>JAGIQG010000021.1:8867983-9385483 GCA_024679065.1 Sphyrna mokarran | reverse complement strand
ATTGTTTAATTGGGTCTGGTTCTAAAATCTCTGAGTCAATTATTGTCTCATAATGTCCCTGTGAAGGGCTTTGGGATGTTTTATTACTTTAAAGCGGTTATATAAATTATTAAGGTAAACACTGAGTTTCCTCTGCTCTGATGAAGAGGCATCTAGACTCAAAACCATTGGCTCTATTCTCACTCTGATGTGGAGATGCTGACATTGGACTGGGAGAAGCCCAGTAAGAAATCTTACAACGCCAGGTTAAAATCCAACAGGTTAAACCTATTGGACTTTAACCTGGTGTTGTGAGACTTTTTATTCTCGCTCCACCGATGCTGTCAGACCTGCCGAAGTTTTCCAGCATTTTTCTGTCTTTGTTGTGTGTGTTATGTGAATTATTGTTAATGTTAACGTGTTAATGCTGAACTTCTGGCAGCCAGGACTCTCATCAAACCACTGAGAGGGAGAAGCTTCTGTGGGTTACAAAAGGCAAAGACAGATTAACTTTGGTTCCTTATGTGAGATGACCATGTCAATCTTTCCTCACTGGGCTTTGATCAAACGAAACACCATCTTTTAACCTCTGGAACAGTCAATGCTGGAGCCCTTTGGGCGCATAGCTTTCAGAGATAACTTTGAACCTCTGTCAGCGTTTGTCTAATATCGTACTTGACAGATACTAACCACTATTGTGGCTGATTCATTAGAAGCACTTACATAAGCCACTCAAAGACACTTGGTTGGACTGTAAGTAAATGACCCTGGATTCAATCTGGCTTTCGACCCTCATTGCGCTGAGCTCTTTCAAGATACATTCCACACAGTGACAAATGATGATCGACAACCCAATGTGAAAGAATGTCACGTTACACTTACCGTTTTGTACACGTGGAGTGAAGGGCAGTGAGAACTGGAGAATAAAAGCATCAAGAATTCACGGGCCAGAAAGAACATTTGCCAAGAGAATTAAAGACTTTCTCAAACACCTTTCAGAGCCTCAGGATGCCTCAGAGTGCTTTACAACCAATACCGTACGTTTTGAAGTGTATTCATTGTTGTAATGTAAGAAGCAGAGCAGCCATTTTGTGCACAGCAAGCTGCCACAGACAAAAAAAGACCAAATAAGTTGCTTGGTTGAAGCATAAATATTGGCAGGGCACTAGATTAAAACTCTCCTGCTCTTCTTCAACATATTGGATTCTTTAATACCCACCTGACAGAGAGAGCAGATCATTTTTTAACATCTTGTTCAAACAGTGGCACCTCTGAGACTGCGCGCTCCCTCAGTACTGCACCAGAGTATTAGCCGTGCTGGCACGGTAGCATAGTGGTTAGTGCTGCTGCCTCACAGCGCCAGGGATCTGGGTTCGATTCCCAATTTGGGTTCACTGTTTATGCGGGGGTATCCACATTCTCCCCGTGTCTGTGTGGGTTTCCCCCGTCAGTTTCTTCCCACAGTCAATGCTGATTAGGTGCATTGGCCAGGCTAAATTCTCCCTCAGTGTACCCAAACAGGCGCCAGAGTGTTAGACTAGGGGATTTTCACATTGCAGTGTGAATGTAAGCCTACTTGTGACACTGATAAGTAAACTTTACTTTGCATGCTCAAATCCTGCTGTGGGGATTGAACCCATAGTCTTTGGACACAGAGGCCATGGTGTGACTAACTGACTCACTCTCCTGCAATCTCTTCTCCACTGTCCGTGTGGAATTTGCACATTCGCCTCGTGTCTGCGTGGGTTTCCTCCGGGTGCTCCGGTTTCCTCCCACAGTGAAAAGATGTGCGGGTTAGGTTGATTGGCCCTGCTAAGAAATTGCCCCTCGATGTCCAGCGATGTGTAGTTTAGAGGGATTAGTGGGTATAATGGGTAGGGCCTGGGTGGGATTGTGTTTGGTGCAGACTCGAAGGGCCTCTTTCTGCAATGTAAGGTTCTATGATTCTAAACACATCCTTTCCACGTCCTCTTTATCCAGGCCTCTCATTATTCTGTAAGTTTCAATTAGATTCCCCTCTCGTCATGCTAAACTCCATTGAGTATAGACCCAGACTCCTCAACTGCTCCTCATATGACAAGCCCTTCATTCTTGGGATCATTTTTGTGAACCTCCTCTGGAGATTCATCTCAACCTCCAGATACAGAGCAAGAGGTTAAAATCCAGAATGGTGGAGAACCAGCAGGAAAGTTGTACACAGCAGTTTGTCCGTACGCTTCCCAATTTCCACAACTTGCACAGTGTTAGCCCTACTCTCCATCTTTGCATTCTGAGTCACAGAATCCCATTCGGCCCATCG
The DNA here is from genome assembly GCA_024679065.1 of Sphyrna mokarran. Classification (NCBI taxonomy): domain Eukaryota; kingdom Metazoa; phylum Chordata; class Chondrichthyes; order Carcharhiniformes; family Carcharhinidae; genus Sphyrna; species Sphyrna mokarran. Next base: position 9,383,205 of record JAGIQG010000021.1, on the reverse strand, counting down.
AACCTGCACCAACCACAATCCCACCCAAGACCCTATGCCCGTAAGTCTACTTATTTACCCTACTAACCCCCTGATACTAAGAGGCAATTTAGCTTAGCCAATCAACCTAACCTGCACACTTTTGGAGTCTGGGAAAAAACTGGAGCACCCGGAGGAAACCCACGCAGACACGAGGAGAACGTGTAAACTCCACATAGACAGTGACCCAAGCCAGGAATTGAACCTCACCCTCCTCCTGCCCCGGGTCCCTGGCGCTGTGAGGAGCAATGTTAACCACTGTGCCACCGTGCTGCCCACTTCTATCCTGCTCCTATTTCTTGTGATCTTTTAATCTTTCTTAAAATATATTTTTCACAATCAATCTCGGTAAATGCTCATCACAGAATGGTTACAACACAGAAAGAGGCCAAAGACTTGTCGTGTCGGCACTGACTCTCTGCGAGAATAACTCAGCTAGTCCCATTTTTCCGACATTCCCCTGAAGACCTTTTCTTTCCCAACCATTACCCAAAACCTCTTTGACAGCCACGGTCAAATCTGTTTCCACCACACTCAGTCAGTACAGCCCAGATCCTAACCACTCACTACTAATAAAACTTTCCTCATTAACTGAGGTTAGTATTAGATCATAAGGTGTAGGAGCAGAATTAGGCCATTTAGCCCATGAGGCCTGCTCTATCATTTAATCATGGGTGATATGATTCTCACCCCCATTCTCCCACCTTCTTCCCATAACCTTTGATCCCCTTATTGAATAAGAACCTATCTATCTCTATCTTAAACTTACTCAATGATCTGGCCTCCACAGCTCTCTGTGGCAATGAGTTCCACAGATTCTCTACCCTTTGGCTGAAGAAATTCTTCCCCATCTCAGTTTTAAAGGAGCATCCCTTCACTCTGAGGTTGTGCCCTTGAATTTTAGTCTCTCCCATTAGTAGAAACATCCTCTCCACATCCACTTTATCTAGGCCTCTCACTATTCTATAAGTTTCAATTAGATCCCCCTCATCGTTCGAGTATAGATCCAGAATCCTCAACCGCTCCTCATATGACAAATCCTTCATTCCTGAATTATTCTTGCGAACCTCCTCTGGACCCACTCCAAGCTCAGCACATCCTACCTTAGGTGTGGGGCCCAAAACTGCTCACAATATTCCAAATAGGTTCTGTTCCCCGCTCCTTCATCAACAGGCACACTTTCTCTCTATCCTCTTCAAATCTTTATCAAGGAGAAGGGTCGCACTTTCTCCATGTTACCCTCATCGCTGACACATACTGTGGGTTGTTCCAGTTTCCAGTGACTGGAACCTCACTAATACCAAGCAAAAGTAAAGGGGGAGGAAGATACAGCTAAAGCAACAGGCATCTGCCTGAATCCATTCCCAGTTAGACCCCGCCGTTCAAAAAATAATTCTTTCATGGCTTTGAATTGATGTGGTTCTGGAGTCACTCAACATACAAGCCAGGAGGTCAATAGATTGCTTCTCCTAAAGGGCAATAGTGAACCAGATGGGTTTTTACAACATAAGAACTATGAGTAGGAGTAGGCCATCTGTTCCTCGAGCCTGCTCTGCCATTCAATCAGATTACGGCTAATCTTCTTATGAACTCAACTCCACTCACCCACTCACTCACCAAGACTCTTAATTCCTTCACTGTTCAAAAATTTATCTAATTTTGCCTTAAAAACATTCAATGAAGCAGCCTCATTTGCTTCACTGGGAGTGGAATTCCACAGATTCACAACCCTTTGGGTGAAGAAATTCCTCCTCAACTTAATCCTAAATCTGCTCCCCCTTATTTTGAGGCTATGCCCCCTCCAGCCTGATTTCAACTGCCAATGGAAACAACCCCCCTGCTTCTATCTTATCAATTCCCTTCATAATTTTATCCATTCCTATAAGATCGCCCCTCATATTTCTGAATTCCAATGAGTAAAGTTCCAGTCTCCTCATAAGTCAAGTCCTGAATCAACCTACCAAACCTCTGCACCTCCTCCAGTATATCCTTTCTCAAATAGGGAGACCCAAAACTGTACACAGTGCTCCAGATGCTCCAGCATTTTATACAGATGTAACCAATCAATGGTCGCTTCAAGATCACTATTTCGAGACCAGCTAACCCAGTTGTATATTTATTGGGTGAATGCATATTCCGGCTTTTTCCCAGGGTGGAAAGGTCAGGTACTCGAGGGCACGGGTTCAAGGTGAAGAGAGGAAAGTTTTGGGGGGGAAAATTTTTTACCGAGGGTGATGGGTGTTAGGATTGCACTGCCATTGGAGATGGTGGAAGTAGGCACATCAGCAACTTTCAAGGTGCATCTTAACATGACCAGGAGGGATAGTAACTGTGTATGGGCAGTAAGTAGCAAGTCTGAATAAGCATTAAGCTTGGTGGGCAGAAGGGCCTGCCCCTGTATCATATTGTTCTTTGCCTGTGGTGGTGATTTGTAAGTTTCAATTAGATCCCCCCTCATCGTTCGAGTATAGATCCAGAATCCAGTCAGTAGTTTGAACCATTGGACCACCAGCCAGTGATATTCCCGCGACGCTATCTTCTCCCCATAGGGGACAAGCAGGAACAAATCTCTGCCTTTAAGACACCTGACTGTCTTCAACTGCACTCTCAAACATTCTGCTACTGACAATTTATTTACTGCAGCTCGTGAGAGGCCAAAACCCGATGATTTATGGAAACTGAAATATTCTTTCCAAAATCCGTGTTGCAAAATCGGCCAATTTCCACACACAGGCTGGCTGGGAGATGTCTGGAACCAGCAGCAAGGTTGATGGTGATGAATGAGCAGAAACAGATGATGTAATGGCTTTAGCAATGCCATAAACACTCTCTGAGGAAGCTCGCCAGGGCCCTGCGGCACTCCGATAGCCAGTGTTGACATTCCGCTAATCATGTTTAGCCAGTACAATCTGAAGACAGTGTTATTTTGCACAAACAAACGCCACACAAAAATAACAGTAAAATCAGCGTGCCGGCTGATCCCAGGTCTCAAAAGCGAGCTTGTTTCTCGCCCAGCAAATGAACATTTCCATTATCCCAGCCTATCAGTAACTGGGAGAAAATGAGGAAAACACACACAATGAAAACCAGACTCCTGCATCTCCCGTCTCCAAAAATAACAGGAGCTGTTCAATTCCTTTGCTTTGAGGTTCACCGCCATTTCCTTGAGTGTTTAGAACCTTCTAAATGAAATCTTTTTCTTACTGCAGAGGATTGATGCGAATTGATTTGTTTGATTTGTTCGATTTACCCTTGATGTGGAGATGCTGGTGTTGGACTGGGGTGGACACAGTAAGAAGTCTCATAACACTGCGTTGAAGTCCCACAGCAACTCACGTGATGAAGGTGCAGCACTCCAAAAACTCGTAATTCCAAATAAACCTGTTGGGCTTTAACCTGGTGTTCTGAGATTTCTTCCTGATTTATTATTGTCACATGTATTAGTATACAGTGAAAAGTATTGTCTCTTGTGCATTATAGAAAGCGTACCATTCATAGAAAAGAAAAAAAAGAGTGCAGGATGTAGTGTTATTGTCATAGCTATGGGTGTGCAGAGAGATCAGCTTAATGCGAGGTACATTTATTCAACAATCTGACAGCAGCAGGGGAGAAGCTGTTCTTGAATCAGGATATGTGACTTCTGTATCTTTTTCCCAATGGAAGAAGGTGGAAGAGAGAATGTCAGGGGTGAGTGGAGTCCTTGATTGTGCTGGCTGCTTTGCCAAAGTGCAGACAGAGTCAATGGAAGGGAGGCTGCTTAGCGTAACCTTCGTTTACGACCCTTTGTGGTTTCTTGCGGTCTTGGGCAGAGCAGGAGCCATACCAAGCTGTGATACCAACCAGAAAGAATAGTTTCTATTCTTTCTATATATGAAAGAATGCATCTATAAATGTTGGTGAGAATTGTAGCTGACGTGCCAAATTTCCTGGAAGAACCAGGATAGACTGTTGATGATCTGAACACCTAGAAAGTTGAAGCTCTCGACCATTTCCACTTCATGCCCCTTGATGTTGACAGGGGCATGTCTTCTTGAAGTCTTTTAAAGAGCCAGTTCTTTTATAGAGCGAGCAGTAAGGCAATGGGCCGAATAGCCTCCTGTTATAACTTCAAACCACATTAGGACTGCCACGTTGTTTCCTTCTCTACAGTATCATGCAATATGATTTCATCCATCGAGCTATTTGAATCTCATTGTCAGATTTCAGCACCAGTTCCTCTTCACATTTAAAAACATTTAGCACCTCAAACATTCTTACACTCATTTCCTGAGTTCCTAAACAGCAATACCAGTTCACAATCATTGTAATGCAGCATTCGCAGATGGGGAAAATCTGAAATTAAACCAGGAAGCAATAAGAGCATAGAGTGGATCAGTCAGCTTATGTGAAGAGAACAGCTATAGCCCCAGGTTCAATTCCAGCCTTGGGTCACAGCCTGTGTAGAGTCTGCACATTCTCTGGGTGCTCCAGTTTCCTCCCATACTCCAAAAATGGTAAAAAGTCTGACAACACCAGGTTTAAGTCCAACCAATTTATTTGATAGTAAACTCACACAAGCTTTCGAGGCTCTGCTCTTCATCAAGTGAATGAGGTGTTCTGGTCTCAAACAGCACATATAACAGCACAGATAGTTTACAGATTACTGATTAGAATGTGAATTTTTACACCTAACCTGCTATTCAAGTCTTAAAGTGGCTAACAATGTGAGTGGAAGGAGCCCTGAGCACAGGTTAGAGAGATGTGTATTGTCTCCAGACAGCACTGTAAGTGAGTTTTTTTGCTAACCCAGGCAAGTCATGGGGGTTACCAATAGTGTGACATGAAGCCAAGATCCCTGTTGAGACAATCACTAATCACCAGGCAATTTCCTGTGGGCGAACACTTCAGCTGTCACAGGCATTCGGCCTCCGACCTTCGGGTAAGCGTTCTCCAAAGGGGCCTTCACGACGCACAACAGCGCAAAGTCGCTGAGCAGAGACTGATAGCCAGGTTTCTCACACGTGAGGACGGTCTCAACTGGGATCTTGCGTACATGTCACACTGTACTTGTTTTTATCCTACAGGTGCTTTGGTACACCTTGTTGTCTAACAAGGGGCATACACGCAATGGGTCATGAGAGGGCTGCTCTTGGATTTTTTTTCGAGAGTATCCTAGTGCTTCGCGTCGTTAGTGTACGCTTGACTTGGACCATTTGATGAGCAACATGACAGCTCAGTGACTATCGCTGTGCTGTGCAGATACATGGATTTGGGCCTGTGTCTATGGGAGTTTGTGCATTCTCCCCGTGCTTGCGAGGGTTTTCTCCGGGTGCTCCGGTTTCCTCCCACATCCAAAAGATGTGCTCTTAGGCTAATTGGCAAAACAAATTCTTCCTATATTGTCTCAAATTTGGTTTTTAATCCATAGATCTATAAACGTAGACAAGGATCACGGGTAGAGGTGGGAACATCGGGGAGGCGGCGCGGGCTTGTTGGGCCAAAGGGCCTGTTTCCCGTGCTGTTTTGTTCTTTGTTCTTTGTTCATGGGGGTATCTGTAACCCCCATGACTTGCCTGGGTTAGCAAAAAACCTCACTTACTGTACTGTCTGGAGATAATACACATCTCTCTAATCTGTGCTCAGTGGTCCTTCTACTCACATTGTTAGCCACTTTAAGACTTGAATAGCAAGTTAGGTGTAAAGATTCTCATTCTAATCAGTAATCTGTAAACAGTCTGTGCTGTTATATGTGCTGTTTGAGACCAGAACACCTCATTCACCTGACAAAGAGGACAACCTCAAAAGCTTGTGAGTTTACTATCAAATAAATCGGTTGGACTTAAACCTGGTGTTGTCAGACTTTTTACTGTGTTTACCCCTGTCCAATGTCAGATCTCTACATCACTCCAAAAGTGTGCAGATTAGGTTGATTGGCCATGCTAATAAAATTGCCCCCTTAGAGTGCTGAGATGTGTAGGTTAGAGGGATTAGTGGGTAAAATATGTAGGGATGGGGGCGGGGGTGCGTAGGTGGGATTGTGGTTGATGCAGACTCGATGGGCCAAATGGCCTCTTTCTGTTGTGTAGGGTTTCTATGATTTTGAGAGCGATTGTGATCGTGTACTCCAGTATTGGGTAGAATATGATATACTTTGTACTTCATTGGGTCACCTGACCTCGGAATCAGAGGTCAGATGTCACACGTAACCAGGCTGCAGATCTATAATTGTGCCACTTGCTGTTGTGAATAAAATTGGTTTACGTTAATGATATTGGTCATTCTGAAACATAAAAACAAGGCAGATTAATAATCTAGAGGGCCAGGCAAATTCTCTGGGAATGTGGGTTCAAAACCTACAATGGTGGCCGCTGGAGTTTGGGATTCAATCAGTAAAATAAGAATGAAAGTTAATCTCGGCAGTAGTAACCACGGCAGCAGCAATGGGTTCTAAAACCCATTGTTCACTAATGCTCCTCAGATGAGGCCAACTTTACCTGGTCTGGCCTATGTGTGACTCCAGCCCCATGGCAACATGATTGACTCTTGACTGTCCTCTGAAGTGACTATGATGGACATTTAGTTATATCAAAAACCACTGACTGTAGTTCAAAAAGATGGCTCACCACCATTTTATCTTAGCGCCTACTAATATGCAATAAATTCCAGCTTTGTCAGACATACCTACATCTGCCCAGTGGGCAGCACGATGGCACAGTGGTTAGCACTGCTGCCTCACAGCACCAGGGACCTGGGTTCGATTCCCAGCTTGGGTCTGTCTGCGCTGAGTTTGCACATTCTCCCCGTGTCTGTGTGGGTTTCCTCCAGATGGTCCAGTTCCTACCACAGTCCAAAGGTGTGCAAGTTAGGTTGATTGGCCATGCTAAATTGCCCCTTAGTGTCGGGGGGATTAGGAGGGTAAATATTTGTGGTTACAGCCTGGGTGGGATAGTGGTCAGGGCAGCTTGATGGGCCAAATGGCCTCCTTCTGCACTGTAGGGATTCTATATGTCAACACAGGCTTGCTGGGCCAAAAGACTGTTCTTGTGCTGTGCTGTTCTTAGGGATGGCATTGTGACACAGTGGTTAGCATTGCTGCCTCACAGAGCCAGGGATCTGGGTTCGATTCCTGACTTGGATTACTATCTTTATGGAGTCTGCACATTCTCCCCATGGATTTACTCTGAATGCTCTGGTTTCCTTCCACAGTCAAAAGATGTGCGGGTTTGGTTGATTGGCCATGCTAAATTGACCTTAGTGTCAGGGGAATTGACAGGGTAGATATGGGGTTATGGGAAAAGGGCCTATGTGGAATTGTGGTTGGTGCAGACGCGAGGGGCCGAGTGGCCTCAAAGAACAAAGAACAATACAGCACAGAAACAGTCCCTTCGGCCCTCCAAGCCTACACTGATCCTACATTCGTAACTAGACCATCCGTTTGTATCTCTCTATTCCGTCCATGTGACTATCTTGTTAAATTTAAATGATCCTAGCGTGTCTGCCTTGCTTGATGGTGCATTCCAGGCCCCCACAACCCTCTGTGTAAAATATGTCACTCTGCATATCTGTATTGAACATTGCCCCTCTTATCTTGAACTTGTGACCCCTTGTGTTTGTCATTTCCAACCTGGGAAAAAGCTTCCAAGTGTTCACCCTATCTTTGACCTTCATAATTTTATAAACTTCTATTAGGTCACCCCTCAACCCCCGTCTTTAAAGCGAGAACAAGCCTACCTTTCCCAATCTCACCTCATAGCTAAAACCCTCGATACCAGGCAACATCCTGGTAAACTTTTTCTGCACTCTCTCCAAAGCCTCCACGTCCTTCTGGTAGCGTGGCGACCAGAACTGGATGCAGTATTCCAAATTCCAAATATGGCCTAACAACTTTCCATATAATTGCAACATCTCTATCCCCATCCAATAAAGACAAGTATGCCATTTGCCTTCTTCACTACCTTTTCCACCTTTGTGGCCATCTTTAAGGATCTTGCATACCCAGATCCCTCTGTGTGTCTATACTCCTGATGGTTCTGCCATTCATTGGATAGCTCCCCTTGCATTAGATCTACCAAAATGCATCACTTTGCATTTATCTGGGTTAAATTCCATCTGCCATTTCTTCGCCCAATTTTCCAGTCTACCTATATCATGCTGTATTCCCTGACAATGTTTATCACTATCTGCAACTCCAGCAATCTTTGTGTCATCCGCAAACCTACTAATCAGATCTTCTTCCAAATCATTTATATCTATCACAAACAGCAGAGGTCCCAGTACAGAGCCCTACGGAACATCACTAGTCACAGACCTCCAATCAGAAAAAGACACCTCCACTGCTACCCTCTGTCTTCTACAGCCAAGCCAGTTCTGTACCCATCTAGTTAGCTCATCTTTGACCCCGTGTGATTTAACCTTTTGCACTAGCCTGTCATGAGAGACCTTATCAAATGCTTTATTAAAATCCATGTAAACGACATCCACGGCCCTTCTCTCATCAATCATTTTTGTCACATCCTCAAAAATCTCAATGAAATTTGTGAGGTATGACTTCCCTCGTACAAAACCATGTTCTCTATCGCTAATGAGACTATTCTGTTCTAATAGATCCTATTTCTAAGAATCTTCTCCAACAATTTCCCTACCAGGATGTCAAGTTCACTGGCCTATAATTACCTGGCTTATCCTTGCTACCCTTCTTAAATAACATTTACTATGCTCTAATCCTCTGGGACCTCACCTGCGTCCAATGAAGAAACAAAGATTTCTATTAGAGGCCCAGCAATTTCATCTCTTGTCTCCCTGAGCAGTCTAGGGCAGATGCCATCTGGCCTTGAGGATTTATCTACCTTTATACTTCCTAAAACACCTAACGCTTTTTCTCTTGTAATTGTGATTTATTTTAACAGGAATACACATCCTTCTGAGACACTACAAATCAACATGTCCCTCTCCTTTGTGAATGCTGATGCAAAGTATTCATTTAGGATCTCACCTACTTCCTTGTGTTCTTAGCATAATTCCCCTCCTTTCTTCTTGAGAGATCCAACTCTTTTTCTGACAACCTTCTTTTTCCTAACATATGTATAAATACCTTGGGAATCTCCTTAATCCCTGTCTACCAAGGACATTTCGTAACCCTTTTTTGCCTTTCTAACTCCCTGTTTGAGTTCTTTACCTCCTTCTGCACTGTAGGGATTCTTTGAAATTAATTTAAACAAACCTGCCTTTAAGGGTGCTGTATGTTTTCTACATTTTCTGGTTTTTCCCGCATCACTGCACAGTTCACCTGATCAAGTCTGGCTTGTTTTCATTCATCTTTATTTTTACGCACTGCCAGGTTAGAAGATGACACACTCAGAATCTATCAAGCCATGGTGAATTTAAAGAGTCTGTCGACATATTGGCGCGACTGGCAATTTATAAAGAGATTGCATTGGTCACACATGTAGATTTCTCTGCACTAAACAGGTGGCAAAGCCTTAATATATTCGAACAGATACAACCCCTGTAATGTCACCTATGTATAATGCTGATGTGCCTCATTGTTAAATTGTTAAGTCAATAAACAAAAGAGTCTGTCGTGCAAATAGTTAGTATGGAAGGAAAATATTTTGCCAATTCTATTTTCCCCTTTTACAGATCATTAAATGAACCTTCCGTTTTTACTAATTTTGTAGATGTAAAGTTGAAATGCTTTTGTTTTTTTGAGGAGTTCGGTGCTCAAAATAAAATCTTTTGTCGGTCCTTTCTGCTCAGACTGAGACCAGGTCAGCTGATGTGTGTGATGGGCACTAACATCCTGGGCCAGCATTTGGCACAAGTTGGCTTACCCTACTTGTCAACTTAGATACCAGGACTTAGCAGGAATGCTAAGGCATTGCGGTTAATCCTGGTACTGGGGAAGGTGCAAAAAAGTCACCTATCAACCCTGCTGAGTATACCTACAAAAAAATTCAGATTCATCAAACACAATTCCCCTTTTTGTAAAACCATGTTTAAGTTTAAATTTATTTATTAGTGTCACAAGTAGGCTCACATTAATACTGCAATTAAGTTACTGTGAAAATGTCCCTGGTCTGTTCGGACTGAGGGAGAATTTAACACGGCCAATCCATCTAACCAGCATGTTTTTCGGACTGTGGGAGGAAACCAGAGCACCCAGAGGAAACCCACGCAGACATGGGGAAAACTTGCAGACTCCACACAGACAAGCCAGGAATTGAACCCAGGGCCCTGGCACTGTGAGATGGCAGTGCTAACCACCGTAGGATGATATTGTAACTAAGAGATTAGAATTATAAAACAGTACAGCACAGATGGAAGCCATTTGGCCCATCATGCCTGTACTGGTTTTTGGTAGAGCTATTCAATTAATTTGGAAAACAGCTATTGTTACGCTGCTGTTTAAAAAAGGTAGACAAAATGCAGCTAGCTTAACGTCCATTATTGGGAAAATGTTAGAATCCATCATTAAAGAAGAAATAGCAGGACACCTTGATTGAAAGGAACGGTTCAATCAAGCAGGTGCAGCATGTATTCATGAAGGGGAAGTCGTGTTTGACAAGTTTACTGGATTTTTATGAAGATGTGACAAGTGCAGTTGACAGAGGGGAACTGATGGATGTGGTGGTTTTAGATTTCCAGAAGGCGTTCGATAAAGTGCCTCACAAAAGGTTGCTGTACACGGAGTTGGGGATAAAGTGGTAGTGTGGATTGAGGATTGGCTATCTATCAGGAGGCAAAGAGTTGGAATAAGTGGGTGCTTTTCTGGTTGGCAGTTGGTGACTTAGTGGCGTGCTGCAGGGATCAGTGCTGGGGTCACAACTATTTACCATATATATAAAAAATCTGGAGGGGTGTAGCAGATAATTAAGATGGCAAATGGAATTTTGTCCTTCATTGCCAAAGCGATAGAGTTTAAAAACAGCAAGATTATGTTGCAGCTGTATAAGGAGCTGGCGAGCCACACCTGGGATGCTGTGTACAGTTTTGGTCTCCTTACTTGAGAAAGGATATACTGGCGCTGGAGGAGGTGCAGAGGAGATTCACTAGGTTGATTCTAGAGTTGAGAGGGTTGGTTATGAGGAGAGACTGAGTAGACTGGGACTGTACTCACTGGAATTCAGAAGAATGAGGGGAGATCTTATAGAAACATATAAGATTATGAAGGGAATAGATAAGATAGAAGCAGAGAAGTTGTTTGCACTGGCGGCTGAAACTAGAACTAGAGGACATAGCCTCAAATAAGAGAAAGCAGATTTAGGACTGAGTTGAAGGGGAACTTCTTCACACAAAGGATTGTGAATCCGTGGAATTCCCTGTGCAGGGAAGCAGTTGAGGCTACCTCATTGAATGTTTTTAAGGGAAAGATAGATAATTTTTGAACAGTAAAGGAATTAAGGGTTATGGTAAGCAGGTTGGTAAATGGAGCTGAGTCCATAAAAAGATCAGCCATGATTTTATTGAATGGCGGAGTGGGCTCGAGGGGCCAGATGGCTGACTCCTGCTCCTAGCTCTTATGTTCTTATGCTGTCTTAAAGAGGAACGCTTACATAATGATGCTGTTGGATTCTTGTGAAAACCCAACTGGTTCAACAACGCCTCCCGTCATTAACCGGTCTGGCTTATACGTAACTCTAATGCCACATTGATAGGGCAAACTCTTAACTGTGCTTTGGAAAAACCTAACACGACACTCCATTAGCAGTGCTTCAAGGAGACCCATCAGCACCTTCTGAGATCATCTAAGGATGGATTATAAATGTCAGCAGTGCTCAAAAACCTGAGGTTACATTTGCAAAACATGCAGGGAAGGAGCAAGGGAGAATAAAAACAACTCTGATATTCTGTGAAGAGCGACCTTGAAATACAGACGCCCCGTACTTTGCACGTGATTTACATAATTCAAGCTGACACGTACTCAGTTATGTTGATATAAATACATCCTGTACAAACTGTATCAAATACATATTGTTTAACAAATACAGAGCTTCTATATTCAGCACCATTGTGTTTACTTACAAACATTATTGGATGCCATCTGAAGCCTCTTCGTGTGTATTGTTTCTATAATAGTCTTGGTTATGTTTTGAGCCCCAGTTTGCTTCCTGGACTGACTCAGCTTCAGAAAGGAGGAAGATCAGAGCAGGAGCAGGCCATTTGGCCTATCTTTTCCATGCCAGCCTGCGGATAAGCAAGTGCCCTTTCTAATTCCATCTTCCTGCCCATAACCCTCTATTTTATAACACTTAAGGTGCAGATTATAAAAATCATAGAAATCCTACAGTGCAGAAAGAGGCCATTCAGCCCATCGAGTTTGCACCAACCATAATCCCACCCAGGCCCTATCCCCATATATTACAACTAATCCCTCTGACCTACACAACCCAGGACACTAAGGGGCAATTTAGCATGGCCAATTAATCCAACCCGCACATCTTTGGACTGTGGGAGGAAACCAGAGCACCCGGAGGAAACCCACGCAAACACAGGGAGAACATGCAGACTCCACACAGACAGTGACTCAAGCTGGGAATCGAACCCAGGTCCCTGGAGTTGTAAAGCAGCAGTGCCAACCATTGTGCTACCGTGCCACCCGGGTACTTTTCAACAGAGTTTAGAGTTTCTGCCTCCACCACCAACTCAAGCAGCGAATTCCAGACTCCCACCACGCTTTCTGTAAAAAAGCTTCTTCCTCATGTCCCCTCTACACCTTATCTTGAATCCCTACCCCCTAACCCAGTCTCCTGGGCTCCGATGGCATTCTTGCCAGAGAGCAATGTTGCTACTGCTCACATTTCAGTCGATGAGTGGCTGGACTTTGTGACTCTCAGCCGATACAAAACTAACCAATTGCTGTCCTCGCGGTTCCGCAAACCTTCTTGGCACCAATCATCTGGAGAAAATCACATTGAGTGGTGACCAAATACCCAGGGGGACCGCAGGCAACTAAATTGCCAACCAATCCAATTCCATTGCCCAATGTCGCATGACTTGAAGGCTGTGGAAGTCCCAAAACGCAATTGCCCATAAATTTGCAGTAATGTGATCTCTCACTCCAGGGGGACATAGGGAGAGTGGCACGGTGGCACAGTGGTTAGCACTGCTGCCTCACAGCACCTGGATTCGATTCCCAGCTTGAATCACTGTCTGCACATTCTCCCCATGTCTATACGGGTTTCCTCCGGGTGCTGAGGTTTCCTCCGATGGCCGTGCTGGTTAGATGGATTGGCCATACTAAATTCTCCCTCAGTGAACCCAAACAGGCGCCAGAGTGTGGCAACTAGGGGAATTTCACAGTAACTTCATTGCAGTGCTAATGTAAGCCTTACTTGTGAGTAATAAATAAACTTTCAAAAAAACAGGGTGAAAACTGGAAGTGCCCCAATGCTACCATCTTGCATACATTAGCCAGAGTTTGTTGCTCACATACTGTACAAGAAGCAGGAAATCTGTCTCACTATTAGTAGGTTCAGTGAGTTGAAAATCTAAAGAGCTGGTGTAATGGAAAAACCATTCTGTTCGCAAAAATAGCTCTTAATTTTCTGTAACAATTTTCACTGCACTGTAGGCTGAGAAAACCTTTAACAATACCAGCAAATGCATGCAGTCTTTCCAGACAACAGCGCCTAACAGTTACCTCTGCGGGAGGATTTTAGGAATGATATCAAGGAGAGAATGCAGGAAGGGTTCCAAGAATGGTCCAGGAATGAGGAACTTCAGTTATGAAGATAGATTGGAGAAGTTGGGATTGTTTTCCTTGGATAAAATAGCTCGAGAGGAAATTTGTTCAGAGGTATTCGGAATCAGGAGGGTTTATCATTGGGAGAAACTGTTAGGGCCAGTGAAACGTTCGAGAACTAGAAGGCGCAGATTTAAAATAATTGACAAAAGAAGCAAAAGCGATGTGAGAAAGAAAGGTTCTTCCCTCTGCACCTAATGTGTGGAATGCTGTGCCTGAGAGTGTGGTGGAGGCAGGTTCAACTGAAGCATTCAAAAGGGAGTGAGATAGTTATTTGGAAAGAAAGACTGTGCAGGGTTACAAGGGCAATTTGGGGGGATGGCACTTGCTCATTTGCAGAGCCAGTGTAGACACAATGGGCCAAATTTCCTCCTCCTGTAAACATTCTCTGATTGCGGAAAGTGCAGAAAGAGGCCATTTGGCCTATCGAATCTACACTGAACACAATCTCACCCAGGCCCTATCCCCATAATCCCATGCATTTACCCTAGCGACTTGCCCCTTACACTAAAGGGCAATTTAGCATGGCCAATCTACCTAACCCCCACATATTCAGACTTACAAGATAATGAAGGGGCTAGATAGGGTAGAGATAGAGAGACTATTCCCGCTTGGAAAGGAAACCAGAACTAGAGGGCACAGCCTCAAAATAAGGCGGGGGGTGCAGTTTAGAACGGAGTTGAGGAGGAACTTCTTCACTCAAAGGGTAGTGAATGTCTGGAATTCTCTGCCCGTTGAAGTGGTGGAGGCTACCTCGTTGAGTATATTTAACTCATGGGTTGCTAGATTTTTGATACACAAGGGAATTAAGGGTTATGGTGAGAAAGCAGGAAAGTAGAACTGATTCACTTCAGATCAGCCATGATCTTATTGAATGGTGGGGCAGGCTCGAAGGGCTGGAAGGCCGACTCCTGCTCCTATTTCTTATGTTCTTATTTTGGAGTGTGGGAGGAAACCGGAGCGCCCGGAGGAAACCCACACAGACACGGGGAGAATGTGCAAACTCCCACATGACAGTGACCCAAGGCGGGAATCGAATCCTTGTCCCTTGGCGCTGGGAGGCAGCAGTGCTAACAACTGTGGTGCTGGGCCACCCCCATTCCCCCCCCCCCCACCCACCACCCCCCCGGTATTTAGCTCTTATCTCTGTCTTGTTTAATTATGGCCGGAATTTCCTGGTCTTTCTTGCTGACGAGAACTTCCAGTCCCACTGACATTGAACCCCCCAACACTGCCGGTTTCCAGGAGACGGTGGGGGTTGGATGGGGGAGGGGTGGGAGGACGGAGTTGGGGGTGGAAGGGTGTATGAAACGAGAAACCCTATTGACAGTGGTGGGATCATCCAGCCAAGGGTGGGACACCTCTGTTGATGCGAATGCACTGCGGGAGGACTGGAGAATCCCACTCTGTGACCTGTTAAAAACAGTTCGTATTTTGAGTCTTTTGGGATGATCCCTCGTGCCAATGAAGTCCCTTCGAAGTGTTGACACTGCTGTAATGTCGCACATTAGCAAACGTGTTGACTGCAGAGTTACGCATTGTTAAGTGCTAAGTACATTCCTGAAAATACATAATAACATACAGCATCTCTTGCTGCCTCACTGTACAGGCACACCAAATAAAAGGCCACTTAGCAAACTGGCTTTGATCAAGCTTACTAGATCTGTCCATAAATAGGGATAAATAAAATTACAGAATGTATAGTGCAAAAGGAGGTCATTTGACCCATTAAGTCCACACCAACGGCAATCACCATAACCCCCACATAATCTCTCTAACCTCTGCATCCCAGGACACTAAGGGACAATTTGACATGATCAATCAACCTAATCTATGGACTATGGGAGGAAACCCACGCAGACACGGGGAGAGCATGCAGACTCTGCACAGACAGTGACCCAGGCCGGGAATCGAACCTAGATCTCTAGCGAGGTGGATGTGCTACCCACTGTGCCACCGTGCCGCCCCTGAACTGCTTTTATTCCAAGGACAGGCATGGGATTTTCATCCATGCTCGCCTGGAAACTGGAAAATCCGGCCTGAGGTCAATGGGCCTCTCTATGGTCCGTGCCGTGCCTGCTCCGATTCCGGGAGAAGTGGGACACTCTTCTTAACATGCTAACATTAGCTCAGCCTAGCTGTGTTGGATTGTTATTTTCAGTTGTCATGGCAACCACTGAGCATATTTGAGAATCAGGAGATGCTTTCAAAACCTGTGACGGTGATTCCCTGGTGGGATTCATTTTATTCATTTGTGGGTCATAGTCATCGCAGTTTTTATTAGTTGCCTGGGGCCAGTTGATTCTAGGGTCACATGTAGGCCAGACCTTGTGAGGATGGCAGATTTCCTTCCCTAAAGGACATCAGTGAATCAGATGGGTTTTTCCAACAATGGACAATGGCTTCATCAGTAGATTCTTAATTCCAGATATTTTTTATTGAATTCAAATCCTACCATTTGCGGGATTCGAACTCGGGCCAGAAACATTAGCTGAGTTTCTGGGTTAATACCTAACAATAATACCACTAGGCCATCGCCTCCCCGTTATATGGGAATGTAAGGGCCGATGGTCATGCGGTGGCAGGGAAGGTCCTGGTTTCCTCAGTAGTCTGTGTTGGGTTTGTTGATCAAAGGGTTAAGAATGCAGCAGCTGACAGAACAAAGAGTCCCAGAGGGGGCAATCAGCCAAGGCCCCTTTTCTTGACCATCTCTCCAACCACTCGCACTGAGAAATTGCATCTTGACCCCGCTGGCAGCACAGGACTCTGGTTTAAAAATGTTAGTAAAATTCGGAGAGGTATCTGAGCCACCCATTGGGTGTCATAGAATTCTACAGTGCAGGAGGAGACCTTTCGGCCCATCCAGTCTTCACTGACCACAATCACACCAGGCCCTCTCCCCATAATCACATGCATTTACCCTAGCTACACACCCTAACACGAAAGAGCAATTTAGCACGACCAATCCACCCACCCCGCATATCTTTGGAATGTGGGAGGAAACCAGAGCACCACACAGACATGGGGAGAACGTGCAGACCCCACCCAGACAGTGACCCAAACCGGGAGTCGAACCCAGGCTCCTGGTGCTGTGAGGCAGCAGTGCTAACTACTGTGCCACAGTGCCACCCATGAGGGGTAATGCATTGGGAAAGTGAGTCAGAGTGGGATTGGTCATTCGGTAATCTTAAATACAAATGTTTTTGACCCCACTTTTCACAATGAGGCAGGCAGCCATTGACCCAAGTAACAGAGAGGGTGCTACCTTGTTGATTGTGCCACTATTTAGAAGGGGCAACACAGTGGTTAGCACTGCTGCCTCACAGTACCAGGGGCCCGGCTTCAATTCTTAGCTTTGGGCCACTACCTGTTTGCACATTCTCCCTGGTTTCCTCGCACACTCCAAAGATGTGCAGCTTAGATGGGTTGGCCATGCTAAATGTGTGGGGTGATGGGGGACAGGGTCTGGGTAAGATACTCTCGTCAGAAAGTCGGTGCGGGCTCAATGGGCCAAATGGACTGGACATCGAAAACAGCTCTTTGGCTGTGAAGTACATTGGGTCCTAAGGTTGTGAAAGGTGCTATATAAATGCAGATTGTTCTTTTATTAATACTTGCATGCGTCAAAGTTTCCTCAAAAGCTGGTGTCAGCCACAGACTCACACCCAATAATAACATTCCAAAATAGAGTGTGGTATAATCAGCCTCCTAATCTGTATGAAATCATTCCTGTTTCCCCCATAATTAAATATATTTATAGAATGGCAGCAAACATGTCTTGTGATGTGTAATGTTAACTCTGGAGCGAGTGTTATCTTGTTCCCCTGTCTCTGACTCTGCTTGTATACAAAACACGTTTGTTTCCACACAACCAGTCAGCTGTAGGTTGTACATCTAGATTGTGGATAGCGAAGAAGATTGTCAGAGGATACAACAAGATATAGACCTATTGGAGACTTGGGCGGAGAAATGGCCGATGGAGTTTAATCCAGACAAGTGTGCGGTAACGCACTTTGGAAAGTACAATTCATGTAGAAATTATACAGGAAATGGTAGAACCCTTAGGAGTATTGATAGGCAGAGAGATCTGGGCGCATATGTTTACTGATCACTGGAAGTAGCAACGGAGGTGGATAAGGCAATCAAGAAAACTTCGGGGTATTGAGTTTAAAAATTAGCACGTCATACTGCAGCTGTACAGAACCTTAGTTAGGCCTCATTTAGAATATTGTGTACAATTTTAGTTGCCACACAGAATGTGGATGCTTTGGACAGGGTACAGAAGAGGTTTACCGAGGTATACAGTATATAATACAGTGTACTATATTACACTGTAAATGCAGAAAATTGTGCCATTTATTGTATAATTCCTACATGCATTGGACCTTCCAAAATGCATTATCTTACACTTGTCCGGATTAAATTCCACCTGCCATTTCTCCGCCCAATTGGTCTATATCTTGCTGTGTCCTCTGCCTGATCTGGAGGGTATTAGCAATGAGGAGAGGTTAAGAACATAGAACACTACAGCACAAACAGGTCCTTCGGCCCACAAGTTGCACCGATCACATCTATACCTACCAAGCCATTGACCTATCTATAACCCCCAATCCCATTGGATCCCATGTACTCATCCAGAAGTCTTTTAAAAGACCCCAGCGAGTTTGCCTCGACCACCACTGACGGCAGCCGATTCCATTCACTCACCACCCTCTGAGTGAAAAACTTTACCCCTAACATCTCCTCTGTATTTGCTTCCCTGCACCTTAAATTTGTGTCCTCTCGTAGTGACCATTTCAGCCAGTGGAAATAGCCTTAGGTTGGAAATAGGTTGGATAAATTTGGTTTGTTCTCAGGGGAACATAGAGGTTGAGGAGTGACCTGGTAGTTTATGAGTGACATGGACAGAGCGGATAGTCAGATGCTCTTTCGGAGGGTAGAAAAGTCAAACACTAGGGGACACAGGTTTGTGGGGAAAAGAGGAGATGTACGAGGCAAGTTCTTTTACACAGAGGGTGGTAAATATCTGAAATGCGCTGCCTGGGGAGATGGTGGGAGCAGGTATGATTGTGGCATTTAAGGAGCAACTAGACAAATATATGTATAGGATGGGAAATGGAAGGGTACGGACTCTGTAAGTGTGCACACTTTTAGTTTAGGCAGACATCATGATTGTGCAGGCTGAGAGGGCCTGTTCGTGTGCTGTACTGTCCTTTGATCTTTATTCTGGCTGGTGGCAGGAACCTTGGCCCACTCCAACCCTCACCCCGTCCCCCATTTGTACCCTTGGCTTCCCATCCCCTCCTTATCCCAGAGATGCAGGTAGTGAGTGTGACTATCCTTTCCGGGGCAAGTTTCGCCTTCAGCTGAAACCAAGCTGACAAAGAGTTGATGTATAGAAAGCGATGAGTGGAAAGTGTGTGTAACAGAAGCTCAGGTCCAGTCACACTGCTGTCTGATCAAACTGGCTGTGTTCGAGCAGAGTCACACCACATTTGTCAGGGCCTGTGGAGGCACCCGCTGTCAGTCAGCGAATAAATAACCACTTTACAAATTCACAACGCAAGGAACATCAACGCTTCACTGAAGCTGGGGGGAGAGAGTCGTGCCGTATTTCCAAGGAGGCTGAATGCCTGTCGGACAGCGAGGGAATGAAGCGTTTTGCTGAAAGTGACACCATCTGTTTCCTGCTGGGTTTTATTTTTTTCTCTACTCATCAAGTTAATGCCATCAAACTCAACAGCGCTGGTCATGTTGCAGAGGGAATGCTAGATCAAATGGGGTCTGGTATTCTGTGTGGTTACTGTGTGTCACAGTGGTTAGCACTGCGGCCTCAGAGCGCCAGGACCCGGGTTCAATTCCCAGCTCAGGTCATTGTCTGTGTGCAGTTTGCATGTTCTCCCCGTGTCAGTGTGGGTTTCCTCTGGGTGCTCCGCTTTCCTCCCACAGTCTGAAAGATGTGCTGGTTAGATGTATTGGCCATGCTAAATTCACCCTAGGTGTATCCAAACAGGCAACCAGAGCTGGCAACTCGGGGATTTTCGCAGTGACTTCATTGCAGTGTTAATGCAAGCTTATGTGTGACAAATAAATCAACCTTATTGCCTGAAAAAGCTACAGAGGAAGTGACAAAGATAATTCCCAAATCTCAGTGCTGAGGGAGGGTGAAAGAAGTCACACTTGTGTATTTTATTTGAAAAAGAGGAATGAGGGTTGCCTAGTGAACCATTGTTGCTCAGCACCCAACGACAATGCAACAGTAAGCATGGCACCCCAGGTATATACTTGCATTAAAATTAATTCCTATTTCTTTACAAGAAAAATAACCACAACATCTATTTTTCTTTATAAAAAGACTTATTTCTATATGACCGCTTTTTAATATTATATCTGACTAAAAAAATGAACAACTGATTTTTATAATTAACTTGAGCATCTTTCTCAGTTTCTTCTCAGACCACTTTATCGGAATACCCTCTAGCTTGTGAAATGTTGTGCCTCTTCTTCTGAGCAATATTAATGTGCTGCCAGCGTTCTTTGGCCTGATAATATTTCCGCTGAAGCTCCATTCTAAACATATGTTACTCCTCCAGCCCCTCTCTGTGCCTGTTTTCTACCAGTTTATTCAGCTTCACGCTGTGCCTGTTCTGTTTGGCTCGTCGTATTTTCCCCTTTAAGCTCGCCAGTATTTCTCACAGTTATTTGCTTGATCTCCGGTAAGTCATTCCTCAACAATGATATAATGTTAACAGTGAGAAGGCTCAACCACTAGGTTAAAGTCCTACAGGTTTATTCGGAATCACGAGCTTTTGGAGCGCTGCTCCTTCATCAGGTGAGTGGAGAGGTAGGTTTTACAAACACGGCATATATAGACATATATATCTATGACTATTAAAAAGCATTTAGACTTTTACAGGGTAAGATAGATATACAGAGATAGCGCCATATCCCTCAATTCCAATCCTATTCATGTATTTGTCAAGATGCCCCTTAAAACTCATTATTGTATCTGCTTCCAGTATCTCACCTCGCAGCGAGTTCCAGGTGCCCACTACTCTCTGTGTAAAAAAACTTGCCTCGTACATCTCCTTTAAACCTTACCCTTCGCACTTAAACCTGTGCCCCCTAGTAATTGACTCTTCCACCCTGGGAAAAAGCTTCTGACTATCCACTCTGTCCATGCTCCTCATAATCTTGTAGACTTCTTCCTCAACCTCCGTCGTTCGAGAACAAACCAAGTTTCTTCAGTATTTCCCCTCAAGCTCAGTGTTACCATCCTGCAACATGTTTTGCTCTTCCAACCCCTCTACATGCCTTTTTGCCACCAGTTTTTTCTTTTCACAGTCTAAAAGACGTGCTGGTTAGGTGGATTGGCCATGCTAAGTTCTCCCTCAGTGTACCCGAACAGGAACCAGAGTGTGGCAACTAGGGGATTTTCACATTGTAGTGTGAATGTAAGCCTACTTGTGATACTAATAAATAAGCTTAAGTGTCTGTCGTGTCTTTCAATATTAGTCTTGAGTATTTCAATATTTGACTGCAACCCATTCCATTTAACTTTGCAACTTATTCCATACCGGAGTCTCTGTGACTCGGACAATCGCTTCTCTTCTTCTAATCAGGGAGCATTTTTCACTTGGTGGATGATCTTCAACCTTCAATGTTCCATCCCTCACCTCATGGTTTACTCGGGTAAACTGCAGCTCCCCGCTCAAGTCCAGCACAGCAGGGCCAGCTGTCCCAGTGACCTACAGTTAACATCTCTCCCTTTGTGTGTCTCAGATTTGGATTGTTCTGAGCTGTTGTTAAGATGATCCTCAATTTCGGAACACCTCACCTTTGGGTGGACATTTTCCTTCAAATGTTCAGGAAAACGTTCTTCTGGTATAGTCTGAGTGGTATGATATTACTCTGTACCCTGGTATAGTCTGAGTGGTATGATATTACTCTGTACCCTGGTATAGTCTGAGTGGTATGATATTACTCTGTACCCTGGTATAGTCTGAGTGGTATGATATTACTCTGTACCCTGGTATAGTCTGAGTGGTATGATATTACTCTGTACCCTGGTATAGTCTGAGTGGTATGATATTACTCTGTACCCTGGTATAGTCTGAGTGGTATGATATTACTCTGTACCCTGGTATAGTCTGAGTGGTATGATATTACTCTGTACCCTGGTATAGTCTGAGTGGTATGATATTACTCTGTACCCTGGTATAGTCTGAGTGGTATGATATTACTCTGTACCCTGGTATAGTCTGAGTGGTATGATATTACTCTGTACCCTGGTATAGTCTGAGTGGTATGATATTACTCTGTACCCTGGTATAGTCTGAGTGGTATGATATTACTCTGTACCCTGGTATAGTCTGAGTGGTATGATATTACTCTGTACCCTGGTATAGTCTGAGTGGTATGATATTACTCTGTACCCTGGTATAGTCTGAGTGGTATGATATTACTCTGTACCCTGGTATAGTCTGAGTGGTATGATATTAGTCTGTACCCTGGTATAGTCTGAGCAGTATGATATTACTCTGTACCCTGGTATAGTCTGAGTGGTGTGATATTACTCTGTACCCTGGTATAGTCTGAGTGGTATGATATTACTCTGTACCCTGGTATAGTCTGAGTGGTATGATATTACTCTGTACCCTGGTATAGTCTGAGTGGTGTGATGTTACTCTATACCCTGGTATAGTCTGAGTGGTGTGATGTTACTCTGTATCCTGGTATAGTCTGAGTGGTATGATATTACTCTGTACCCTGGTATAGTCTGAGTGGTATAATATTCTCTGTACCCTGGTATAGTCTGAGTGGTATGATATTACTCTGTACCCTGGTATAGTCTGAGTGGTATGATATTACTCTGTACCCTGGTATAGTCTGAGTGGTATGATATTACTCTGTACCCTGGTATAGTCTGAGTGGTATGATATTAGTCGTACCCTGGTATAGTCTGAGCAGTATGATATTACTCTGTACCCTGGTATAGTCTGAGTGGTATGATATTACTCTGTACCCTGGTATAGTCTGAGTGGTATGATATTACTCTGTACCCTGGTATAGTCTGAGTGGTATGATATTACTCTATACCCTGGTATAGTCTGAGTGGTGTGATGTTACTCTGTATCCTGGTATAGTCTGAGTGGTATGATATTACTCTGTACCCTGGTATAGTCTGAGTGGTATAATATTACTCTGTACCCTGGTATAGTCTGAGTGGTATGATATTACTCTGTACCCTGGTATAGTCTGAGTGGTATGATATTACTCTGTACCCTGGTATAGTCTGAGTGGTATGATATTACTCTGTACCCTGGTATAGTCTGAGCAGTATGATATTGCTCTGTACCCTGGTATAGTCTGAGTGGTATGATATTACTCTGTACCCTGGTATAGTCTGAGTGGTGTGATGTTACTCTATACCCTGGTATAGTCTGAGTGGTGTGATGTTACTCTGTATCCTTGTATAGTCTGAGTGGTATGATATTACTCTGTACCCTGGTATAGTCTGAGTGGTGTGATGTTACTCTGTACCCTGGTATAGTCCAAGTGGTGTGATATTACTCTGTACCCTGGCATAGTCTGAGTGGTATGATGTTACTCTGTACCCTGGTATAGTCTGAGTGGTGTGATATTACTCTGTACCCTGGTATAGTCTGAGTGGTATGATGTTACTCTGTACCCTGGTATAGTCTGAGTGGTGCGATATTACTCTGTACCCTGGTATAGTCTGAGTGGTGTGATATTACTCTGTACCCTGGTATAGTCTGAGTGGTGTGATATTACTCTGTACCCTGGTATAGTCTGAGTGGTGTGATGTTACGCTGTACCCTGGTATAGTCTGAGCAGTATGATATTACTCTGTACCCTGGTATAGTCTGAGTGGTGTGATATTACTCTGTACCCTGGTATAGTCTGAGTGGTATGAAAGTACTCTGTACCCTGGTATAGTCTGAGTGGTGTGATATTACTCTGTACCCTGGTATAGTCTGAGTGGTGTGATATTACTCTGTACCCTGGTATAGTCTGAGTGGTATGATGTTACTCTGTACCCTGGTATAGTCTGAGTGGTATGATATTACTCAGAACCCTGGTATAGTCTGAGTGGTATGATATTACTCTGTACCCTGGTATAGTCTGAGCAGTATTATATTACTGTATACCCTGGTATAGTCTGAGTGGTATGATATTACTCTGTACCCTGGTATAGTCTGAGTGGTATGATGTTACTCTGTACCCTGGTATAGTCTGAGTGGTGTGATATTACTCTGTACCCTGGTATAGTCTGAGTGGTATGATATTACTCTGTACCCTGGTATAGTCTGAGTGGTATGATATTACTCTGTACCCTGGTATAGTCTGAGTGGTATGATATTACTCTGTACCCTGGTATAGTCTGAGTGGTATGATATTACTCTGTACCCTGGTATAGTCTGAGTGGTATGATATTACTCTGTACCCTGGTATAGTCTGAGTGGTATGATATTACTCTGTACCCTGGTATAGTCTGAGCAGTATGATATTACTCTATACCCTGGTATAGTCTGAGTGGTGTGATATTACTCTGTACCCTGGTATAGTCTGAGTGGTGTGATATTACTCTGTACCCTGGTATAGTCTGAGTGGTATGATATTACTCTGTACCCTGGTATAGTCTGAGTGGTGTGATATTACTCTGTACCCTGGTATAGTCTGAGTGGTATGATATTACTCTGTACCCTGGTATAGTCTGAGTGGTATGATATTACTCTGTACCCTGGTATAGTCTGAGTGGTATGATATTACTCTGTACCCTGGTATAGTCTGAGTGGTATGATATTACTCTGTACCCTGGTATAGTCTGAGCAGTATGATGTTACTCTGTACCCTGGTATAGTCTGAGTGGTATGATATTACTCTGTACCCTGGTATAGTCTGAGCAGTATGATGTTACTCTATACCCTGGTATAGTTTGAGTGGTGTGATATTACTCTGTACCCTGGTATAGTCTGAGTGGTGTGATATTACTCTGTACCCTGGTATAATCTGAGTGGTGTGATATTACTCTGTACCCTGGTATAGTCTGAGTGGTGTGATATTACTCTGTACCCTGGTATAGTCTGAGTGGTGTGATATTACTCTGTACCCTGGTATAGTCTGAGTGGTGTGATATTACTCTGTACCCTGGTATAGTCTGAGTGGTGTGATATTACTCTGTACCCTGGTATAGTCTGAGTGGTGTGATGTTACTCTGTGCTCTGGTATCGAGTCACAGCTTCAGATTTATGGCAGTGAGTTATCCCACACCGTCTTCCTGACCGGATTGGTTATTTACTCTTCTCTGGGAACTATCCCATCCAGTGAAAGTTTGATGGTTTCTATGTCAACTGTGCTCTCACACTCATTGACACCTCCCAGGTTAGGAACGTTTTGATTTATTTTCCTTTCATTCAGCACTGTGCCTCTTGGTGCCAGAGACCCAAGTTTGGTTGCCGGCTTGGGTCACTGTCTGCGCGGAGTCTGCACATTCTCCCCATGTCTGCATGGGTTTCCTCCGGGTGCTCCAGTTTCCTCCCAGAGTCTGAAAGACGTGCTGATTAGATGCACTGACCCAAGAGTCACCGGAGTGTGGCCACTAGAGGATTTTTGCAGTAACTTCATTACAGTGTTAATGTAAGTTTGTCTGACACTAATAAATTCTCTCTGCTGCCCCTCTTCTTTCCGGTGACCTGACTTTCAACAAATTCTGCAATTTGATCAATTTCCTTTCATCTATCAATCCACCTGATTGTCTACACCATTTGTACAACATTCTCTCGAATCGGCGCTGGAATGTGGCGACTCAGGGATTTTCACAGTACCTTTATTTCAGTCTGAATGTAAGCCTGCTTGTGACATTAATAAATTAAGTTTTTAATTTTTCACACTAACCCTTTCCCTTGGTTTCTGAAGGCTAGCCTGACTGTTCTTTCATCTACTTCACACACTCCATCAGATGTACACAACCAGCAACATTTTGCTTTTGACCTTTCCAACCAAATCAGTTAGTATTTCACAGTGTGCAGATTCCGAATGAAGCCAATCTTTTTCTCTCTCTCTTCCTGGCTGCATTTTTCAGTCTTGTTAAGAAATTGTCAACAGGCTCACCGTATTCCTGCCTCAGGAACCTGGGTGGATTTGGTATTTTATACTTACTTGTGGGACATGGGCATCGCTGCCTGGGCCAGCATTTATTGCCTATCCCTAGTTGCCCTCAAGAAGGTGGTGGTGAGCTGCCTTCTTGAATCGCTGCTGTGGATCGACCTACAATGCTATTAGAAGGGAATTCCAGGATTTTGACCCAATGACAGTGAAGGAACAGTGATATATTTCCAGATCAGGATGGTGTGTGGCCTGGAGGGGAGATCGCAGGCAGTGGTGTTCCCATGTATCTGCTGCCCTTGTCCTTCCAGAAGGCAGTGGTTGTGCATTTGGATGATTTAACTTTGGCTGGAGATGTGATATTGAATTTTTCAATGATTTTGTTTGGATTTTTAACCATCAGCCTTGTTCATCTCTCAACTATTAAACAAATTAATCCTGTATCTCCTGCTTACAATGGAGTTCGCTGACACTTTACTCTTCACTACTGCCTTGCACTTTGGGTTAAACTTCCTCTGCGATATCATCAACTTCCCAATTTATTCGATGCTGTCTCTGCACCCTCCGTGCTCTGGCAGTGACCATTCCATTTTTGGATGAGTTATTCCATTCCTCTTTCTCTGAGGATGATTTTTCTTCTCCAATTCAATATTAATTCTGAATAAAATATTTGACTCTGACTCACTGCTGTGTCACCATGCTGCTCCATTCACACACCAAGTCCAATCCATCACATATGTTTGAAACCGCACCTTCATCTGAATTAAATGGTCCCTTGCCGATGACAAGTTAAGGTAGCACACTGGTTAGCACCGCTACCTCACAGCACCAGGGCCCTAGATTCGACTCCCGGCTTGGGTCACTGGTGGAGTTTGCACATTCTTCTTATGTTTGCATGGATTTCATCTGGGTGCTCCATTTTCCTCCCACGTCCAAAGATGTGTGGGTTACATTAATTGGCCATGCTAAATTGCCCCTTAATGTCAAGAGGATTAGTGGGCCGAGAGGTGGCAAATGGAGTTTAATGTGGAAAAGTGTGAGGTAATGCACTATGGCAGAAATAATAAATGTGTAGAGTATAGGGCAAATGGTAGGATTCTTAGTAGTCTAGATGAACAGAGGGATCTTGGTGTGTATGTGCATAGATCCCTGAAAGTAGGCAGTCAGGTCGAGAAGGTTGTTAGGAAGGCATATGGAGTCTTGGCTTTTATTGGTAGAGGGATTGAATTTCGGAGCCGCAACGTCATGTTGCAACTGTACAAAACTCTAGTGCGGCCGCACTTGGAGTATTGTGTGCAGTTCTGGTCCCCACATTATAAGAAAGATGTGGAGGCATTGGAGAGGGTACAGAGGAGGTTTACCAGGATGTTGCCTGGTATGGAGGGCAGGTCTTATGAAGAGAGGCTGAGGGATTTGAGGTTGTTTTCGTTAGAAAGGAGGCGGCTAAGAGGGGACCTTATCGAAACATATAAGATGATTAGAGGTTTAGATAGGGTGGACAGTGGTAGCCTTTTTCCTAGGATGGAGAAAGCTAGCACGAGGGGACACAGCTTTAAATTAAGGGGTGATAGTTATAGGACGGATATCAGAGGCAGGTTCTTTACCCAAAGGGTGGTTCGGGAGTGGAATGCCCTGCCTGCAGCAGTTGTAGATGCGCCAAGTTTGGTGGCGTTTAAGAGGTTAGTTGATAAGTATATGGAAGAGAAGGGAATGGTTTAGTTTGGAGGGGCATTGCTTTTTATATTGGTCGGCGCAACATCGAAGGCCGAAGGGCCTGTTCTGTGCTGTAATGTTCTATGTTCTATGTTCTAAAATATGGTGTTACAGGGATAGGGCCTGAGTGGGATCATTGTTAGTGCAGGCTTGATGGGCTGAATGGCCTCCTTCTACACTGTAGGGATTCTATTCTATGAGGTCCTGCACCAAAAAGTTGGCGGCCTTCTGATATCTGGATACATGGTGATCTTGCCCCCAATAATAGACAATTGCTGCCAATTGACAACAAGGATGTGGTACCAAGACCCAGGTGTGACCCGGAATGAGGTCATGGACAACTTTTTAAAGGGACTCTCTGGTAAATGTTAGTGTCAGGTGACCCGCTGCGTCACTCAGGCGCCTCTGCGAGGCTCAGGGAGGATATTTTGAAAATGTAAGGAAAAGCTTTTTCAAAACAGCTTCGATTGTGATCTAATTCAACGTTCCTCCAAACTTTTGGGAGAGATTTTTCCTGAGAGGCATCTGATCTCCTGAACTTATGATGTGAAGCTGGGATTGTTTTAATTGGATGAAGTCCCAAAGGAGTAAACTGGCCAGTGCAGTGTATAGCACACAAGAAACTGCAGGCTTCCCAATAAATCTGTAAAAGGTTCAAATTGACTTCTCTTCAATCATTTTTATGATTTTATAACTAAAACACATTTTGTTTTTTTCAGTTGTGTAAGAAAGGCAGCGCCAGGATCAGTCGGCATTTGTGAAGGCTCAGATAGGAACTTCTGCTCCGTCTGACCTCACAAGAAAAATTTAGCTGCAAAAAGGTCAAATGACTTGTCAGTTTGTGCCTCTTCAGATCCTGGATCCTCAGTCCCACCTTCACTTGGTGGGAAAACTATTGGGTTAAAATTGCAGTCGTGGTCGAATAACATCTTTAAATTGACTGCCATCTTAAAGGTAAAGTCACCATAGTCCCAGGTAACCACAGGCTGCTCCCGCCTTTAATTTGACTTGATTTATTATTGTTACATGTATTAACATAGAGCGAAAAGTTTTGTTCCTTATGCAC
Organism: Sphyrna mokarran; assembly: GCA_024679065.1. Lineage (NCBI taxonomy): Eukaryota > Metazoa > Chordata > Chondrichthyes > Carcharhiniformes > Carcharhinidae > Sphyrna > Sphyrna mokarran. The sequence goes on along the minus strand of JAGIQG010000021.1, from coordinate 9,354,559 downwards.
TATGCAGACAAAGCATACCGTTCATACAGATGATGTGGAGGTGCTGGCGTTGGACTGGGATAAGCACTGTAAGAAGTCTCACAACACCAGGTTAAAGTCCAACAGGTTTATTTGGAATCACGAGCTTTCAGAGCGCTGCCCCTTCATCAGGTGAGTCTGAAAGCTCGTGATTCCAAATAAACCTGTTGGACTTCAACCTGGTGTTGAGATTTCTGACTGTTCATAGAGAAGGGAAGGAGAGAGTGCAAAATGTAGTGTTACAGCCTTGCTAGGGTGTGGATAAAGATCAACTTAGTGCATGGTAAGTCCATTCAAAAGTCTGATGGCAGCAAAGAAGAAGCTTTTCTTGAATTGGTTGTTACACGACCTCAGACTTTTGTATCTTTTTCCTGATGGTAGAAGGTGGAAGAGAGAATGCCTGGGTGCGTGGGGTCTTTAATTATGCTGGTTGCTTTTCTGAGGTAGCGGAGATGCAGAATTTCCTTAGCCTCCCGAGAAAGTACAGCGATTGCTAGGGCTTTCCTAACTATAGTGTCGGAATAAGGGGGCCAGGTTGTTGGTGATCTGTACACCTAAAAACATGAAAGTCTTGACTATTTCCACTTGATGATTTACCCTAAGGATGTTATTAAGTATGATTATCCAATACAATGTGTAAGAAGGACCCTGAGGTAGGTCTTGAAGATTTAACAAAGGGAGCCCCTTATTAAAGGTGTATACTGTTCCACACTCAATCCAAGACTGACTCCCTGAGCTCCACCCTGGATGGAGCTAACCTTGGGATCACACGACCTGCATTCTTAAAGGGGCAGCACACACCATATCTCAAGCGACGGATAAGGTTGCCTTCATGAATTGAACCCACGCTGTTGGCATCACTCTGCATCACAAATCTGCCATCCAGCTAAACCGCCATCTACATACGTGAAGAAGGACCCTGGGCAACTTCAGGCATCCATCCTTGCCGCCTGCTCAGGGAAACAGGTTGAAATTCAAGGTGATGGGCTGGTTTCAGAGAGGATGATGATGGCCTGTCTCTCTCAGCCAATCCTAATTGCTCTCTGCCTAGTTTTACGTTTGGGCGGGTAAGGAAACATAGAGACACGTTGGATTTTATTTCAAAATCAATTTCTCCCTCAAAAAATGAAGATTTAATCGGTGATTATCCACACAAAGCAAAAAGCCATTCTGACAGTAACGCTGCCAGAATTTTACACCGGGGCACTTCTGACATTTCTGTGTTTGTGATATAAACGGTTTTTCTTTGCAATGTGAATGCTGAGGTAAGGAATTCCAGCTGTGTTAAAATGGTGAAGTAAAACTTGCAAAGAATCTGTATGCTGACATTACAATCACCAGCCCCTCTCCCTCCCAACCTCTCACCCCCAACGCCTCACACCCGCACCCCTCCCACCCACTCCCCCACCCCCCGCACCTCGAAGTCCTGAATCCCTCACTCATCTATTCCCCCAACCCCAAATTCCCCATGCCGTCATTCCCCATGTTTCTCATTCCCCCACCCTTCATTCCCCCTGCTCCCTCACTCCCCCCACTCCCTCATTCCCCTGCCCACTCACCCCCCACCCCCTCACTCTCCTCATCCCCTCATTCCCCCTCCTCTCACTCCCTGCCCCCTCACTCCCCATCCCCACACTTTCCAACCGCTCACTCCCCACCACCTCACTCCCCAATCCCTCGTCCCCCTACATCACACTCCCCCACCCCCTCACCCCCTCACTTCCCAACCCCTCACTCTTCACCACCTCACTCCCACTCTCTTCATCTCCCATACCTACACTCCCCTGCCCCCACACTTCCCCACCACCTCACTCCCCACCCCCCCCTCATCTCCCCCTTCCCCCTCACTCCCCTGCGTTCCTCAGCCAGTATCCTGCTAATCATCCCAACCCTCCTTCCCCATTTGACCGACTGACATCTCCATCCGGCTGTGTTGCTGAGCCAAGCTGTTCTGTGATTGGATTTTTGCACACTTGGTTAAACAAAAACCAGAAAAATAGCCCCATTAATAATCGCTGGCTGGGGAAGTGGCTCACACATCAGCCTGAGGGGGGAGGTATCGAGGGAGGGCTGCAAGCTTCAGAGAGAGATACCAGAAAGCGCTAGGGTCAGGAGGGGATAGGCCGATCACCGCTGGGCAGTGGTGCGGACTGGCTCCTAACGCTCCCAGCTGCACAAAAAACCAAGGCGGGAAATATCATCCGATATAATGTGGGCTTTGGACAACAACGTGAAACCGGCTCATTAATTCAGCTGCTTGTCATAACTCTCTGCAGGCTGCAGGCAATGCAATCAGGAGGGATGTACAGTGAGTGGCTGGAGCTGGAGATAGGTCTCCATGAGGGTTGGGCGGTGGTTGGTGGGTGGGTGGGGGGGAATGGGGGTGTTGGTGGGGGAGTGGGGGGGTGGAGTGGGGGGGGTTGGGTGGGGGGAGGGAATGGGGGCGCTGGGGGGTGGTGGAGTGGGGGGGTGGATGGCCGCAGAGAAGGTTTTGCCGGAATAGTTCAAGGAATGAGGAAATTTGGCCGCAAGACTACAATGCCCACATTGTGGTCAAATGAGAAATTCAACTCAACATAACACTTTAATTACAATGTGGAGATACCGGCGTTGGACTGGGGTAAACACAGTAAGAGGTTGACAACATCAATTTTAAATCCACCGATTTATTTGATGGTAAACTTGCAAGCTTTCGGCTTTTGCAGCCTTCCTCAGGCGAATGAGGGGTTCTGGTCTGCAATAGCACACATATCAGCACAGACAGTTACAGATTGCAGATTAGAATGCGAATCCTTACACCTAACCTGCTATTGAAGTCTTAAAGTGGCTAACAATGTGAGTGGAAGGAGCACTGAGCACAGGTTAAAGAGATGTGTATTGTCTCCAGATAGCACAGTAAGTGAGGTTTTTTGCTAACCCAGGCAAGTCATGGGGGTTACAGATAGTGTGACATGAAGTCAAGATCCCTGTTAAGACCGTCCTCATGTGTGCAGAACTTGGCTATCAGTCTCTGCTCGATGGCTCTGCGCTGTTGTATGTCGTGAAGGCCTCCTTGAAGAACGTCTTAACAGAGATCTTGGCTTCATGACACACTATCTGTAACCCCCATGACTTGCCTGGGTTAGCAAAAAACCTCACTTACTTTGCTGACTGGAGACAATACACATCTCTTTAATCTGTGCTCAAGGCTCCTTCCACTCACATTGTTAGCCACTTTAAAACCTGAATAGCAGGTTAGGTGTAAGGATTCGCATTCTAATCAGCAATCTGTAACTGTCTGTGCTGATATGTGTGCTATTGCAGACCAGAACACCTCATTCGCCTGAAGAAGGCTACAAAAGCTGGAAGCTTGCAAGTTTACTATCAAATAAATTGGTTGGATTTAAAATTGGTGTTGTCATACGTCTTACTCTATAGGACCTGAAACCAGAACCCTTACACATTGAATAGAAGCTCATCTTTACAATGGAAGAACTGTTATGGCCCAAGACCCATCGGGAGGTACTCAGTCAGAGTGTACTATGATTGTGTATTCCCCATTTTCAGCCTGCTATTAACCCCATCCTGAAAGAAATATGTAAAATTAGAATGATCTGGTCTAAACTCATTGGGTGCTGTGATACCCCCCCAGCCCCTCGCTCCGTCACCCCTTTAGCTGAAAACTGGAGAACCTTTGAAAAAAGGAAGTGGAATAAAAGTAGCAATTTTCAAGACAAATTCCGATGTAGGCCCCACCAAACCTACTGTAACCTGGGAAGGTGGAAGAGAGCGTGCAAGATCCACCTTTGTGCTCAGCGGACCTGAGTTCAACTGTCGCCATGAGATCGGTGAAGTGAATCCAGCAGCCAACTGATTTCACCAGACTGGGTAATATCTACTTCTGGTTTGGGGAATTTAATATATTGCGTAAGAATTGTTTCTTTAATCTGCGCACGCATTTAATAAAGCTAAATTAGAACCACATTCCTTCCTCTGACTCAAAGAAAATAGTTGTTTGCTATTCACAAGTAAGGCTTACATTAACGCTGCAATGAAGTTACTGTGAAACTCCCCTGGTCACCACAGCCTGGCACCTGTTCAAATCAATGCACCTAATCAGCATGTCTCTCAGACTGCGGGAGGAAACCTGAGCACTCGGAGGAAACTCACGCAGACACGGGGAGAATGTGCAGACTCCACGTGCAGACAGTGACCCAAGCCGGGAATCGAACCTGTGTCCCTGGCGCTGTAAGGCAGTAGCGCCAACCATTGTGTCGCCGTGCCACCCATTGAGTAAAGATATTTGAATGAATATGAGATAAAAATGTCTGTATAAAATGTTTCAACGTTCCCCAGCCTTCTGGGTTGCCCCATGAGATCCCCACTGACCCTCACTTTGCCCACCAAATAAATGGTTACAGCCTTTCAATGACCAATCAAAATAATACATAAAAAAAACTGCATCTGACAATTATCGTTGTAGATTCTGTACCGGGCCAGGGGGGATATTTGAACTGTGGCAACGTGATAGGGTTTATTTTTTAATTTTCAGCCTTGTGTAAACAGAAGCAAGCTTGTTCCTGACTGTGTGGCAAATGGAAATTTTTTCCGGAACTGTTGCCACACATTCTTATTGGTTTCACAAGTCTTGAAAAGTCCAAACGATACAACTGGTTACTTTTCCCTTTTGAATATCAGTCTATAAACAGGCAATCCAGTAATACTTGTTAATCATCTCTCAAATGTAACCCAGGGATCTCCCACAGCGAGTGAGATAATCAGAACTTGGAATTAAACTGAAATAAAGAGAAAGAGAGTGAGAATTGATTGCTAGCTCTGCTCAGTTGTTAGTTCTGAGTAACAGGGTTTCAGAATTCAGTGCCAATTCAGGGGCTTTGAAATAACTCCTCATTGCCTGCTGTCCCTTCACCAGTTTCCCTTTATTTACAAACTCAATTCCACCCTGAGAGTGTTTCAGGCACACAGTCAGAAGCTGGAGTGTCAGTGGACCTAACACTCCCACATTTATACACAGATGAGGTGCCCTTGTTTGGGCAGGAAATTATGAATTCAATCAGGGAGCTCATACTCCGAGAGGCCACTCTCATGGGTCTCGTTGAAGTCATTGCAGACTTGAGCCCAAGATTCAACTTGACACTCCACTATAGTACAAAGGGAGTGCCGCACTGTCAGAGGGTCAGTACTGAGGGAGTGCCGCATTGTCAGAGGGTCAGTACTGAGGGAGTGCCGCATTGTCAGAGGGTCAGTACTGAGGGAGTGCAGCACTGTCAGAGGGTCAGTACTGAGGGAGTGCAGCACTGTCAGAGGGTCAGTACTGAGGGAGTGCAGCACTGTCAGAGGGTCAGTACTGAGGGAGTGCCGCACTGTCAGAGGGTCAGTGCTGAGGGAGTGCAGCACTGTCAGAGGGTCAGTACTGAGGGAGTGCAGCACTGTCAGAGGGTCAGTACTGAGGGAGTGCCGCATTGTCAGAGGGTCAGTGCTGAGGGAGTGCAGCACTGTCAGAGGGTCAGTACTGAGGGAGTGCAGCACTGTCAGAGGTCGTGACTGAGGGAGTGCCGCATTGTCAGAGGGTCAGTGCTGAGGGAGTGCAGCATTGTCAGAGGGTCAGTACTGAGGGAGTGCAGCATTGTCAGGGGTCAGTACTGAGGAAGTGCTGCACTGTCAGAGGTCAGTACTGAGGGAGTGCTGCATTGTCAGAGAGTCAGTACTGAGGGAGTGCTGCATTGTCAGAGGGTCAGTACTAAGGGAGTGCCACATTGTCAGAGGGTCAGTACTGAGGGAGTGCCACATTGTCAGAGGGTCAGTACTGAGGGAGTGCCACACTGTCAGAGCGTCAGTACTGAGGGAGTGCCACACTGTCAGAGCGTCAGTACTGAGGGAGTGCCGCACTGTCAGAGGGTCAGTACTGAGGGAGTGCTGCACTGTCAGAGGGTCAGTACTGAGGGAGTGCTGCACTGTCAGAGGGTCAGTACTGAGGGAGTGCCGCACTGTCAGAGGGTCAGTACTGAGGGAGTGCCGCACTGTCAGAGGGTCAGTACTGAGGGAGTGCGCACTGTCAGAGGGTCAGTACTGAGGGATGCCGCACTGTCAGAGGGTCAGTACTGAGGGAGTGCTGCACTGTCAGAGGGTCAGTACTGAGGGAGTGCTGCACTGTCAGAGGGTCAGTACTGAGGGAGTGCTGCATTGTCAGAGGGTCAGTACTGAGGGAGTGCTGCACTGTCAGAGGGTCAGTACTGAGGGAGTGCTGCACTGTCAGAGGGTCAGTACTGAGGGAGTGCTGCACTGTCAGAGGGTCAGTGCTGAGGGAGTGCTGCACTGTCAGAGGGTCAGTGCTGAGGGAGTGCTGCACTGTCAGAGGGTCAGTGCTGAGGGAGTGCCGCACTGTCAGAGGGTCAGTGCTGAGGGAGTGCAGCACTGTCAGAGGGTCAGTGCTGAGGGAGTGCTGCACTGTCAGAGGGTCAGTGCTGAGGGAGTGCTGCATTGTCAGAGCATCAGTACTGAGGAGTGCCGCATTGTCAGAGCGTCAGTACTGAGGGAGTGCTGCATTGTCAGAGGGTCAGTACTGAGGGTGCCGCACTGTCAGAGGGTCAGTGCTGAGGGAGTGCCGCACTGTCAGAGCGTCAGTACTGAGGGAGTGCCTCACTGTTAGAGGGTCAGTACTGAGGAGTGCCACACTGTCAGAGCGTCAGTACTGAGGGAGTGCCGCACTGTCAGAAGATCAGTACTGAGGGAGTGCTGCACTGTCAGAGGGTCAGTACTGAGGGAGTGCTGCACTGTCAGAGGGTCAGTACTGAGGGAGTGCTGCACTGTCAGAGGGTCAGTACTGAGGGAGTGCTGCACTGTCAGAGGGTCAGTACTGAGGGAGTGCTGCACTGTCAGAGCGTCAGTACTGAGGGAGTGCTGCACTGTCAGAGGGTCAGTACTGAGGGAGTGCTGCACTGTCAGAGGGTCAGTACTGAGGGAGTGCTGCACTGTCAGAGGGTCAGTACTGAGGGAGTGCTGCACTGTCAGAGGGTCAGTACTGAGGGAGTGCTGCATTGCCAGAGGGTCAGGACTGAGGGAGTGCTGCACTGTCAGAGGGTCAGGACTGAGGTAGTGCCGCACTGTCAGAGGGTCAGGACTGAGGGAGTGCCGCACTGTTGAAGGTGCATGTAACAGATCTCACCACATCATTTTGAGGAGCAGGTGAGTTGCCCTGGTGCCCTGGCTAATAATTACCCCAATATTAACATACCAAAAACAAATGATCTGATCGTTACCACTTTGCCTTTTGTGGGACCTTGCTGTGTACAAATTGGCTGCTGTGTTTCCTACACTACAATAATGACTCATGTCAGGGATCAAGCAACAGTGACAAGGATTGCAAAAGGATTGAAGGGTGGGAATCTGCCTTGGAACAGTAACTGCCAGCATTTCCAAGGGCAGGCAAGATTTTTGAAATGATCAAAAGATATGAGAGCATCAAAGGGTGACTTGCTGTATGACTAGAAACAGATTACTTAGATGACTGCTAAGAAATGTTAGGTTCCTGAACAGAAACTGGCGATTCAGGGCTATAGAAAAGCTAAGCTCCGCACAAGGTAAGAATTTGAGATATGTAGACAGCCGACTCTCAAGTTTGAAATGACAAAATGGGAAACAACATAAGTGTTATCCCCATCCCCACCCCGCCTCAGAAGACAGAGCAGTCCACACCTCAAAACCAGAAGCCAGTCCAGCACTCACAACCAGGAGGCTGGGACCCACTTCACAGGAAGGGAGCCTATAACACCTTTTACCAGGGCAGCACAGTGGCACAGTGGTTAGCACTGCTGCCTCACAGTGCCAGGGAACCGGGTTCTATTCCCGGCTTGGGTGACTGTCTATGTGGAGTTTGCACATTCTCCCCATGTCTCTGTGGGTTTCCTCTGAGTGCTCTGGTTTCCTCCCAAAGTCCGGCAGATGCACTGGTTAGGTGCATTGGCCAAGCTAAATTCTCCCTCAGTGTACCCGAACAGGTGCTGGACTGTGACAACGAGGGGATTTTCACAATAATTTCATTGCATTGTTAATATAAGCCTACTTGTGACTAATAATGAGCTTAAACTAAAAAAAAACTAATGCTGCACTTATGTCTCAGAACCAATGGAATGCAGGAAATCTTTGTAAAGGCAGTTTCTTCTGAACCAGGAAAAGACATTTCCTAGACTTGATGGTCAGCCCTGTATTCAGTGGTAACGAGAAGCTGGATTTAACATATAGAGTTAATTAATTTGGATGTGGTTTGGGAAAGGGAAGCCTGAGTGAATTCAGGGATTGTAGATGTATTTCGGAACAAGTGGTAATTCCTACACAAACATTGGCATGGCCAATCAACCTAATCCGAACATCTTTGGAGGCCATTCAGCCCATCAGTCTTGCATCGACAATGGTCCTACCCAGGCCCTATCCCTGTTAACCCATGTATTTACCCTGCCAACCCCCTCTAACTAAGGGGCAATTTAGCATGGCCAATCCACCTAACCCAACCCATCTTTGGACTGTGGGAGGGAAACAGGAATACCCAGAGGAAACCCACGCAGGCACAGGGAGAATGTGCAGACTCCATACAGATAGTGACCCAAGGCCGGAATTGAACCTGGCTCCCTGGTGCTGTGAGGCAGCAGTGCTAAGCATTGTGCCACCGTGCTATTAAATCAAATGAAACTCATTTCAGACAGTTAGGGCTGGTATTTAACTACGTAAGGAACCTTTTAATGATGAGGTTTCTGTTTCTATGATGCCAGTCAAACTCTCTGGCTCAGAATACTGAAACTGCTGAGTGTCACAGTCATCTGTTTTTAGAGGATCTTTACATTTTTAATATTTCCTATCCTTTTCCTCTCTGTCCCTTTCTTTTCTTCCCCTTAATTCAATGTTTCTTTCCCTCTCTTTCTGCATCTTGTTTGACTCTAATTTACCCTGTTCCCTTCTCTGTTGCTCCTCTGTTTACTCCCCCAGTCTTCAAACTCCTTGATGAAGGCACAGTAAGAAGTTTCACAACACCAGGATAAAGTCCAACAAGTTTATTTGGAATCACAAGATTTTGGAGCACTGCTCCTTCATCAGATGAGTCAACCAGCGCTCCAAAAGCTCAGGATTCCAAATAAAGCTGTTGGACTTTAACCTGGTGTTGAGAGACTGCTTATTTGTGCTCACCCCAATCCAACGCCGGCATCTCAACAGACTGCCTGGTCCATCATTTACCAAGCTCCCAGTTGTCCATTGCCGTTGCTGTACTGTTACCAGCTTACACTTAGAATTTCATAGAAATTTTTCATAGAGCTCCTACAATACAGAAGGAGGCCATTTGGCCCATCGAATCTGTACTGCCTTCAATCCCACCTAGGCCCTATTCCCATAACTCTCACTTACCATGTTAATTCCCCTGACACTAAGGTGCAATTTTCCAACGCCAATCAACCTAACCCGGACATCTTTTGAGTGTGGAATGAAACCAGAGCATCCAGAGAAGACCCACGCAGACACGGTGAGAATGTGCAAACTCCACACAGGCAATGGCCCGAGGCCAGAATTGAACCTGGGTCCCTGCCGCTGTACTAACCACCCTCCAGCAAGCAACGCTCCAAATGTTTGAACTGTAGGTGAAGACAAAGTGCAACAGGACACACAGAGAGATTCCCCCACTCCAGCAAACTCTGGGCCAGAATACGCAGCTTAGAATTCCTGTTTTGCTGATGAAGCAAGCTGTCAGTGCAAGGAGAAAAATGCAAAAAGTGTGAAGATGTCTTTAAAAATTCCAAGGCGGGTAGAAGATTGCACCACTTTGCAAATACCTTCACTATATTTAACCATCTTATTGCTAACAATTTTAGGAATGTCCATTATCATCAACCAGGCTAACAGGCATCTGGAATGTGCATTAGAGAAGATTACCACGGAGAGAGAGAGAGAGACACTAATTTATTCAGTAGACTTCTAGGGAGAGAAAGATATGGATTTGCAATATTTTTGTGTGAGAAAATAACTATAACAACTTATCTTTAGATGTGTTGAGGTATTGAACAGGCTTGGTTTTTTTTCAGTTTATTTATTAGTATCACAAGTAGGCTTACATTAACACTGCAAAGAAGTTACTGTGAAAATCTCCTAGTTGCCACATTCTGGTGCCTGTTCAAGTACACCGAGGGAGAATTTAGCATGGCCAATGCACCTAACCTGCACATCTATTGGACAGTGAGAGAAAACTGGAGCATCTGGAGGAAACAGGGAGAATATGCAGTCTCCACACAGACAGTGACCCAAGCTGGGAATCGAACCCAGGTTCCTGGTGCTGTGAGGCAGCAGCACTAACCACTGTGCCACCGTGCCATCCCAAAAACCTGGGCCCCCAGAACATTAGTTGAGTTTCTGGATTAATGGTCCAGCGCTAATACCACTAGGCCATCGCCTTCCTCCAAGGGATGGAGACTAAACGATGGCCTCGCCTGCTGTGGCCATAAGACAATAAGACACAGGAGCAGAATTAGGCCACTCGGCCCATCAAGTCTGTTCTGCCATTCAATCATGGCTGATATTTTTCTCATTCCCATTCTCCTACCTTTTCCCCATAAACCCTGATCCCCTTAATAATCAAGAATCTATCTATCTCTGTCTTAAAGACACACAATGACCTGACCTCCACCGTCTTCTGCGGCAAAGAGTTCCACAAATTCACCACTCCCTGGCTGAAGAAATTCCTCCTCATCTCTGTTTTAAAGGATTGTCCCTTTAGCCTGAAGTTGTAACCTCTTGTTCTAGTTAGTCCTACTAGTGGAAACATCCTCTCCATGTCCACTCTATCCAGGCCTCGCAGTATCCTGTAAGTTTCAATAAGATCTCCCGTCATCCTCCCAAGCTTCAACGAGTACAGACCCAGAGTTCTCAATCGTTCCTCATACGACAAGCTCTTCATTTTAGGAATCATTCTGGTGAACCTCCTCTACATCTTTTCCAAGACCAGCACATCCTTCCTTAGATACAAGGCTCAAAACTGCTCACGATACTCCAAATGGTCTAACCAGAGCCTTACACAGCCTCAGGAGTTCATCCCTGCTCTTGTATTCTAGCCGTCTCCACATGAATGTTAACATTGCATTTGCCTTCCTAAGTGCAAACTGAACCTGCATGCTAACTTTAAGAAAACCTTGAGGCCACTTCCAGTGAGTGAATAAGATGTCACAAATGAAATTGGGATCATTTTTCAAGATTGCTCTCTCCATCAAACCTCACAGAGAAAAAGAGAGCCATTCAGTGTACTGTGCCCAACTCTGTTCTTTGTCCAATTTAATCCCACCCGCTTCCCAATTTTCTCCCCATTTTCCCGCAATCAAATTAATTCTGTTTTTCCCTTCCCCCTCAGTTTAAAGGCATTGATGTCCCTGTGCAATTTCGACCTCAACTTCAGGAGCCGGTGAGCAATTGCTTGTGACAGAAAGACAAACAGAGGCAAGAGAGTGACGGGAACTTGGAACCAAATCAAACTGAGTTGAAGTGTGGGAGAACGGCAGTCTGATGTGAAGTTTAGAATTCAGAGTAATGCGCAGGGGAGCAGAGATAAAGCAGCAAGGTCAGCTTCTGCTGGAAGTAGAATCATAGAATCTTATAGTAAAGAATGAGACCATTCAGCCCATCAAGCTTGTACTGACCACAATCCCACCCAGCCCCTAAACCCATTGACCTACATATTTACCCTGCTAATCCACTTCAAAAGTAGGGTCAACTTAACATGGCCAATTCACCTAACCTGCAAATCTTTAGAATGTGGGAAGAAACCGGAGCACCTGGAGGAAACCCACGCAAACACGGGGAGAACATGCAGACTCCATGCAAATAGTCAGCCAAGCCGAGAATCGAACCCGGGTCCCTGGAGCTGTGAGGCAACAATGCTAACTAGTGCCACCCGAAGTAATTCAATAGAATTTGAGAGTGAGGCTGTATGGTGGCGGGAAAGGGGCTGAGGCGGGTAGCAGAGGTTGTGGGAGACGGGGCAATTCTCCTTCCCTAATAGAATATTATTCCATCAGTTGAGTTTCTGAAGCAAGCCAACAGCTTTAGGATCAGTTTTATTGGTTCCGTGCTGAACTAAAATGCTCTGATGTTGTCCAAATTCTCCATATTATTGATCCACTACCCCATCAGGTACATCAAGGAACAGGAGGCTACTGGGGATTAGCAAGGAGGATCGGTGGGACTAAGCACAGTGTAGAGTGAACTTGTGGAATTCACTACCTCAAAGTGCAGTGGAAGCTGGGATAGGGAGTAAAGTTAAGGAAGATTTAAACAGATTTTTAATTGGTAATGGTTTGAAGGGATATGGGGAGAAAGCAGGAAAATGGGAATGAGGAGCATATCAGCCATGATCGAATGGCGGAGAGGATTCCATAGGCCAAATGGCCTAATTCTACTTTTATATCTTATGGACTTGTGAGTGAAAGCGAGAGAGATCTGGGTGAAATGGGGCTCATATAATGTGCATCGTTGGAACCCACAAGGAAGTTTGAGGAAATTAAGCCTGAAGGTGATGGCAGTGGGTGAGGGTTGAGCTCGGGAGTTAGGTGGGTGATGCAGTGGGTACCACAATGGTGAGATTGTGCCCTAGGATGGGACAGAGCTATAAAGATGCATTTTGTTGGGGATAGAGAGGGGGAATGGAGTCAGAGTCTCCACTAGGAGAGAGGGTCAGGCTCCCTACTTCCCGTATCCCATTTCCCTGACCCTGCCACACACACTCCTCATATTTTCATTCTCTACATCGCCTCCATTCTCTTGCCTTCCCCCCTACTCTCACTCCCCTTAACCTTTCTCTTTCTATCCCTCCCTTTTTGCCATTCCTCCACTGCATCGCTCCATACTACCTCAGGCTCTCCCTCCAAATGTTTAGTTGCCCCTCTCACAAGACCCCCTGCAAAGACCCCCTTTAGATTATTCTCAACTTTTCAGGTTCTCTGTTATTGAATTGAAGCGTGCTCAGGGAGCCAGCTTCCACGGATAGAAGAAGAGTGAATGGTCTGAGTGAAAAAAGGACCAAGATCTCTCTACCAACCAAGACTGTGCAATAAATGAAAACCTATTGAGATTTGTCTGTATTTGATTTGATTTATTATTGTCTCATGTATTAGTATATAGTGAAAAGAAGTGAAATTGTTTCTTCTGGGCTATAAGACAAAGCATACTGTTCATAGAAAAGGAAATGAGAGTGAAGAACATACTGTTACAGCCACAGTTAGGATGTAGAGAAAAATGCAAGATAGGTCCATTCAAAAGTCAGCAGGGAAGAAGCTGTTCTTGAGTCAGTTGGTATGTGACCTCAGACATTCGTATCTTTTTCCCAACGGAAGAAGGTGGGAGGGGGAATGTCGGGGATGCATGGGGTCCTTAATTATGCTGGCTGCTTTGCCAAGGCAGTGGGAAGTGTAGACAGAATCAATGGATGGGAAGCTGAATTGAGTAATGGACTAGGCTAAATTCATATGTTTTGTAAACGCTTGCGGTCTTGGACAAATCAGGGGCCATACCAAGCTGTGATACAACCAGAAAGAATACTTTCTATGGTGCGTCTGTAAAAGTTGGTGAGAGTTGCTGACATGCCAAATTTCCTTAGTCTTCTCAGAAAGTAGAGGGGTTGGTGGGCTTCCTTAACTATAGTGTCAGCAAGGGGGTACCAGGACAGGTTACTGATGATCTGAACACCTAAAAACTTGAAGCTTTCGACCCTTTTTACTTCATAGGAAGTGTAGACAGTGTCAATGGGAGGGAGGCTGGTTTGAATGATGGACTGGGCTTCATTCACAACTCTTTGCAATTCCTTGTGGTCTTGGGCAGAACAGGAGCCATACCAAGCTGTGATACAACCAGAAAGAATACTTCCTATGGTGCATCTGTAGAAGTTGGTGAGGGTCATAGCTGACAAATCTGTAAAAGTCATAGCTGACGTGCCAAATTTCTTTAGTGCTCTGAAAAAGTAGAGGCATTGGTGGACTCAACTGCATTTCCTGAATTCAATGGCTATCTCCTTCATTTCGTGGACATTGAGGGTGATATTATTGTCGCCGCACCAGTTCATTAGATTCTCTATCTCATTGCTGTACTCCATCTCATCATTGTTTGAGATCCGACCCACTGCAGTGGTGTCATCAGCAAAGTTGAAAATCGATTTGGAGTGGAATTTGGCCATACAGTCTTAGGTGTATGAAGAGTCTAGTAAGAGGCTGAGAACACTGCCTTGTGGGGTACCAGTGCTGAGGATGACCATGGAGAAGGTGTTGTTCTCTATCCTTACTGAGTGTGGTCTGTGGGTTAGCAAGTTCAGGATCCAGTCGCAGGGGGAGGAGCTGAGGCCCAGGCCATGGAGTTTAGAGATGAGTTTCTTGGGAATAATAGTGTTGAAGGCTGAGCTATAGTCAAAAAATAAGAGTCTGAAATAGACGTCTTTATTATCCATGTGTTCCAGGGTTGAATGCAGGATGAGGGTGGTGGTGTCTGCTGTGGATCTGTTGCGGTGATGGATGAACTGTGGTGGATCCCGGCAATCCAGGCGGCTGGAATTGATTCATGCCATGACTAATCTTTCGAAGCACTTCATAATGATGGATGTCGCAGCTACCAGACGTTATACCCCCCCACCTGAGAGGACGCTCAACGCATTAAACACAGTTGAAAAGTGGAGAGTGTGTAATTGAATACTTGTGGATAGAGATCAGCAATAAATCAGCGCAGGAGTCAGTGCAGCGCCAGGATAGCAATACCGGAACTGATTCGATTCATTGGCACCCTCCCACAGTAAATCAATCCTGTCGGCTCACTACCAGTAGCCCCAATAATAGAAGAGTGGCAAAAGCTAATTGGATTTACAATTAGTCACAGGAGAGAGCGAAAGAGAAAGAGAGAGAGAGTGGGAGAGAAAGAGAGAGTGAAAAACAGAGAGAGTGAGACAGAAAGAAAGAGGCAGAGAGAAAGAGAAGGAGAGAGAAAGAGGGAGAGAGAAAGAAAGGGGCAGAGAGAAAGAGAAGGAGAGAGAAAGAGAAAGAGGGAGAAAGAAAGAAAGCAAGGGAAAGAGAAAGAGAGTGGAGGAGAGAGAAAGAGAGTTAAGTGAGGAACAGTTAATCACTTAAGGGCTGAGAGAAAGCAAGAGGTGATAAAAAGTTCTGACAAAGGGTCATCCAGACTTGAAATGTTGGGTCTATTCTCTCTCCACAGACCAGTTGAGATTATCCAGCATTTTCTGCTTTTGTTGTTGCGAAAAAGAACTTTTTTTTGATCTGATTTATTATTGTCACATAGAACGTGGAAAAACTACAGCACAAACAGGCCCTTCGGCCCACAAGTTGCGCCGAACATACTCCTACCTACTAGGCTTACTGATAACCCTCTATCTTACTCAGTCCCATGTACTTATCCAAACATCTCTTAAAAGACCCTATTGAATCCGCCTCCAACACCACCGCCGGCAGCCAATTCCACGCACCCACCACCCTCTTGAGTGATAAACTTACCCCTGATATCTCGTCTGTACCTACTCCCCAGCACCTTAAACCTGTGTTCTCTTATGGCAGCCATTTCAGCCCTGGGAAAAAGCCTCTGAGAATCCACTCGATCAATACCTCTCAACATCTTATACACCTCTATCAGGTGTATTAACATGTATTAACATACAGTGAAAAGTATTGTTTCTTGCACGCAGTACAGACCATTCATAGAGAAAGAAAAGAGAGAGTGCAGAGTGTTACAATCATAGCTAGGGTGTAGAGAAAGATCAAGTTAAGGTGAGTAGGTCCATTCAAAAGTCTGATGGCAGCAGGGAAGAAACTGTTCTTGAATTCGTTTGGTACGTGACCTCAGACTTTTGTATCCTTTTCCCGACTAAAGAAGGTGGAGGAGGGAATGTCTGGGGTGCCTAGAGTGTTTAATTATCCTGGTTACTTTGCTGAGGCAGCAGGAAGTGTAGACAGAGTCAATGGATAGGAGGCTGGTTTGTGTGATAGACTGGGCTTCATTCGTGATTCTTCGTAGTTTCTTGCAATATTGGACTGAGCAGGAGCCAGACCAGGCCTTGTTTGCTCACCACCAGGGGAGGGGGAGTCACAGAGGCTCCTGCATAGATCGGTGTGTCAGTTGAATTTCCTGGTCCCACTCAGGAAGCTGAGGCTGGTGGGCAGAGAGATTGACCCCACCCTGCCACATTTTTATTAAATTGAAATTCAAAGCATCGCACACAGGCAGACGGAATCATTTCTCCAGAACTCCATTTCTCTGGGGTCTTAGTTCAGTCGGGCAGCATGGTTGGTGCAGGCTTGGAGGGCCGAAGGGTCTGTTCCCATGCTGTAAATTTCTTTGTTCATTGTTCACATTTTCATTTACCTATTTTCCAAATAGCTGGTGCCCATGGGTTTTCGATTCTAAATAACTAAATTGGAGGAAAATAAAGGTTTATACAACATCTTTCACAACATCAAGATAACCACAAGTACTTTATAGCCAACAAAGTATTATTGAAGTGATTGTTGGAATTCAGAAAGTGTGGTGAAATATTAACACTCAGCAAAATCTGTGTGGTTAGCAAGGTGCTAATCTCTCTCTCTCAGTCACACTGATGGCTGAGATACCAGGCTGAGGTAGATTGCTCATCCCTAACTGCAGAGCATAGAAATTTATAACACTGAAAGAGGCTATTCAGCCCATCATTACTGTACTAGCTCTTTGAAAGTCTCCCACCCCACTCTTTGGGCCCTTATCATTTGAAGTGCTGAATCTGGGCGCAATTCAGATCCGACTTAGAAATCTGCTTTCAGGTGCCCCCATACACACTCAGCCTGAAAGATAAGTGGTCTGAATTGTGCTGTGGGGAGGGCTTACTGCGCTCAAAATGATCAGTGCTCTGAACTGCGCATGCGCAGTGAGGAAAAAAAAAATTGAAAATTGTGCCCCTGTCACATCGCTCCCAGGCCACAAAAAGTGGATAAACGGCCCAGGAGCAAAAAGCGGGAGTGATGGCCCCTCCACAGACATCACCCCATCCCTACAACATAACTTTATCCAGCCCCAGATCGATCGTAACCTTCCCCCCCCCTACCCATCGTCCGCAAAGTGGCAACAGATCCCCCTGTTCCTGTCCCCCTCCCGCACCATCTCCCAGCCTCCCCCCACCACCACCACCACCACCACCACAGAGATCTGGCCTCCTTCCCAGTATATTTCACATACTTACAGCCCAATACTTTGACAGCTTCACCCATTAAGTGCATGTGCACTATTATAACAGTGGAATCCTTTCTCCCTGTTGTCTGTGCAAAGAACAAAGTAAATTACAGCGCAAGAACAGGCTCTTCAACCTTGAATGTCTGCACCAACCATGTTACCCGACTGAACTAAAACCCCCTACCCAGGGCAAAAATCATAGAAGCCTCCAAAAGAATGATGTTTTATTTCCTTTTTATTTGTCGGGCTCTGAATTCTATGATTCATCATAGAATCCTGCAGTGCAGAAGGAGGCCATTTGGCCCATCGGGTCTGCACTGACTACAATCCCACCCAACCCCTATTTCCGTAACCCTATATTTATCCTAGCTAGTGCCCCTGACACCAAGGGGCAGTTTAGCAAAGCCAATTCACCTAACCCACACATCTTTGGACAGCCAGAGCACCTAGAGGAAACCCATGCAGACATGGGAAGAACGTGCAGACTTCACACTGACAGCGACCCAAGCTGGGAATCGAACCCAGGTCCCTAGTGCTGTGAGGCAGCTGTGTTAACCACATGTATGATAATATTGGAGATTGGAGGAAGCTATTTGATCAACATTGAGGAACCATTCAACTAGGAATTGAAGAATCTTTCTGCTTTCCAACTGGTCATGAAAAGGCAGAGTCATCACCAGAGTCAACAGGCTAAGTGACCAATGGCAGGAGAGGGGGAGGGGCCAGCTAGAAACAAGAGGTCATGTGATGAATGTCCAGTCACATTTGGTGACCTTATTCCTTACCTTGACCTCTCTTTCCCACATCACCGAGTGGCTCCCATTCCCTACCCTGGGGGTAAAAAAATCTCTTCAGTCTCAGAACTGGGTGATAAGTCAGTTTGCAAAAGGCAATTGCTGGTGAGGACAGAAAGACACCTTTTAGGCAACAAAGTGTTACTCCTCGAGAGGTCCTGCTAACTCTCCGTTCACTCTGACAGAGAGATACTACAGGAGAACTGACAGGATGGCGCCAAGGGACACAAGAGACTGGGATCTGTTCAGACAGTCTCCAGGCTAATGGATAGTCTCCAGGGACAGATAAAAAAGTGATAAAAGCTAATGGGGTCCATAAGGATTGGATGGACAATCACAGGGCAGAGAGAAAGATAGAGAGAGGGAGAGAGAAAGGGAGAAAAAGAGAGAGAGGGAGAATGAAAGAGAGAGGAGAGAGAAAGAGAAGGAAGGGAAAGAATGAGGGACAGAGAAAAAGAGAGAGAGAGAGTGGAAGAGTGAGAAGGAAAAAGAAAGAGAAGGAAGGAAAAGAGAGAAAGGGAGGGAAAGAGAGAGAAGGGACAGTAAGTGAGAGAGGGAGAGAGATAAAGATGTGTAGACTAGAACGTATACAGGTAAGTATTTGTACAGGCAGGAATGTGAGCAGATAGGTGCAGGTAGAGACAGGTATGTATAAAGGCAAGAAGGTGTACAGGCAGCAGGGGCAAGAACAGGTACTGGCAGGAATGGATACTGGTGGGAACAGAAATAGCCTGTGCCCCATAGGGTGACTGTCAGTGGTTACTGAAGTAATTGTCTGCCTCACTGCAGCCTCATACTGGACTGTTTAACTTTATTTATTAGTTTCGCATGTAGATTTATATTAACACTACAACACTACGTGAAAATCCTCTACTCCGGCACCTGTTCGGGAACACTGAATTTAGCTTGGCCAACACACCTAACCAGCATGTCTTTTGGACTGTGAGAGAAAACTGGAGCACCCGGAGAAACCCACCCAGACACAGGGAGAACATGCAAATTCTGCGCAGACAGTAATCCAAGCTGGGAACAGAAGTCAGGTCCCTGGTGCTATGAGGCAGCAATGCTAACCATTGTGTTTCCGTACCGCCTGATATTGTAATCCTGATCTAGTTGTGGAACTTTCTGCCAGTTACTGGTGACTGAATCAAAGGAGTTTATGCAAAAGAGAGTGAGATCCTCGCAGAATTAGGAAGACTAACATCACAAATTTGCCTCCTATCTCTACTTGCCGGATGGGCTGAATGGCCCCCTCTCCTGTTTTATGGAGAGAATGCAGAAAATGAGACCGGCCAAACAAAACTATAGATCCCACCATCCACCAACAACCCAGGATTCTGCCTGTAATTTCTGGGAAATTGGTCACTGCGTCCACTGCCAAGACGCCTCGGTATCTATATCACTTCTATCCCATTACAAAGCCTGCCTCTAACTCCCAGCCGGTGTGATAGAGCAGTCATCCTGAACTGGCTTCGCATTATAGAAGCAGAGAATATTCCAGTTCAGAATGAGACCATTCAGCCCCTTTACCCCTGCTTTCTCCATAACCCTGCAAAGATTTTCCCTTCAAGCGCTTATGCAAGTCCCTTTTGAAAGTTATTATTGAATCTGTTTCTGTCACCTTTTCAAGCAACACATTCCAGAACACAAAAACTCCCTGCTTACAAAGATTATCTGGGTAACATTGTAAAATCCGTAAGTCCAGGCAATTTAGTTTATTCTTGCTGAATCTCTATAATTCAGGATTCAGGAATTGGCTACGGGATTCGGCATTAGCTCTGGGATTCGTAAACAGGCCACGGGATTCAGGAATTGATTCTGGGATTTGGCACTGGATCCAGGATTCGGATATTGGCTCTGGAATTCAGGCACTAGGTCTGGATTTGGGCACCAGCTCTGGGATTCAGCACTGTCTCTGGGAGTTGCCACCTGGCTCCAGGATTCGGGCACCTGGCTCGGGAATTCAGGCACTGGCTCCAGGATTCGGGCACCTGGCTCTGGAATTCAGGCACTGGGCATGGGATTCAGCCACCTGGCGCTGGAATTCAGGCACTGGCTCCAGGATTCGGGCACCTGGCTTGGGAATTCAGGCACTGGCTCCAGGATTTGGGCACCTGGCTCAGGAATTCAGGCACTAGCTCCAGGATTCGGGCACCTGGCTCTGGAATTCAAGCACTAGCTGCAGGATTTGGGCACCTGGCTCTGGAATTCAGGCACTAGCTCCAGGATTCGGGCACCTGGCTCGGGAATTCAGGCACTGGCTCCAGGATTCGGGCACCTGGCTCGGGAATTCAGGCACTGGAGTTCAGAAATTGAACAACTCCAGGTTCCCCGCCCAGGCAACCCGCTACCTGTTTGGAAATTTCTGACCCAGGTGGCTGTTTCCGATGTATCCAGGCCCTGAGCACTCCTTCCCGGTTAATGGTTGTTCTGCCACTCCAGTGAATCCATTGAATCCCGAGAGAGCAGCAGGAGACCATCCGGCCCATCCAGCCCGCACTGACTCCCTTACCCAAGCCCAACTCCACCCCATCCCCATAACACTGTGCATTCACACACATAACCCACCTAACCCGCACATCTTTGGAGTGTGGGAGGAAACCGGAGCACCTGGAGGAAACCCACGCAGACACAGGGAGAATGTGCAAATTCCACACAGACAGTGACCCCAAGTTGGGAATCAAACCTAAGTCACTGGCACTGTAAGGCAGCAGTGCTAACCACCGTGCTGTTCAGTATCACCCTCAAGCTGTGCCCAGTTTCCAAGCTGCAGTAAGGGGCCAAGTCCCAGACATCACCAGCACACTGAGTAACGCAATATCTGTTTCAGCAAACAAATAACAAGTAAAAGGAAGACTTGCATTTATATAGCACCTTTCACAACCTCAGGATATCTCCAAGTACTTAACAACAAACTGAATGCTTTTTGAAGTGTAGCCTTTATTCATTCCTGGGACATGGGCGTCACTGACTGGCCAGCATTTACTGCCTAGGGATCAACCATATTGCCCTGGAGTCACATGTGGGCCACACCAGGTAAGGATGGCAGATTTCCTTCCCTAAAGGACATTAGTGAACCAGATGGGTTTTTCCGACAATCGACAATGGTTTCATGGTCATCAGTAGATTCTTAATTCCAGATCATTTTTATTGAGTTAAAAATTCCAGCATCTGCCATGGTGGGATTCGAGCCTAGGTCTTCAGAACATTAAGAATTTCTGGGTTAATAGTCTAGTGATAACATCACTAGACCATCACACACACACACACAGTCTTACACACTCTCATATACACACACACAAACACACTCTCTCACACACACAGTGGTCTCTGTTCTGTATTGTACTGCAATAATGTTTAGCTGCATTAATGCAGGTTTATTGAATAGTTGTTAACTCTACACCTAGACTGAGGCAAAAACCCAAAAAGCAGCTGATGATGTCACAGATTATACATGTGTCTGGAGTCTTAGGGTGGAACTTTCTGCATCCGTACTCATCCCAAAGCCGGAAAATCCAGCCCGAGGACAGCGGATCATAGCATGGTGCATGTCCTGCCCACTACAATTCCTACGGTGAGCAGGAGGGGAAAATTCCACTCTTAAAGTGACTGTGCAAAAACACAACAATAACCTTGAATACATAACCGTTTCTGCGGTAGCTCAGGGACTTGGGTCACTGTTCTTGTACACACTATCTCTCAATTAGGGCTGCAGTTTGATAGCTGAATAGTGACTCCTGCTGGAGGCTGTGTGGATGCTGCCTACAAGGTCAAATAGCTCTCTCCCAGCCCTCCTCTCTCACTGCCTCCCCACCCCCATTTAATTACCAGCACCTACATAAATCTCTTCCCCCAACTCGGAATCAACACTCACAGCATGAGAACCTGTGGCGCAGTGGGTCAGTGTCCCTGCCTCTGAACCACAGTAAGAAGTGTCACAACATCAGGTTAAAGTCCAACAGGTTTATTTGATTGTAAAGCCACAAGTTTTCGGGGTTTGCCCCTTTGTCAGGTGAGTGGACTCCAGGAGTTGTTGGCTAAGGAAGGTGCGTTCATAATGCTGTCAAACAGGTCGAGTGCCAACCTGCAAATCCTTCCAAACATGAGGAATGGGAGCCATTCCTGGCCAGCTGTGTGATGGATAGAAAGTGTAACTAAGGAAGGATGTGCCATCCTTGGAGAGGGTCCAGAGGAGGTTCACAAGAATGATTGCGGGAACAGGATGCTTGAGAAATGTTGCTGGAATTTTACCACCTCAGTTGCCCAAGGCCAACAGGGAATATCATTCTGTGAGCCTCACCTACCTCATTTCTGGGGTGGGCAAGGTGGTAAAATTCCTTCATCTGGGTCTGTACTCAATGGAGTTTAGAAAGATGAGTGGGGGATCTCATTGAAACTTACAGAATACTGATAGACCTGGACAGAGTGGAAGTGATGAAGATGTTTCCATTAGTAGGAGAGACTAGGGCGACATGGTGGCACAGTGGTTAGCACTGCTGCCTCAAATGCCAGGGACCTGGGTTCAATTCCACCCATCTGTGTGGAGTTTGCACATTCTCCCCGTGTCTGTGTGGGTTTCCTCAGGTTGCTCCGGTTTCCTTCCACAGTCCAAAGAAGTGCAGGTTAGGCACATTGGCCATGCTAAGTTGCCACTTAGTGTAAGGGGGATTAGCTAGGGTAAATGCTTGGGCTTACAGGAATAGGGCCTGGATGGAATTGTGATCGGTGCAAACTCAATGGGCTGAATGGCCTCCTTCTGCACTGTACGGATTCTATGGATTTTAGCATTTGAGGGCACAACCTCAGGCTAAAGGGACGATCCTTTAAAACAGAGTGAGGAGGGATTTCTTCAGCCAGAGAGTGGTGAATCTGTGGGGCTCTTTGCCTCAGAAGGCTGTGGAGGTCAGGTCATTGAGTGTGTTTAAGACAGAGATAGATAGGTTCTTGAATGGTGAGGGGATCAAAGGTTAACAGGAGAATGGGGTTGAGAAACATATCAGTCATGATTGAATAGCGGAGCAGACTCGATGGGCTGAATGGCCTAATCCTGCTCTATATCTTATGGAAATGAAAACATCAGCACCCATGGTTCCGCACTACAATGTGCGTGTTGCCATTGCAAAGCTGGGCTCCTTGCAGTGAAGGACACAGCAATGGCAGATAGAGAGGGGGAGTGTTACAAAGGGTACCTGCCACACGGCTCAGTTTGAGGGCCTGGTCTCTGAAGTGTTGTGGGAATCCTGCAGAATATCAAGTCAGAATGAGCTGGAGGCCAGCTGTCCATCCACAGCTCCCCAGCACTGACAGGACAGATTCCTCTCTGCAAAGCCACTGTTTATAGAAGCAATTAATTCATTCGATCCAAGTGCTAATAACAGCCAGGAGCATTGAGGCGGCATTCACTCACTTAGATAAACACACACGTCCCAGGCAATTTGCAGTGATTAATGGGCACAGCTCGGGAAAACTTCCAGCGTTAACGCTGGGGAAAGAGGCGGCAATGTTCCCACGTAAGTGGCCATTATGGAAAGCCTGGAGTTTATGCGACAGTTTGTGACATAAATGGACTTGTTTTTGGAACGTTACGTCTGTTTGTGCTGCCAAGCGCTGTGAAAGGATGAAGAGAGAAACAGAGAGAACAGTGCAGGAACAGCCAGCCAAGGGATGGAAACGTCTCCTAATGCAAAGGGCAGTGAGGTTTCCATGCACAGAGAATCTATGGTGCAGGAAGAGGCCATTTGGCCCATCTAGCCTGCACCAGCAACAATCCCACCCAGGTTCTGTCCTATCCCCGTAACCCCACATATTTACTTACCTAATCCCCTGATGTTAAGGGGCAATTTATTGCAGTCAATCCACATATCTTTGGACAGTGGGAGGAAACCAAAGCACCTGGAGGAAACCCACGCAGACATGGGGAGAATGTGCAAACTCCACACAGACAGTGACCCAAACCGGGAATCAAACCCAGGTCCCTGGCGCTGTGAGGTAGCATTATTTACCACTGAATCCCTACCCAGGCAGAAGAAGGCCATTTGGCCCATTGAGTCTGTACTGCTCATAATCCCATCCAGGTCCCATGCCCGTACCTCCACATATTTGTCGAGCGGATCCCCCGACACTGAGGGATGGAGAACAATGTTCCATTCAACACACAGAGCGATTCTGCATCTGTGGGTTTGAATAAACTGAGTCCAGTTTAGTAAGTGTCTTTAGCTCTCTCTGTTAAGTTATTAGAACCACAATTCAATAACTTTGAACAAAATGAGTGTATTTGGCAGACTGCCTTGTGTTTATTTTAAATGTATTGTTTCATGTCTGGATCACCATTGCTGCCCATCTCTGATTGTCCCTGAACTCAACCATTTCAGTTCGGAGTTAGCTACATTGCTGTAGCTATGGAATCACTTGTAGACCAGACCAGGTAAGGATGGCAGATTTCCCTCTGGTGGCACAGTGGTCAGCACTACTGACCAAAGCTCCAGGGACCCTCATTCGATTCCTGATTTGAGTCACTAACTGTGCTTAGTCTGCACATTCTCCCCATGTCTGCATGGGCTTCCTCCAGGTGCTCTAGTTCATAGAGTCATAAAGGTTTACAGCATGGAAACAGGCCTTTTAACCCAATTTGTCCATGCTATCTTTTTGTAAACTCCAAAGCTACTCCCAATTTCCCACTTTTGGCCTGTATCCCATCTTACCCATATATCTGTCTAAATGCTTTTTAAAAGACAAAATTGTACCTACCTCTACTATTGCCTCTGGCAGCTTGTTCCAGACACTCAGCACCAGGTCTATAAAAAAAATTGCCCCTCTGGACACTTTTGTATCTCTTCCCCTCTCACCTTAAATCTATGCCCTGTAGTTTTAGACTCCCCAATCTTTGGGAAAAGATATTGACTATCTAGCTGATCTATGCCTCTCGTTATTTTACAAAGAACAAAGAACAAAGAACAAAACAGCACGGGAAACAAGCCCTTCAGCCCAAAGAGCTCGCGCCGCCACCCCGATGTTCCCACCTCTACCCGTAATCCCTATCCATGTTTATAGATCTATGGATTAAAAACCAAATTTGAGACAATATAGGAAGAACTTGTTTTGCCAATTAGCCTAAGAGCACATCTTTGGGATGTGGGAGGAAACCAGAGCACCCGGAGAAAACCCACGCAAGCACGGGGAGAATGCACAAACTCCCACAGACACAGGCCCAAATCCATGTATCTGCACAGCACAGCTATAGTCACTGAGCTGTCATGTTGTCCATCAAATGGTCCAAGTCAAGCGTACACTAACGACGTGAAGCACTAGGATACTCTCGAAAAAAAATCCAAGAGCAACCCTCTCACGACCCATTGCGTGTATGCCCCTCATTAGACAACAAACTCTATAAGATCACCCTTCAGCCTCCTATGCTCCAGAGAAAAAAGTCCCATCTATTCAGCCTCTCCTTATAACTAAAACCAAAAAGTTCTGGTAACGTCCAAGTAAATCTCTTTTGCACTCTTTCTGATTTAATAATATCCTTTCTATAATAGGGTGACCAGAACTGTACACAGTATTCCAAATGTGGCCTTACCAGTGTCTTGTAGAACTTCAACAAGACATCCCAACGCCTGTATTCAATGTTCTGACCAATGAAACAAGCATGCTGAATGCCTTCTTTACCACTCTGTCCAATGTGATTCCACTTTCAAGGAGCTATGAACATTTTCCCCTAGATCTCTTCGTTCTGTAACTCTCCCCAATGCCCTATCATTAACTGAATAAGTCCTGCCCTGGTTCAATCAACCAAAATACATCACCTCGCATTTGTCTAAATCAAACTCCATCTGTCATTCGTCAGCCCATTGCCCCAATTGATCAAGATCTCGTTGCAATCCTAGATAACCTTCTTCACTGTCCGCCATGCCACCAATGTTGGTGTCATCTGCAAACTTACTAACCATGCCTCCTATATTCTCATCCAAATCATTAATACAAATGACAACAACAGTGGATCAACTGAGGCACATCGCTGATCACAGGTCTCTAGTTTGAAAAACAACCCTCTCCAACCACTCTCTGGCTACACTCAAGAAGAACTCAGTAAGAATTTAGCAACACCAATTTTAAATCCAACCGATTTATTTGATAGTAAATCCGCGAGCTTTCGACACTGTGTCTTCGTCAGGCAAATGCAGTGTTCTGGTCTGCAATAGCACACATCAGCACAGACAGTCACAGATTGCTGATTAGAATGCGAATCCTTACACCTAACCTGCCATTCAAGTGTTAAAGTGGCTAACAATGTGTGTGAAGGGAATCCTGAGTGTTGGTTAGAGAATTGTGTATTTTCTCCAGACAGCACAGTAAGTGAGGTTTTTTGCTAACCCAGGCAAGTTACGGAGGTTACAGATAGTGTGTCATGAAGCCAAGATTCCTATTAAGACCGTCCTCATGTGTGCGGAACTTGGCTATCAGTCTCTGTTCTAGCAACTCTGCGCTGTCGTGTGTCACGAAGGCCCCCTTGAAGAACATTTACCCACAGGTCGGAGGCCGAATGCCCATGACTGCTGAAGTGTTCGCCCACAGGAAGGGAACTGTTTTGCCTGGTGATTGTTGAGCGATGCTCATTCATCCGCTGTCGTAGTGTCTGCATGGTCTCCCCAATGTACCATGCTTCAGGACATCCTTTCTTGCAACGTATTAGGTAGACAACGTTGGCCGAGTTGCAAGAGTATGTACCGTGTACCTGGTGAATGGTATCCTCACGTTTGATGATGTCGTCCATGTCTATGATCTGGCATGTCTTGCAGAGGTTGCTGTGGCAGGGTTGTGTGGTATTGTGGTCACTGTTCTCCTGAAGGTTGGGTAGTTTGCTGCGAACAATGATCTGTTTAAGGTTGTGCGGTTGTCTGAAAGCAAGAAGTGGGGGGGTGGGGATGGCCCTAGTGAGATGTTCATCGTCATCAATGATATGTTGAAGACTCCGGAGAAGATGTCGTAGCTTCTCCGCTCCGGGGAAGTACTGGACAACAAAGGGTACTCTGTCCACCGTGTCCCGTGTTCGTCTTCTGAGGAGGTCAGTGCGGTTTATCGTTGTGGCACGTCGGAACTGTCGATCGATGAGTCGAGCGCCATATCCTGTTCTCACGAGGGCATCCTTCAGCGTCTGGAGGTGTCTGTCACGATCCTCCTCATCTGAGCACTCAAGAAGCCAATTTTATATCCATTTAGATGCCTCACCCTCGATCCTGTGAGACTTAATTTTATGCAACAACCAATCATGTCAAAGACCTTGCTGAAGTCCATGTAAACAACATCAGCTGCACTGCCCTCATCTACCTTCTTGGTTACTCCTTCAAAAAACTCAAATTTGTGAGGCATGAATTTCCACTCACGAAGCTATGCTGACTGTTCCTAATCAGTCTTTGCATCTCTAAATGCCTGTAGATCCTGTCTCTTAAAATACCTTCCAACAATTTACCCACCATAGATGTGAGGCTCACTGGTCTGTAGTTCCCAGGCTTTTCCCTGCAGCCCTTTTTAAAATAAAGGCACAATATTTGCCATTCTCCAATCTTCAGGCACCTCAGCTGTTACTATCAATCACTCAAATATCTCTGCAATTTCCTTGCTAGCCTCCCACAATCTGAAGGACGTGCTGGTTAGGAATTTAGAAGCTAAATTTAGAAGCTGAATCAGTGTATCTGAACAGGCGCCCGAGTGTGGCGACTAGGGGATTTTCACAGTAACTTCATTGCTTAAGTTTATTTATTAGTATCATAAGTAGGTTAGGTGGATTGACAATGCTAAATTGCTCCTTCTTGTTCCAAGATTAAAGTTTGAAGTTTATTTATTAGTGTCACAAGTATTTTTATATGAATGCAATTTTATACGCAATGAAGTTACTGTGAAAATCCCCCGCACTTTGGCATCTGTTCAGGTACACTGAGGGAGAATTTAGCATGGAATGTGAGAGGAAACTGGAGCACCTGAAGGAAACCCACGCAGACACAGGGAGAATGTGCAGAGTCCACACAGACAATGACCCAAGGTGGGAATCAAACACAGCTCCCTGGCACGGTGAGGCAACACTGCTGACCACTGTGCCACCATGATGCCCTTTGCAGTGTTAATAATGTAAGCCTACTTGTGACAGTAATAAATAAACTTTAAAGGACATTAATGAACTAGATTTTTGATGAGAATTTTACAGTTGCTGTCACTGTAACTAGCTTTTTAATTGAATCTAAATTCTACCAGGTGCCAATGGTGGGATTTGAACCTGCTTTTCCAGAGCATTAGGGTGAGAACCTGCTTTACTAATGCTGGTGACATTAGCACTGACCCACTCTCCCTGGTGTTACAGGCATTGCTGCAGGTAACACATCCTTGTTCTGTTCCCTCTCTTGTGCTCAACTTTGGGGATGGGTTGCACCAGCTGATGTACAATAGCCTCCTCCTGCCACCTGGAGGCAGCTCTCTGGTACTGCGAGCACAACTAATTCTGACACATGTCCAGACCATAGAATCTATACAGTACAGAAGGAGGTCATTCGGTCCAACAAAACTACAATAACAGAGTATCTTACCCAGGTCTTTCTTCCTCACCCACCCTATTGCAGTAATCTCCCACACATAGGAGCTCCACAAGCTGCTATGGCTAATCTATTGAGCATACACATCTTTGAACGTCAAGGGTGGGATTTTTTGTCTGTGCTCGCCCCAAGGCCAGAAGGTCAATGGATGGTCCAAACCGCACCCCCCACCCACCCCTAAGTCCCGTGGTGGGCAGGATGGGATTATTCAGCTCTAAGGGACAATTTAGCATGGTCAATCCACCTAACCTGCACATCTTTGGGAAGAAACTAGAGCACCCGGATAAAACCCATGCAGACACATGGAGAACATGCAGACTCTGCACAGACAGTGATCTGAGACCAGAATTGAACCGGGCTCCTGGTGCCCTGAGGCAGCAGTGTTAACCACTGTAACTCCGTTTTGGCCTAACCATCTAATCACAAAACTCAAATTATTCCCCATTTTGGATACTCTGAATAACAGTGATGAGATTGAGAGACAGGAAAATGTTTTACTCAGCTGTAAATTCAAACCATTCAATATGATATCTGACCCGCATTAATATTCCTCCCTCTCTCTGTTCCCTCACTCTCTGTTTAGTTCTCTCTCTGTATCTTTCACTCCCTGTCTGTCTTTCTCACTATTTCACTCTCTCCCTTTTCCTCACTCGCCATCTTGTCATCTCTCTGCCTCTCAATCTGCTTCCCTCTCTCCTTCGTACTTTCACTCTCAGTCAATCCTCCCTCTCTCTCACATTCCTCTCATTCACTACCGCTTACCCTGTTATGTATCTGTGTCATGTGTCACATAATTACGTGGTGACATCCTCAGAGACATTTGGGAGATTTTCCCCTCTCTTCCATCCTGGACTGAAGGCAAGCAACACCCTATCTAATGAAGCTCCACAAGCTGGCTACGTAAGCCAATATATGGCAACCTTTTCATTCTTTTATCTTTGCTGTGTAAGTGAGCATACAAACCATGCAATCCCCACAGTGCAGAGGAAACCCATGCAGATACAGGGAGAATGTGCAGACTCCCCACAGACAGTGACCCAAACCAAGAATCGAACCTAGGTCTCTGGCGCTGTGAGGCAGCAGTGCTAACTACTATGCCACCAAGCTGTCCCATTTCATTTACCATTTGGAATAAGGTAGTGGCAAAAATTCCATGGATCAAATTCTCAGTAGCCTCAATGGTGTCCAGTGTTACCTGGACATCATTCTAATCACAAGCCAAACTGAACAGGAACATTTATGAAACTTAGAAGAGATACTGCAGTGTCTGGAGAAACACAATCTTCATGTAAAGAAATAAAAATACAAATTTTTCAAGTTAACAGTGAGCTATCTTGACAGTGTGATAGAGATGGACTCCAGAAGGAACCTAAGAAAATGATTGCGATTTTAGTGTATCTCAACCACAGAATATAACACAACTGCCTTCTATCCTATGACTCACCAATTACTATGGGAAATATATTCCAAATCTCATTATATATTAAAATCACTTTATACATTATTATGTGAGGTTAATGATGACGAGATTAAATACGGAAGATCTGAGCAACATGCAAACACCAATGTGTCTACATGGCTGCACCTCAGGACAAAGTTAAACCATAGCAGAACGATGTGAACACCTTGTACTTCTCCCAAGCTAATAGTGGACCGATTACAACCTCTCAGGTGCAAAGAGGCACGAGATCAGATTCAGTGATGGGGAAGGTCAGGGACAGGATCTTCAAAGGAATTCCACTGGATAAACAGTGGAGGAATTGGGAATTCAAACCATACTGAATAAGGAACTAGAATCAATGTTCTAAAACTGGATACTGTTATTGGGAATTAGAGTGATCATTCCCTACACTGACAGAGTGAGACACATCCAGGAGCTTTACACCTTGTCCAAGGCCTTGCCAAAGTCCATGTAGACAACATCAACCTCATCTACCTTCTTGGTTACCCCTTCAAAAAAACTCAATCAAATTTGCGAGGCATGATCTTCCACTCACAAAACCATGCTGTCTCTAATCAGTCTTGCATCTCTAAATGCCTGTAGATCCTGTTTCTCAAAACACCTTCCAATAACTTACCCACCATAGATGTGAGGCTCACTGGCCTGTAGTTCCCAGGCTTTTCCCAGCAGACCTTTTCAAACAAAGGCATAACATTTGCCGCTCTCCAATCTTCAGGCACCTCACCCGTGACTATTGATGATCCAAATATCTCTGCTAGAGGATCCACAATTTCCTCCCTAGCCTCCCACAGTGTCCCGGAATACACTTCATCAGGTCCTGGGGATTTATCTACTCTGATGCGCTTTAAGACAATCAGCATCTCTTTCTCTATAATATGTACACTCTCAAGACATCACTACTTATTTCCTCAAGTTCTCTAACATCCATGCTTTTCTTATGGTTATGGGGATAAGGTGGGGGGAAGAGGTGGGCCTTGGTAAGTTGTTCTTTTGGAGAGTCAGCACAAACCCTTCTTGCCAAATGGCCGTCTGCCGATGATTCAAGTGCTGTGGAAGGGCAGAGAGGTGGGGGATTTAAGTTCACAATACATTAAAAATAACACATCTCGCTGAGGACATTATAACAAATAATGAAGCACGGATGATGAGGATAGGAGTGTATCTAAGTTAAAGGGGTCAGTGATATTAAATTAAATGATAATTTAATATCAGATCTCAAACAGTAGTTATAAACCAACAAAGCTTTGCACTCAATCTTTATGTCATATAGTTCTAATGAAGAGTTTATTGACTAGAAAAGGTTCCAAGTGTTGTGCTTATTATCTGATGTCTTCATTTATTGATTAAAAGACACAAAACAATATCCTGGCTTACAGACAAGTATCCCAATCCTTCTATTCTTGGTCCAGTTGGTAATTAAAGAACAAATCTCCAAACTAAATTTAGAGCTCTTGTTATGAGTTGCCTGAGACAGAACCACACAAGATCAGGAATCGGGTACCGGGTGGATTTGAGTTTGATTCTCTCAGTTGCGGTCTTAGTCTGGTGGTAAATTTGCCCTCAGTTGCCAGGCTGATGGAGGGACATGTTCCATGACTTCTCCCCCCTCCCCCTCCAGTGAGTGCCTGCGGAGGAAAGGGTCAGTCTCTAATCCATCACCAGATAACCTGGCAACAATGATTCCTCAGCTTCTGTAAGATATTAACTACTTACAGAGGGGAAATATCAAAGGATTGGGTTAGCGGGTGTTGGAAATGGTGGGGTATTGGCTGTATCAATGGACTACCATTCCAGAAGTCCAACCCAATGCGCTGGTGACAGAGGTTCAAATCCCACCAAAGCAGTTGATGGAATTTGAATTCAACTAACAAAATCTGGAATATAAAATTCAACTCAGTAATGGTGACAATGCATCGACTATCAGAAAAACTCATCTGGTTCACGAGGTCTATTTATTAGTGTCACCAATAGGCTTACATTAACATGACAGTGAAGTTACTGTGAAGATTCCCTAATGTCCTTTAGGGAACAAAATCTGCCATCTATTCCTATATCTTATGAATTTACTTGAGGAGCATATCAGCCACAATCAAATGGTGGACCAGACTCAATGGGCCGAATGGCCTAACTCCATTCTTATATCTTATATATGAACTTACATGGACTGGCCACAGCCCCCACCTCAGTCAATCCCACTCCCCACCTCACCTCTCCACCCCCAGCCCCATCTCATCCACCCCCAGCCCTCCCTCATCCAGCCCCACCTCATCCACCCCCACCCCCAGTCCCATCTCATCCAGCCCCACTCTCAGCCCTGCCTCAGCCACCTCCAACCCCAGCCCTGCCTCATCCAGCTCCACCTCACCTTAACTCTATTTCTCCCCTCAGCTGCCTGACCTGCTGAGTATTTCCAGCAGTTTCTGTTTTGTCTTGGAGACCGGGAGATTGTAAAAAAGCACATTGCCAAAGAGTCAGGAGTAGATTTTGAACATCATGCATTGTTACCTGGACTGAAATCAACTTTAATTAAAACCTTGATATCAGGATGCCTGCTAATAACTGCTCTCAGTTCTAACACCGCACCAATTAAATAGTTTAAGGCTAAGCTTGACGTGAAAGTAAGTGTGGGTTTTTTTCCAATTAGGTGTGGAGAAGTAATTACAGTGGCAAATGACACATTTAGCAGCAATTTAATAAATGAGTCACTGTGAGAATTAGTTCAATTGCACCCTTACCATGAAGCTTTTTGTGGAACGATTCTCTGTGTGCAGCTGGGTTTGGGAAGGAAAGGGAAACTTGAACCATCATCTATCTTTTCAGAATAAACAGCAGTAAAGTATGGGAATGGGTGGGATTGCGGACAGTACAGACTTGATAGGCCGAGTGGTCTCCTTCTGCACTGTACAGATTCTATGATCGGTGTAAGGGAAACAAAAAAATGATGCGAATTGACCAAAAGTTCTAATGAAACAACAGCTTGTCTTTCTATTGCGCTTTAAACATTTATGAGATGTCATAAAGCACTCCACTAGAATGTGATCAGGCAAGAATTGACGGCGAGGGTTGTGAATGTAGCCCAGTCCGTCACACAAAACAGCCTCCCATCCATTGACTCTGTCTACACTTAGTCATAGAGTCCGAGGTTTACAGCATGGAAACAGGACCTACAGCCCAACTTGTCCATGCCACCCTTTCTTTAAAAACTCCTAAGCTAATCCCAATTGCCCACATTTGGCCCATATCCCTCTATACCCCTCATATCCATCTAACTAAATGCTTTTTAAAAGATAAAATTGTATCTGCCTCCACTACTATCGCTGGTAGCTTATTCCACTCACCTCCCTCTGTGTGAAAAAATTGCCCCTCTAGACACTTTTGTATCTCTCCCCTCTCCCCTTAAACCTATGCCCTCTAGTTTTAGACACCCCTACCTTTGGGAAAAGATATTGACTACTTACCTTGTCTGTGCCCCTCATTATTTTATAGACCTCTATAAGGTCACCTCTCAGCCTTCTTTGCTCCAGAGAAAAACTTCCCGCTGCCTCTGCAAAAGCAGTCAACATTATCAAGGACCTCACGCACTCCTCTTTTCCACCTTCTTCCATCAGGAAAAAAATACCAAAGTTTGAGGTCACGTACCAACCAACTCAAGAACAGCTCTCCCCTGCCTCTATCAGACTTTTGAATGGACTTAATTTGCATTAAGTTGATCTTTCTCTATACCCTAGCTATGACTGTAACACTACATTCTGCACTCTCTCTATTCCTTCTCTATGAATGGTATGCTTTGTCTGTATAGCGCACAAGAAATAATACTTTTCACTACATGTTAATACATGTGACAATAATAAATCGAATCAAATCAGAGCCAAGGAGGAGATTGAACCATAGAAAATAGGTTTATGAAATAATAGGCCATTTGGCTCTTTGAGACTGTTCTGCCATTCAGTATGATCATATCCATCTCAGTACCATACTCCTACTCTCTCCCTGTGCCCTTTAGAGTCCAGAAGTTGATCTGTTTCCTTTTTAAATGTTCAGTAACTTGACCTCCACAGCCTTTTGCAGTGGAGAATCCCTCTGAGTAAAGATGATTCTCCTCATCTCAGTCCTAAATGGCCTACTCCATATCCTGTGACTGTGACCCCGTGGTCTAGAGTACCCCCCCCCCCAACCCGCCCCGCCCCCAGCCAGCCAACCAGAGGAAACAGTATCTCTGTATCCAGCCTGTCCAGCAGAATTTTATACCTTTCAATTAGATTCCCTCTCATTCTTCTAAATTCCAGTGAATATTCGGGCACCATCGACTCAATCTCTCCTCATACAACACTCCTGCCATCCCAGGAATCAGTCAGGTGAACTTTCACTGCGCTCCCTCTACGGCAAGTATATCCTTTCTTAGATAAGGAGACAAAAACTGCACACAATATCCCAGGTGGATCTCACCAAGAGTCTGTACAGCTGCAGTAAGACATCCTTTACTTAATCCTCTTGCAATGAAGACCAACATTCCATTTGCCCTCCTAACTGCTTGCTGCATCCTTGCTTTCAGTGACTGGTGTACAAAGTCACCCAGGTCCCTGTGTACCTCAACATTTCTCAGTCTATGACCATGTAAATACTGCTCTGCCATTCTGTTTCTCACTCTTACCCACATTATACTGCACCAGCCATGTCTTTCACTAACTCAACTTGTCTAAATCATCTTGAAGCCTTTTAACATTCCCACCAAGTTTCATGTCACCAGGAAACTTGAAAATATTACTTTAGGTTCCCTCATCCAAATTATTGATGTATATTGTGAATAGCTGGGGCCCAGAGTACTGATCCCTGTGGGATCCCATTCTTATGACCTTCCAATCTTAAAAAGACCCATTTATCTCTCCCAGATTTCCTGTCTCCTAATCAATTCTCAATCCATGCAAGTATATTACCCCAAATCCCATGCACTTTAATTCTTCACTTTTATCAAAAGCTTTTGAAGATCCAAATACACCACATTCACTGGTTCCCCCTTATCTATTCTACTAGTCACATCCTCAAAAGTCTCCAGTAGCTTTATCAAACATGATTTCCCTTTCATAAATCCATGGTGACTTTGTCTAATCCTGTTGATATTATCCAAGCGTCCTGTTTCTCATCCTTTATATAAGTCTCTCACATTTTCCCTGTTACTGATGTTAAGATAATCAGTCTGGAATTCTTTATTTTCTTCCACCCTCCTTTTTTAAATAGTAGGGTCACCCTTCAACCCAATTTTGGAAGATAAGAATAACACATCCACTATTTTCCGTGGCCAGTCCTGTGATATTCTGGGATGCGATTATCAGGTCCTGGGGATTTATCAGCTTTCCCAAGCACTACTTTTCTAGTGATACTAATTTCCATCAATTCCTTCTTCTCACTGGATTCTTAATTTCTTTGCATTTCTGGTGAAGACAGAACTAAATTAGTTGTTTAATTTCTTTGCCATTTCCTTGTTCTCTGTTATAAATTCCCCTGTTTCAGACTGTAAGGAGGACACGTCTTAATTAATCCTTTATTTTTTATAAATTTACAGAAACTTTTACAGTCTGCTTTTATGTTACTCGCAAATTTACTGTCATACTCTATTTTTGCTTTCTTAACCTCATTGTCATTCTTTATGGAACACTGAACAGCTCCTGATGTTCAGGCTTGCTACATTTTCTAGCAACTTTATATGATTCTTTGGATATAATTCTACCCTTAATTTCTTGTGTAATCATATTTGTGCCATTGTTCTTTGTGTATTTTTGCGCAGAAAGGAATGTATAACTATCGCAATGAGTACATCCGTTCCTTAAAGATTAGCCATTTCCCATCCACTCTCAGGCCGTTTATTAAAGTTTCACACTCTATCCACAATCTTCATAGTTTCCTATGTTTAGATTTAGGACTCTAGTTTCAGATCAAACTTCTTCATCTTCCATCCTAATGAAGAATTCTATCATGTTATGGTCACTGTTTCCTAAAGGACAACAAGGTTATTAATCCCTTCTCATTGCATAATCTAAGAAAGCATGTTTCTTAGTTGGTTCCTCAATATATTGGTCTATAGACCATCTCATACAGGAGTTCAACTGCCACAGTATTCTTGCTGTGTAAAAATCATGGTTTATTAGTGTAACACCCTTACTATATGAATTTCAGATTTCCTGCTTAATGCCATCCCCTATCTCACCATTACTATTTGGAGACCTATTAAAGTTTAAAGTTTATTTATCAGTGTCATAAGTAGGCTTACATTAACACTATAATGAAGTTATTGCGAAAATCCCCTAGTCGCCACACTCAGGTGCCTGTTTGGGTTCACTGGGGGGAAATTTAGCATTGGTCAATATACCGAACCAGCATATCTTTTGAACTGTGGGAGGAAACCAGAGCACCCGGAGGAAAACCACGCAGACACGGGAGAAGGTGCAGATTCCGCAAAGACAATGAGCCAAGCCGGGAACTGAACCCAGATCCTTGGTGCTGTGAGGCAGCAGTGCTAACCCACTGTGCCACCATGCCACGCCTGTAGACAACTCCCATTAATGTTTCCCTCCCCTTGTTGCTTTTGGCTCTACCCAGACAGATTTGACATTTAGATTCTCTGAACCAATACCCTCTCTTACTGTTTCACTAATTTCATCCTGAACTAAGAACACACCCCCGCCTCTCCCCTCCCTCACACACCTCGTTACCCTTTTAACTGTCCTTCCTAAATATCGAATTCACTTGAATATTCAAATCCCAGTCTTGGTCACACTATAGCCACATCATACCGTACCCACTAATAATTCTTCTATTTTGTTGCTATTAGGGGCTGCACAGTGGTAAAGTGGTTAGCACTGCTGCGTCACAGCACCAGGGACCTGGGTTCAATTCCTGCCTTGGGTTACTGTCTGTGTGGAGTTTGCACGTTCTCTCCTTGTATGCGTGAGTCTCCTCCGGGTGCTCCGGTTCCCTCATACACTCCAAAGATTAGTGGGTTAGGTAGATTGGCTATGGTAAATTGCCCCTTAGTGTCAGACTGACCAGCTAGGCTGAATGCATGGGATTGGGGCCTGGGTGGGATTGTGACCAGTACAGATTCGATGGGCTGAGTGGCCTCCTTCTGCATTTTACAGATTCTATGAAATTAGGACAGGTACTTCAAAGGTCAAAGAGGTAATTTCTAAGGTGAGGCACAGGTGGACAAGCAGAGAAGTTTAAGGTGGACCTTCAAGTGCTTGGAAGGGCAGACAGTCATCAACACTGCAGCCTTTGTGCCACCATGCTGCCCAAGTGACACTGTTGCTTCATAGCACCAGGGACCCAGATTCGATTCTGGCCTTGGGTCACAGTCTGTGTGGAGTCTGCACGTTCTTCCTGTGTCTGCATGGGTTCCCTCTGGGTGCTCCGGTTTCCTCCCAGTCGAAAGATGTGCAAATTAGGTGAAAAAAAGACAGTAATTTAGTAGGGAGGTGGGCTGAGATTACATCAGAGGCTGGGGACATTGCAGAGAAGTAAAAGGCATTGAAATACCAGCTGAAGATTAGGAGCTGCAATTAAAGCTGTCACTAATAAATCCAGAATTTGGGCAGGGTAAGAAAATGGAACTCACTCCCACAGGAGTAGCTGTGGTGAATAGCATGCATTTAAAGAGAGAAAAAAATCCCCAGAAATGTATGCATGATATTAAGTAGGATGGGAGCAGGCATGAACCTGTTATACTAAATGCCCTATTTCTGTGTAGACACGATGTAAGTAAAGGTTTTTAATAATATTCTGTGCCTGCAATGTCACAGTGAACCTGCATTTTCCTAAATCGCCACTGAGTGTCTCTCTCTAACCACGCAACTCCTATCTATCTCATTCCCCTCTCTGAGACACTGTAAATGCTGTTGAGTGGAGGATTGAATTATTGACAAAACTCTTGCATCACCAACTACAAAATTAGTCTTAAAGAGACGTTATCACAACACAGTTATCGACAGCTACATTTAACAAACGAACCACCTTCCTCTCCAGACACTTATCACTGTGAAATTTAATTAGAACTGTCTGATTACACTTCCACTGCAAATCCTTTTTGACAGAGTGGGCAGTTGTGTCAATTTTCAGCTTATTTACATGCAGCTCCTCTACATCCCTTACAATTGTCAATATGGTCCATCACCCTCCCTCAGCCTATTGCCACGAATGGAAAATCCTGTGTTTCCAGGTAAACAGTGACTCCTGGATATATCATAGAATCCCTACAGTGCGGAAGGAGGCCATTCAGCTCATACAGCCTGCACTGACCACAATCCCAACCTATTCCCATAACCCCACATACTTACCCTTCTAATCCCTCTGATATTAGGGTCAATTTAGCATGGCCAATCTACCTAATCCGGACATTTTTAGACTGTGGGAGGAAACCCACGCAGACACAGGGAAAATGTGAAAATTCCACACAGACAGTGACCCAAGCCGGGAATCGAACGTGAGTCCCTGCCACTGTGAGGCAGCACTGCTATTCACTGTGTCACCCCATCCATCTAACCATTTCTGATGCTACTCCACATACAATGAATCTGTGCTTCCTCTTTTCTGGCTTCTTCAAATCACTGCACATTATCCTCTCCTCACTTCTCCCAGTTTCTGCATTGGTAAAACAACTGCCTTTGGAAAAGCTTCAAATCCCAGTAATCCTCTCCACCTGTTACCTTCATAAAGTCAAGTTGGTTCCTTTTTAATTCCTATTTCTTTCATTTGTTGTATTATTTGTCCTTCTTTTGGGATCCCCTAGTTTACCCCCAGCAGATTTCAGGCTTATTTGCTTGTAGCTCCCAATGTTATTTTTATGCTTTTTAGAAATTGCCAGTCCTCAATTGTTAATAACGGGAATCATGCCAACACACAGAGCATTGATGTGGAGATGCTGGCGTTGGACTTGGGTAAGCACAGTAAGAAGTTTCACAATATCAGGTTGAAGTCCTGCTTCAGGACTTGAAACACTGCTCCTTCAGCAGGTGAGTGAGCTCACCCGATGAAGGAACCTGAGACTCCAAAAGCTTGCGCTGCCAAATAACCTGTTAGACTTTAATCTAATATTGTGAAACTTCTTACTGTACAACAGAGCAACCTATATTATCCTGTGGGGACTATGGCAGCACTCCTACTTCTCCCAGTCCCACAGAAGAAAAAATTACCTTCTGAACAAGTGGTAGTGTCGCTGCCTCTGATTATAGAGTCATAGTCATTGAATTAAAGGTTTACAGCAACGAAACAGGCCCTTTTGGCACAACTTGTCCATGCAGCCCAGTTTTTACCACTAAGCTAGCCCCAATTGCTTGCATTTGGTCCTTATCCCTCTATACCCATCTTACCCATGTAACTATCTAAATACTTTAAAAGACAAGCCTATCAGCACCTCTACAACTACCTCTGGCAGCTTGTTCCAGACATTCACCACTCTGTGAAAAAATTGCCCTCTCTGGACCCTTCTGTATTTCTCACCTTAAACCTATGCCCTTTAGTTTTTGACTCCCCTACCCTTTGGGAAAAGATGTTGACTATCTCAGCTATGCCATTCATTATTTTATAGATGTCTGTAAGATCACACTCCAGGGAAAAAAGTCACAATCTATCCAGTCTCTCCTTATGACTCATTCCATCAAGTCTTGGTAGCATCCTAATGAATTTTTTCTGCACTCTTTCTAGTTTAATATCCTTTATATAACAGGGGTGATCAAAACTGTTCTCACTATTCCAAGGTGGTCTTACCAATGTTTTGTACAACTTCAACAAGATGTTCCAATGTTTTGATCAATGAAACCAG
Organism: Sphyrna mokarran; assembly: GCA_024679065.1. NCBI lineage: Eukaryota > Metazoa > Chordata > Chondrichthyes > Carcharhiniformes > Carcharhinidae > Sphyrna > Sphyrna mokarran. Next base: position 9,314,680 of record JAGIQG010000021.1, on the reverse strand, counting down.
GCATGCCCAATGCCTACTTCTGTGACCACCTGTCCACCTGTGACTCCACTTTCAAGGAGCTATGAACGTGCACCCCGAGATCTTTGTCCTATAATTCTCCCCAACACCCTACCACCTGCCCTGGTTTGATCAACCAAAATGCGTCACTCACATTTATCTAAACGCCACCTGCCATTTGTCAGCCCACTGGCCCAACTGATCAAGATCCTATTGCAATCGGAGATAACCTTCTTCACTGTCACGTTCTTCAGATGCTACCAATCTTGGTGTCATCTGCAAATTTACTAACCATGCTTCCTAAATTCTCATCCAAATCATTAATATAAATGACAAATAATAGTGGACCCAGTGCCAATCCCTGAGGCACAGCACTGGTCACACACAGGCCTCCAGTTTGAAGAGCAATCCTCTATAACCACCCTGTCATCAAGCCACTGGTTCAATTCCCATGCTAGAACTTCTTGGTCACATAAAAACCCTGGGGATTTTCCTACAACCTTTCCACAATTCTCCAAAGGGAAAGAACAGTATGAGTGAAGATATGGATCAAGGCCAGACAGGTTGAGAGCACGATTAATAAAACAGACACCATCCTAGACTTTAACAAGAGATATGAAGACAAGGAGGTTGTCAAAAATTTATTTTTTTTTTACAAGTACCAATTGTTCTTGCTAACCTGGGGCTTTCAAACTGCCAATCACCTCCATGTTATTTCTACCTTAATTAAAAATATAACCCTGGTCATCTCCATGAATACTGGAAATGGTCAAGAGCTGTCTTCTTGAATCACTGCAGTCTGTGGTGTAGGTACACCCACAGTGCTGTTAGGGAGGGGGATTCCAGGATTTTGACACAGTGAAGAAATAGCAACCTATCTCTAAGTGAGGATGATGAGTGATTTGGAGGGAAACCAAGCACTGCAGGCCTTGTCCTTTTAGGTATTAAAGGTTACAGATTTTTCAAAGGAGCCTTGGTGGGTTTCTGCAATGCATCCTGCTAACACTGTGTATCAGTTGCTGGAATGAGTGAATGTTTAAGGTGGTGGACGGGTGGCAATCAAGTGGGCTGCTTTGTTCTGGATGGTGTCGAACCTGATGTTGTTAAAGCTTCACTCATTGAATCATAGAGGTTTACAGCATGGAAACAGGCCCTTCGGTCTAACTTGTCTAAGCCGCCTTTTTTTTCCAAAAAAAGCTACTCTAAAAAAAGTACTAAGCTACTCCCAAATGACCACATTTGGCCCATATCCCTCGGTGGCCATCTTATCTATGTAACTGTCAAAATGCTTTTTTAAAGAGAAAATTGTACCTGCCTCTACTACTGGCAACTTGTTCCAGACATTCACCACCCTCTTGTGTTGAAGAATTGCCCCTCTGGACCCTTTTCTATCTCTTTCTCACCTTAAACCTATGCCCTCTGGTTTTAGACTTTAGGAAAAGATATTGACTATCTAGCAGACCTATGCTCATTTTATAGATCTCTATAAGATCACCTCAGCCTTCTATGCTCCAGAGAAAAGAAGTCCCAGTAGATTTAGCCTCTCCTTATAATTCAAACTTGTCAAGTCTCAATAGCATTCTAGTAAACTACTCATCTAGGCAAGTGGAGAATATTGTAGTCCTGACTTGTGCATTGTAGATGATGGACAGGCTTTGGGGAGTCAGGAGGAGAGTTATCTACTGCAAAATCTCAGTCTCTGATCTGCTCTGGTAGCCACAATATTTACATGGCAGATCCAGTTCAGTGTCTGGTCATTGGTAGCTGCCAGAATATTGACAATCTGTTCACACTATTTGTTGCACATCACAGCTTTTTCAGTTGGTTTAAACTGCACATCATTCACACAAACAAGAACTGGACAACATACAAACATTAGACTCATAAATGAAGTCAGTTTTATTTACAACACTTCCCCATTTAAGCATCAGGAAGTTCGCAAAATTGTACAATTCCTCTGACAAATACAATCCTTCTAGCTCTCGAGTGTGACATGTCCGTACAACAGTGGCGCACAGACTCTTAATACATCCTTTCCCATCAATTAGACAAGTTGCCAACATTAGTAACAATTTATGTCTCACAGTGATGGTTACAATGCTTAATTCTTTCATGTCCAGGATGTAGGTGCTGAAGGAAAGGAATGAAGGAAAAACTACTTTGGAAGCTTAGATTTCTGGCGAAAAGACTTGCAGTGTATTAGAGTTGCCCGCTGTTTAGAAAACTGGATGATTCCTGGGAGAAACCCAGGTTTCTAAACAGTCCACTGGTCACATTGTATGGGATCTTCCACTTCATCAGTAACGGCTGGTAAATACACAGCACCAAGCCAGGGGAAAAGGAGGCCACTTTAGACATTTAAATCGCACCACCCAAAATCTGCATTCCCACCCACCCCATCTGGCAGTTGTCATCATACACTGCAACGAAAGCAAAATTTAAAAGATTATTCACCCCGCCCCACCCTCCCCATACTTTTTTTTTAAAAATTAAAAACTTACTTGAAAGCTGGAAGCTTACCTGGAATACCAAGTTAAAATGACTTGTGGCCTGTATACAGAAAACCAGTTTGTGATCCCCTCACACAGCTCACTGCTTTAAACCCAAGCGTTTAACACGGGCTTCTCATTTCCCCACATCAGTACTGGCTGCATACAGCGCAAGTCAAATTGAATGTTTCACCAAATCTGGAATGGTATTTTTAAACAAACCAGTCATTGAGGTTTCTGCATCATTCAGTAGGCTCTTTTTGACCACCTCCCTACCTAACATTTCCAAAGGGGACTTACTCGGAAGATCCAGTTTGGTTGCCGGCGCCAAGCAAATGACGGAGAAAGCTAACAAACAGAGGCCAGAGTGAATAGTTTCCAAAAAGGCGCCCCCTGAGGGCATTACACTCCGCATGGCAGGCGGACAGGAGTCCAAATTGTGGCCATAACATGTCAAAATGGAGCTCAGCTCTCAACAGGAATGGAGAAGAAACAGATGGAAAATAAATCAGTTAAAATTAGCACCATCTACAAACTTTTGGGTTTTTGTACACATGCTGACTGCATGCATCCTCAGGTCAGTTAGAGGTAACTGATAGGACATCCATTCTGCTGGAAGAAAGTGGGTTGGCTCTGGTTCCTCGCCAGCCAGAGATCAAAGGAAACAAACTTCAAAAGGAAGTTCCTGAGGATGTTGAAGGAAAGATCAAATCCAGGCGAACGTAGGCCTTAAGACTTCTTAGCATCTGACACACCCCTCTTCTTCAAATCACTCAAATCAACAGGGGTGAAATCTGAAAAGCAAACGAATTGATTTAGAACCTGACCTGTGCTCAACCAACTATGCGCGCAAGATGATGCGAGCGGGCGGGTGGGGAGGGCGAGCGAGAGCGAGCGGGCGGGTGGGGAGGGCGTGTGAGAGTGAGCAGGGAGGGCGTGTGTGAGTGAGTGCGGCTGGGGGTAGGGACATGTTGAGTGAGTGGCTGGAGATGGAGGGAGCCATGTGAGAGTGTGGCTGGAGGTGGAGTGGGGTGGCATGTGTGACTGAGCGGCTGGGAGTGGGGCAACTGCACAGACATATGGAGGGGGTCACATGCATATGGGGTGCATGTCTGGGCTGGTGTGGGGACAGGGCACAATGCAATGGACATTGGATAACTTGTATTTCCTGAGAAAGGGCAACCAGAGTGCATTTGAACATTCAGAATAAAGCTGAAACTCAGAATAAAGTCTTTCACTCATTATTTTAGATTTGCCAAGTTGTGTTTTCCTCATTGTCTCTGCTGTCATAAAGGATTTTCCTGATGAAATACTTATTCAAAAGGTAACCAGAGGGAGTTCAGATCATCTACTGATGCACTCAGATAACACTGTTCACAAATCCTATCTCTGAACTACATTCAGCAAGAGGGAGAAGAGGAACTGGATCTGCCCTGGAGAAACAGACCAGTTGGATGGTAATAAGATAGAATGTCAGTTTAAAAAGCTGCTTTGATGCTTTTTTTTAAATTAAAGCGTTGAAAACCAGCAATGAAAAATCCAAGTGTTCGCAAAAATTGAATGCACAATTTGAAGCAACGCAAGGGCTGTTGCCACATGGTTAAACATAATTTGTAAATATAAAGGTTTCATTGTGCAAGAAATCAAAGAAATTGTGTTAGTATGAGGACAGATTATTTTACAAGAGCAGTGGATTCAAATTGCAGTGTTCAGGTTTAACACCAACCTGCCCACACAGCAGTAAAATTACTTAGAAGCACATTACCAATAGATACAGCAACACAAGGCCACACCTCAAGTATCTTGAGCAGCTCAGAAAACGTGAGGAAATAAGATTACATAATCTATTTTTCTAAGTCATTCCCTACATGATATTTGTCAAAACCAATCAGAGAACATTAGGATTATACAGGTCAGTCAGTAGCTATGAAGTGACAAGGACAGGTTATATAATCTATCATTAAAAATACAGAATTCTGGAAACACTCAGCAAGATTGGCAGCATCTGCAGAGAGAAAAACGGAGATAACATTTCGGGTCCATCTGACTTATTAAAGTTCTGAGAAAGAATCATATTGGACTCAAACCATTCATGCTGTTTGGTAAGAAAAAAGACTGGCTGAGTATTATTTAAATGGAGAAAGACTACAGAAAGCTGTAGCACAGAGAAATTTGAGAGTCCTCGTGCATAAACCACAGAAAGCTAACATTCAAGTTCAGCAGGTAATAGGGAAGACAAATGGAATGTTGGCCTTTATTTTAAAGAGAATGGGGCATAATAATAGGGGAGTCTTGCCAAAATTATACAAGGCATTAGTTAGACGTTGTGAACAGCTTTGGTCCTACTACGGACATTGGAGGCAGTCCAGTTAACATTCACACGATAGACTCTCAGGTATGAAGGGAATTTTTTTTATAGATTGAGTAGATTGGGCATGTATTCACTGCATTTAGAAGACTGAGAGCTGACCTTATCAAGACATACAAGATTTTGAGGGGGTTTGATAGGGTAAGGCTGTTTCCTTTTGTGGGAGTGTCCAGGACCAGAGGGCATAATCTCAGAGTAAAAGGTCACCCATTTACAGGAGGAGGAGAGGAATTTCTTCTCTCAGAGAGTAGTAAATCTGTGAATTTTTTTTAAACCACAGTGGGCTGTAGAGACAGGGTCATTAAATATGACTAAGGCTGAACGTGATGCTACTGTGTTATAGATATGTTTAAGGGGACAGTTTTAAGGTTCAACTTTTTTTAAACAGCAGTCAGTATGTCTGAGGATAATACAGCTCAGATGCTAGGACAGCAGGATAATTACTAATTTTAGCTATGCAGTATTTGCTCAAGAAACAGCTAATGAACCTTTGTTTATAAAAAAGTTCACCTGGCGTTTTTTGTTAAAGAAATGGAAGATGGGTTTAGATATACTGGGTCATCTGATCATGTGGTTAATGGGAGACGCTAGGTATGGAGGACAGAGACATTGCTTTCTGTTCAGTTTCTGGCAGAAGTCGGTGAACTGCTCTAAAAATTAAAACCTGTCTTAAAACTTCAAGAATGTTAACAATTCATAGCAAGTATGCCTGGGTTTGTATTTGAAGTGACATTAGAGTCTAAGAAAACTGTTTCTTATTTGGAATTGAAAAAGACCAATAAATTAGAACTTAGACTTGTTTCCTTTCATTTTTTAACTGTTGTTCAACTGTTAAAGTTAAGCTGCTTCACATTGTTAGAGTCATATTTAAATTATGTTATGAATAAAGATTATTTTGATAAAAGATCTCTAGTTTGTCAGCGGAATTACTCCTGAGGTGAAGCATCCTTTCCTCACATTTATGCCAAAATAGAAAAAATTGTTGAGATCTGGTCTGGTTCATAATATACTTTGGGGTGCAGGTCCAGGATCCTAACTTGAGATACATAGATTTTTAATCAGTAAGCAAATCAAAGGTTGAGGAATAGGGTGAGAAGGTGGAGTTGAGGATTTTCATATCAAACCATTCATGATCTCACTGAATGGTGGAGCAGACTTAATGGGCTGAATGGCCGACTTCTGCTCCACATCTTATTGTCTACAAGTATCTCACTATAAAGGAAACGGACGGCTCAGCTTGAAACAAGTGTTGGTCTTTTCCTGCAGGGTGCAAGTAGGCATCTTTCATCCTTTACAACATACCCTTTGTTTCATCACATTACCTGCCAATATTGAAATAACCCTCTTCAAACATATTTACTCTCCAAGCGAGGAATATTTAAATTTTTCTAAAGGTTTTTGCATTAAAAACAAGTGGCTTTTGCAGAAGATTTCTCCTTTGACTTCCCAAACGAGCCTCAACCATCCATTACTCACTGTGCAGATTTGGATTAGGATTCTTCTCTACGTACTGGACAGGGCCTCGTTCATTTCCTGACATCTGGCTCCTCAGCTCTCGTTCCACACACTGCCAAGCTGCGAACAGAATCAGATATTAGACTGGAGTTAGACTCAAGGACAGCAGGCACCCTTCTGCCTTTTTTTCCCCCAATTTCAAAAAAATGAATCAGAGTTAAATTCACAGCAACTATTTCAAATTAATTCCACGAACCCCAAGAAATCTCAATCTTCTGCCTTTCTGCAGTCACTGTCTAACAGTGCACAACTCTGTAGATTTAAATATTTCTAACTACAGGAGACAGTCGTGTATTTTCCTAAACGGACTTCTAGCCGCAGAATAGCTTTTACAATTGTTTTTGTCTCAAACCTAACTGTAAATGATTTGTGGCTTTACTTCATCCTAAGACTACAAGCCGAAAGCTATACTTCAAAAGAATGCCCTGGCTGTAGAATAGTCGAGTTCCAAATTATGACAAATATTTAAGCGTGGCTTTTGCTTTAAAAGGGATAGTCCAATAGGATTCCTACAATTTCAAACAGGAAGGTTGTTCCTTTGGCACAGTTTCTTTCTGCAGTGGGTAACCACTGAAACCCCAAGATATGTATTGAGAAGCCACAACCGCCAGCTGCTTCACAAAGTTAAAACAATTCCACAGTTGGGAAGCTGTGTTGCCAAGGCAGAGCCCCAACTCTATGGTTCGAGACTATTAATCACAAATCTTTGTTCAACTGAAGTATATAAACAAAGCAGAGGAATAGAGTAGTACATCTATCAACATAAAACATATTCGCTGCGCTTGTATAGGATGCCCCAAAGCACAAAGATACTTTATCAAGAGAGCATCAAAGTTTAAATGCGATCAAAGCCCCAAGGGCTTTAGACAAGTACAGGCAGAATAACATCATAGGATTCTCCATAAAACATGATGGTGCACTACAGCTCAGAAGTCATTCAAAGTCCAAGCACACCCCTTGGAATGCAACAGCTAACGATTAGAAGATAACTTAAAAAGGCGTTACAAAAGTACATCTCTGCTTAGAAGTTCCCAGGTAAACACAGATCTCCAAAAGCGAAATCTTTTTAGCATTAATACATCCAATACATAACTTGACACGTTTCACAATTTCATATACAGGTCTCCAAATCTTTTGCATTAAGCTCAGAATAGAAGAGGATAAAAAGCAGATTAAAGCAAAAGTACCAGCTGTTAGTTTATTATTGTCAATCATTGATGAAACCACAGGGTGCTGTTAGCAGGATTTTAAAGCAGGGATTCGAGCAACAAAGGATCTTGGCATCAATTAATATCAATTCTCTAGCCAATCAGAACACAGATTAGCTACTAAAAAGACAAGTTTACATTTTACTCAAATGCCTGTAGTTTTAAAATCCAGATATCCAAAAACAAAGGCAGCCACATCCTGTTGGGAAAAAAGCGTGCATGTCAGCTTAGACTAGGGCACATATAAATGCTGCCAGTTTGACAGCAGGGAACTAGTATAGTCATCAGATGGCTGAGAACTCATTCAAAAATATATTAGAAGAAAATATATACCTAAGTAAAAACAACATCTAATGTTGAACAGGCGATTTACACCTCCAATATTCAAATGAACAACACTCTCCACTTTATCTTGGGACTTGTATTAAAATGCTTAATTTTAGAAGATTACGAGGAAATCTCCTTTCTAGTCCTTATAACCAGGCCCCTCACAATGGCTAGGACAAGTGAAATGCAGGCAACTACTCCTAAACCTCTAACAATGAGCCAGTCATACTTCACCTCTGTGATGGGATAATCCTAACCCACCCTGCACTCCATTTAGTCTCCACACCACGGATTTGGGAAGAGCTCCGATCATGCCATACATTGGAAAATCACAGCTGCTTTTTGAAAAGATTCCTTCTGTGCTCAGTGCAGCAAAAGCATAAATGCATTCTTTCAAACTACAGTTTATCAGCACCTTCTGCCTAGTCAGCTATAACCATTTTTAAAAATTGTTTATGGGACATGGGCATCGCTGGTTGGCCAACATTTTTAGCCATCCCTAGTTGATCTGGAGCAGTTGAGAGTCAACCACATTGTCGTGCCTCTGGAGTCACACGTAGGCCACTTCTGGCCTACATGGCAGGTTTCTTTCCCTAAAGGACACTAGTGAACCAGATGTGTTTTTCCGACAATCAAGACTGATTTCACGATCATCAGTAGATTCTTAATTCCAGATTTTTTTTTTAATTGAATTCAAATTCCACCATCTGCCGTGGTGGGATTCAAACCTGGGTCCTAGAACATTAGCTGAGGTTCTCGATTAACAGTCTAGTGATAATACCACTAGGCCCATAAACTTCTCACACAAGTCTAATCAGAAATCCCAGTTTTTAAATAGAAAATGCAAGCGTTCACACAAGCCAGTAGTCTAACTGCTAGTTACGGTGGTAAAGTTAGACTCAGATTTTCTTGCACAAACTTAAAGAATTCCAAAAGGCATGCTCCAAGAAAGCAACCAAATTGAGTCATGTGTTCTATACTGTCATCAGATGAGCAATCAAGAATCATCAGCATCCTCTTAAAGGACATTAAATGTAAGAGTTTTGTAATATCTTTAAGGTTATGCAACATTTCCAATTAATTTACTTTGATACTGAACCATTTAAGGAGATATTAGGGCAGGCAGCCAAAAGCTTGGTAAAAAACATAGGTTTCAAGGAATGTCTTAAAGTAGGAGCGACAGGTAGACAGGCAGAAAGCTTTAGTGAAAAAATTTCAGAACCATGAGCATCCATCATTAGTGGACATGCCATCAATTGCAAAGTTCATGGAACGTGGAACACACCCAGAAGCATGCTGAAATAGTCAAATCCAGAGGTAAAGAGATAGATGAGGTTTTCAGCTGAAGTAGGGGCAGAATCAGTCAACGTCATGGAAGCAGAAGTAAATTGTCTTAATTATAATGCAAGTGTGCAGTAGGAAGTCCAACAAGGTAACAAAAAGTCTGCTTCAGTCTCGAGACAGTTGCCAAGGAGAGGGATGGAGCTGGTAGCTCAGGAATAAAATTTTGGTGGGGATTGCAGACAACAGCTTTGACCTTCCCAATATTTAATTGGAGGAAATTTCTGGATGGTTGTCAAGCACATTGGAGGAGCCAAGAGAGATGTGGTAAAATAGAGCTGGGAGCACCATGTGTGTGAAAACAGAGGCTGAGATTTTGCATTATGTTTCCAAGGAGTAGTTTACTACTATAGATTATCCCATTGATGGGAATATACTGTGTGTATGGCCATTCTGTGCCAGGATCTATAGCTCAGTACACTTGCCTCTGACTCAGAATGTAAAGAGTTTGAGACCCATTTCAGGGGATGAGTGCAGTAATCAGAGCTGGCACTGTAGTGCTAGTACTGAAGGGATGCTAAACTGGTGGAGCTCCTGTTCAGAATGGATGTTAAAATGAGGTTTCTTCTGCCTCCTGAGATGAATATAGGAGATCCCACTGCACAATTTTGAAGAGGAGCAAGATGTCACCCTGGTATCCAGGCCAATATTTATCCTTAATCACTATCTTAAAGAAACAGATTTTCTTATTATTGTGTGGCTGTTTGTGAAAGCTTGCTGTGCACAAGTTGGCTGCAATGTTTTCTGCATTATAACAGTGACTTTACACTTCAAAAGTACTTTACTGGCAGTAAAACACTTTGGGCTATCCCGTGATAATGAAAGATGCTATATAAATGCAAGTTTGTCTATTTGGAAGTCTGTTTTCTTCACATCAATCTCAATGTACCTTCATGTATAAATCTGACATTTTCTTCATGTGCTGGAGTATAAATCTCTTGTGGTGCAGTGTTAGTTGGAGAACGTGGTCCATTGTTTCGTTTGCCATTATAAACAATCCTTGGTGCAGGTGAGCTGTAAAAGAGGAAATAAGTTCACATTTAGGCTAAAAGAAAAAAAGTTTAAATTCTCGGGATATTTGATCTTGTCAGTTGGACAAACCTCAAGATAAAAGCAAATTACTGCAGATGCTGGAATCCGAAACAAAAACAGAAAAAGGACAAACTCAAAACATTAGCTCTGTTCTTTCTCTCCACAGGTGCTGTCAAACCTGCTGAGATGTTCCAGCATTTTCTATTGTTGTTGGACAAACCTCAAACTGGTTATGCAAATTCCAGTAATACTAAAAACCTATGTCTTCACTCGTACCATTTCCTGTTCTCTTATTGCCTTCTGTTCTCTCTAAGCAAATAACGTCTTTATTCTAAAACTCTCATCCCAATTTCCAAAGCCCTCCATGGCCTAACTGCATGGTGGCACAGTGATTAGCATTGCTGCCTCACAGCACCAGGGACCCAAGTTCAACTTCCAGCTTGGATCATTGTCTCTGCAGAGTTTGCACATTCTCCCCATGTTTGCATGGGTTTCCTCCCAGTGCTTCAGGTTTCCTCCCACAATTTGAAAGACATGCTGGTGCATTGGCCCAAACAGGCACCAAAACAGGCTGCATGCACAGTAACTTCATTGCAGTAATGTAAGCCTTACTTGTGATTAATAAATAAACTTAAATTCTCCAACCGCTCCCTGTCTCTATAAGCTTCACTAGCCCCTTTAAGTCTGTGAGGTATCTGCATCATCTACTTCCAGCCTCTTGAGCACCCCTGATTTTAATCACTCCATCATTTGTAGTTATGCCATCAGTTTCCAAGCTCCCAAACTCTGGAATATGCTCTTTATACCTCAATACATTGAGTACATCGCATTGGTTCTTTAAGATACTCCTGAAAACCCACTTTGGTTGCTTGACCTGATAGCTCTGTACAGACATGGTGCCAAATTTTATTTGGAAAGGCTTCTGTGAAGTGCCTTTGGATGTTTTATATTTACAGTGCACCTTTAACACAAATTGTTGTTGCAATCCAAAATCATCCTCTTTAAATTATGGTTCTGTTTACTTCTAAACAGAACGTTTTTGAATTTCTCCCACTGCACATTTGTGTTGGCAGGAATACAAGAACCTGCAAAGTTACTGTGCTGAGATCAAAAGTAGCAGCAAATCAAAGGCAGATTGCAAACCAATTAAATTCTTCTGCAATACAAAATGGCCATCTTCAGAACAAAGTGACGTTTCTTTCCAAGTGGTACGGCTGTTCTGCACACACTGGAGTGACAGGGTATTGCAAGGAGGAATTGCTGTCTGTGATCTGCAGCAGATCCCTCTCAGACCCAAGGGCAAGAAACACCAGTCAGGATGAAAATGCATTCTCTGCTAGGCTGGTTATACACATTGCACCATTACTAAATTTACCAGAAAACCAGCATTTGAATTGAGCTCCTCTACACAAGAGGGACGAGGAATAGTTGTCTGGGAAGGGTACCCATATTTTAGCTGGGAGGTTAGCTGGAGTGTTTCAGCAGGGTTTAAACTAATATGGAGGGGGGGTGGGGAGATAGAGGGAACTGGGAATGGGAGAGAGATGGGCGACAGGGTAATTCCGGAGAGTAGGAGGGAGGATCAGAGAGTACCTGAGGGCCTTCAGTGCATGTGTTTTAACGCGAGGAGTGTGACTGGCAAAACAGATGAACTGAAGGCAATAATGTTCGAGAGGAAGTTAGAAGTGGTGGCGGTGACTGAGACGTGGCTAAAGGAAGGGCAGGACTGGCAATTGAATATTCCGGGGTATAAGTGTTTTAGGCATGATAGAGGCGGTTTGAGGAGAGGAGGCGGAGTGGCGTTATTAGTTAAGGATCACATCATAGCAGTGCAGAAGGAGGGTGGTATGGCTGAGTTAGGAATTGAGTCACTATGGGTGGAGTTGAGGAATAGGAAGGGAGAGGTTACTATGTTGGGTGTGTACTACAGACCGCCCAACAGTCCACGGGCCATGGAAGAAGGGATATGTAGGGAAATTTTAGATAAGTGTAGGAATAATAGGGTAGTTGTAATGGGAGATTTCAATTTCCCTGGGGTAGATTGGAAGGTGCCCAGAGCGGAAGGTGCGGACAGGGAGGAATTTGTACAGTGTTTTATAGAAGGGTCCTTGGAGCAGTATGTGGATAGCCCGACTAGAGAGGGGGCTATACTAGATCTGGTTCTGGGGAATGAACCAGGGCAGGTGGTTGACGTTGTAGTAGGAGAGCATGTGTCTAATAGTGACCACAACTCTGTCTGCTTTAGGGTATTAATGGAAAAAGATGAAGCCTGCCCTAAGGGGAGGGTGTTAAACTGGGGGAGGGCTAGATATAGCCAGATTAGGCAGGATCTTAGGGATACCGACTGGGATAAGCTGTTCGAGGGTAGGTCGACGCTGCACATGTGGGAGTCTTTCAAGGGAAAACTAAAATTTTTGCAGGAAAGACACGTGCCGGTAAGGAGGAAGGATGGGAAAGGTAGGATTAGAGAACCGTGGGTTACTAGGGATGTTGAGGACTTGGTCAGGAAGAAGCGGGAGGCGTACGTTAGATCCAGGCAACTGGGGACAGAGGCAGCGCTGGAAAAATATAGAGAGTGTAGACGGGATCTTAAAAGGGGTGTCAGAAAGGCAAAAAGGGGCCACGAAATGGATTTGGCAGGTAGGATTAAGGAAAATCCTAAGGCATTTTACTCCTACGTAAGGAGCAAAAGGATGGTTAGAGGGAAGATTGGACATCTCAGGGACAGAGGAGGGGAACTATGCTTACAGCCTGAGGGAATGGGGGAGATCCTGAATGAATACGTTGCGTCGGTATTCACGCGGGAGAGGGGCCTGATGTCTGATGCCGGCTTTGAGGACCCGTTAAAGGAAATAATCATTACGAGGGACGAAGTGTTGGGGCTTTTAGGTAGCATAAAGACTTATAAAGCTCCGGGGCCTGATGGTATTTATCCCAGGTTGCTAAGGGAGGTGAGATATGACACTGCTGGGCCTCTGACGCAAATCTTTGTCTCCTCTTTGGACACAGGGGAGGTCCCAGAGGACTGGAGGATTGCAAATGTAGTACCGTTGTTTAAAAAGGGTCAGAGGGATAACCCAGGGAACTATAGGCCAGTGAGCTTGACTTCAGTTATAGGTAAGCTAATGGAGAGGATTCTCAGGGACAGGATGTATGAGCATCTGGAGCGCTGCGATCTGATCAGGGATACGCAGCATGGCTTCATTAAGGGGAGGTCATGCCTTACGAATCTAGTGGAATTTTTTGAAGAGGTGACAAAAACGGTTGATGAAGGACAAGCCGCTGATGTCGTCTATATGGATTTCAGTAAGGCTTTGATAAGGTCCCTCATGGTAGGTGAAGGCGCATGGTATACAGGGCCAGGTATGTAGATGGGTTGAGAACTGGCTTGGGAGGAGGAGACAGCCGGTAGTAGTGGAAGGCTCTTTTTCCAACTGGAGGTCTGTCACTAGTGGTGTGCCACAGGGCTCTGTACTAGGACCCCTTCTATTTGTGGTGTATATAAATGACTTGGAAGAGGGGGTAGGTGGTGTGATCAGCAAATTTGCTGATGACACTAAGATGATTGGATTGGCAGGTACTGAGGAGCAGTGCCTGGCAATACAACATGACATAGATAGGCTGGTAGATTGGGCAGATAGATGGCAAATGGAATTTAATCTGGATAAATGCAAGGTGATGCATTTTGGCCAGAATAACGTAGAGGGGAGTTATAGGATAAAAGGTAAAACTATCCAGAGTATAGAGATGCAGAGAGACCTGGGGGTGCAAGTTCACAAGTCTCTGAAGGTGTCAGTACAGGTGGAGAATGTGGTAAAAAAAGCGTATGGTATGTTAGCCTTCATAGGAAGGGGTATAGAATACAAGAGTAGGAGTCTGATGTTGCAGGTGTATAGAACGTTGGTTAGGCCTCATCTGGAGTACTGCGTCCAGTTCTGGTTGCTGTACTACAGGAAGGATGTAGAGGCCCTGGAGAGAGTGCAGAGGAGATTTACCAGGATGCTGCCTGGTATGGAAGGGCTGTCTTACGAGGAAAGATTGAAAATACTGGGGTTGTTTTCCCTTGAAAGACGTCAGCTGAGAGGGGATCTTTTAGAGGTATATAAGATTATGAGGGGTATAGATAGAGTAATTGGTGGTAAGCTTTCTCCACCATTAGAAATGGATAGAACGAGGGGTCACAGGCTCAGGGTGAGGGGGGCTATGTATAAGACAAATATTAGAGGCCAGTTTTTCACACAAAGGGTAGTGGGGGTGTGGAATGCACTGCCGAGTAAGGTGGTGGGAGCAGGCATGCTAGGGTTGTTTAAGGGTCTCTTGGACAGCCACATGAGCAGTCTGCAGATAGAGGGATATAGCAGGACTGTTTGAATATCGGGAGGACCAAATACTAGTAGACTATCTTTTAGTTTCGTCTCGGGAATGCCTTAGTTTTTTTTTAGCATGTTTAATTAAGTCTTATTTGTTTCCGCAGGCAATTCGGTCCATCTTGTTGACCAACAAGGGGCATGCATGCGGCATGTCGTGCGAGAGCTGCTTTTGGAGGTTGCTTCAGGAGTTGTCTAGTGCTTCACGTCGTTAGTGTATGCTTAAACTGGACCATCTGATGGGCAACATGACAGCTCAGAGACTATCGCTGTTGCTGTGCTGACACATGGATTTGGGCCTGTGTCTGCGGGAGTTTGCGCGTTCTCCCCGTGGTTGCGTGGGTTTCCTCCAGGTGCTCCGGTTTCCTCCCACATCCCAAAAATGTGCTCTTAGGCTGATTGGGTAACAAATTGTCCCTATATGGGAATCTTCAACAATAGGCATAGCCTAAAGAGAAGGATATGTCATTAGGACGGCAGCATGGGCTTGTTGGGCTGAAGGACCTGTTTCCCGTGCTGTGTTGCTCTTTGTTCTTGTTCTTTGTACACAAGAATTCAACATTTACAAAATGATTCAAACAACATAGGGACAGATTGGCATAATCTTATCATTCTTACACATTCCCAATTAAATAAGATGGGAAAAATATGATCCTGTAATTGGTAAGAACTTAACCTGTAATACTCAGCTCATTTCTCAATATTATATAGTGCGTTCTTCCTTCCAGATTTGTTAACTCAAAGTTAATACAGATGATAAAAGGCACCAAGTCCCAGTCCCCAAGCAAATACGCTCCTTTCTTACCAGAAAATCACATCAGATAGAACATTAAATGCTTCAAGCATTCATTTTTCAACTGCACAATGGAAACAGGGAGCACCCAGTAACCTATTCCCCATTACCGTAGCAACATTTTACCACAGTGCACAAAGCAGAGGTCCACGGGAAGAAATATAATCACGAAGAAATATCCAATATTCTCTGCTCAACTTATTGTGGACCATTTCCCCTAAAACCCCCTAGATGCACGACATGGAAAATGCCAAATAAGTGAGTCAATCAAACAAGTCACTTGCCTACTAGAGAAACCACAACGAGGTGAAGTACACCACTGCACAGTAGCATTAATCTGCACATGATCTCACTTAGATTTACGTGCTCAGAGTGCTTTTAGTGGTTGTATAAGCATGTGACTAATGGCTCAATTATAGGAAAAGCACAAACTACAAGCTTGGCACCTGCTCTAGTCTTTTAAGCTGAAAGACAGACTTGAAATCAAGTAACTATAGATCAAAATTTCACTTCCCAAGATGAACTGTAACATCAGGGTTCAGCTCGTTAAGGAGATGAACATGTTCTACTTATCTACTTTGCTGTCATCAATAGGAAGTGGTTAGTTGACAATGAACAAGGAGAGGCACACAATAAATCCACAGAAGAGTTTATTTTACTTTCTAGTTATCACATCCACACAGTTACAGTTAGTGTGATGAGTAATGCACAAACTGCACCAGTCACCCATTAGAGAGTTGCACTTGCCCACACTGTAACTTGCTGTTTATCACCTACCCAAAAAGTGCAACACTCTCCACAGGGTATTTGGGGCCTGTATGAACAGGGCAAGCAATTGCATATTTTTTTAAACCAATCTCATTGAAGGATGGAATGATGACACTGCTGCCTCACAGCACCAGGGACTTAGGTTTGATTCCAGCCTTGAGTCACTATATGTGTGGAGTTTGCACATTCTCCCTATATCTGCAAGGGTTTCCTTCAAATGCTTCGGGTTCCTCCCACAGTCCAACGATATGTAGGTTAGGTGGATTGGCCACGCTAAATTGCCCCTTAGTGTCAGAGGGATTAGCAGTGTTAACATGTGAGTTTGCAGGAATAGGACCTGGGTGGGATTGTTGTCAGTGCAGGAAGATTGTTGATGGACTGGAATGGCCTCCTTCTGCACTGTAGAGATTCTATGACAATTAACGAGCAGTGCAGTGACTTAACCAGGAAGCGTCAGTTAGAATAGCAAATTTAATAATAGGATACATGAATAGGGAGGAAATAGAGGGATACAGATCAAGCAAGGGCAGAAGATTTGCTTTTAGTTGAGGCATTATAATCGGCACAGGCTTGGAGGGCCAAAAGGGCTGTTCCTGTGCTGTACCTTCCATTCATCTTTGTCTTTGTTCTAAAACAAAGTGAAAAAAAAGATTGTATAGAGACATAAGATAGAAAAAGAAAAAAATGTGTCTTTTATTTAAACTTGTTTCTTTCTAAATCTCCTACAGTAATTAAAAGCTGTAGAAAAGAGATTCAATATTCATAAAAGTTAACTTTCAGTGCCAGGGATGCTGGTTAGGAGTTAATTAAGATTTGCCACTGTTCAAAGTTTACACTGGAATGTATAAACCCTAACATTTTGAGAGAGTTTATCTTGCACCTGTTAGATAAGTACAGGAACTTCACACCACTCAATGCATTTTAATGGTGAGTCAGTGTGATGCTTTGACCCCTCAGTTTCTGTAGCAGTCTCAGAGAGAAGCTTCTGGATTTCTTTGTTTAATCATACCTGTGAGACACCATAGTTGCAGCCAGACTTGCATACAAATAACAGTTACCTTCACAATTAACTTAATTTAAACAGCAAATGCAGTCTGTTGTCTTAACCTTTAATGGACCATTCTGGACTCATTATTTTTAATTAGCAAAAATTACTTCCTATTAACTGTTGTCAAAACAAAGATTTGTCAATAAACTCAAATTCATGTTTTGGGAAAAAGTCCTTCCTATATATTTTTAAAACTGCCAAACTTCAAATAGAAGAACATATCTTGCATGCACTTAACCCAGAAACAAACCTGGAAAGTAAATTCATTGTAGAATTATACAATACAGGAAGGGGCCATTCAGCCCATCATGGCTGCACTAACAGCTCTCAGTTTTTACGCATTTTTCCGCTTCTTTTTTCAATTTTTCTCTCCTCTAAGTATTTATCCAATTTCCTTTCAAAAGTTATGACTAAATTTGCTTCCACCATTTTTTTCAGGCACTGCATTCCAGATCATAATTCACTGGCAAAAAAAATTCTCATCTTCCCTTTAACTCTGACAATTACAGATCATCCCATTACTAAAAACAGTTTCTCCCTATTTATTCTAACCAGAGAAGGCAGTGGAGTAGAGCCATTGTCACTGGGCTGATAATCCAGAGACCCAGGGTAATGCTTTGGGGATCCTAGGTTTGAATCCCACCACAGGTAGTGAAATTTAGATTCAATAAAAATCTGGAATTTAAAAAGTCCAATGATGACCATGAAACCATTATCATGAAAATTCATCTGCTTCACAAATTGCTTTCAAGGAAGGAAATCTGCCTACATGTGACTCCAAACCCACAGCATTGAAAACTAATTTTTATGATTGTTGATGCTCATTTTTTCATCTTTTAATTACTGTAGGAGATTTAAAAAGAAAAATGTTGAAACAAAAGACAAATTTTTACTTTTTCTTTCTTAATCGTCCTCTGAAATGCTCAAGCAAGGCAGGGTAATTGGGAATGGGCAAGAGGTCCTTCATGGTTGATAATACAGACTGCATGGTAGTACAGGTTTCACAGCTCCAGGGACTTGGGTTCGATTCCTGGCTTGGGTCACTATCTGTATGGAGTTTGCACATTCTCCTCATGTCTGCATAGGTTTCTTCTGGGTGCTCCGGTTTCCTCCCACAATCCAAAGATGTGCGGGTTAAGTTGAATCGCCATGTTAGAATTGTCCCATAGTGTCCTGAAATGCTTAGGTTAGAGGGATTAGTGGGTAAAATATGTATTGATATGGGGATAGGGCCTGGGTGGCACTGTGATCGGTGCAGACTCAATGGGCCAAACGGCCTCTTTCTGTACTGTAGGTTTCTATGATTCTATGATATTGCTGCACTTTCAAAGTCTTGTGGTGTCAATAATTGAACATAGAAACTAGAAGCAGGAGTAGGCCATTCGGCCCCTAGAGCCTACTCTACCATTCATCTTGATCATGGCTGAAGCGAATTCAATATCCAGATCCCTCCTTCTCCCAGTCATCTACCTGAGGCCTAATCTATGCTTTAATAAAACTTGCTGTGAAGAGGGGTCAGGGAAAGGACAAATTCCGAAATATACAAGAAAGAAACAAGGTGGGGAGATTAAAAATAAAGCAGTTTCTTTGTTCCAACAAGAAACTTTTTCACTCAACGATTGATGGAAATTGCAACGCAGGAAGTTTTTTTTTTATTTATTGTGGGACATGGGCATCACTGGCTGGCCAGCATTTATTGTCCATCCCTAGTTGCCCTTGGAGGGCAGTTGAGAGTCAACCACATTGCTGTGGCTCTGGAGTCACATGCAAGTCAAACCAGGCAAGGTGGCAGCTTTCCTTCCCTAACTCTAAAGGACATTAACGAACCAGTTGAGTTTTTCCAACAATAATTTCATGGTCATCAGTAGCTTTTTCATTCCAGATATCACAGGAAGTGATTGAAGCAATTAGCATTGATGCCTTTAAGGAGAGAAATAAATAAGTAGAGAGTCAACAACAACAGATTTAAATGAGAAAAGACAGGCGCATAAAGACCATTATGGATTGGCTGGGCCCAATATAAAGGATGTGATAAATGAGATACTTAGAAAATGATGATCTGATTAGGCACAATCAATATGTATTCATGAATGGGAAATCATTTTTAATGAATCTATTGTCATTTTTTGAGAATATTCCTCACAGAATTGGAAAAGGGATGGATGTGGTATACTTGGATTTTTAGAAGGCTTTTGATAAAATCCCCACAGGAGGTTTGTTCACAAAATTAAAGCATATGGAATAGGAGTAAAATATTGGCCGTGGTTAAGGATTTGTTAACAAGCAGAAAACAGTAGGAACAAACAGATCATTCTTGAGTTGACAGGCTGTGGCTAGTGGGATACCACAGGGATCAATGCTCAAGGCCTCAGCTATTCACAATATACATTAATGATTTGGATGTTGCAACCAAATGTAATATCTCCAAGATCTCAGATGACACAAAGCTAAGTGGGAATGAGTGTCTTGAGGAAGATGCATGTGCTTCAAGAAGATTTGGACAGACTTAGTGAGTGGACAAGAACCTAACAGATACAATATAATCTGGAAAGATGCGAGATAGGAGGAACAGATGCGCAAGAGTATTTCTTAAGTAACAAGAGATAGACAAAAGGATCTGAATGCCCTCATCAATAAGTCACTGAAGGTTAACATTCAGGTGCAGCAAGCAATTAGAAAGGCTAATGGTATGTTGGCCCTTATTGCAAGAGAATTGAGTATAGGAATATGTAGACCATACTTGGAGTACCATGTGCAATGTGGCCTCCTTACCTTAGGAAGGACATTAATGCCATAGAGGGAGTGCAACAAAGGTTCATGAGATTTGTTCCAGGGATGGCAGCGCTGTCTTATGAAGGGAGATTGGGGAAACTGAGCCGGTGTTCTCTAGAGGTTCAAAAAATAGAACATATAACATTTCAGTACAGTACAGGCCCTCCGGCCCTCGATGTTGTGCCAACCTGTGAAACCAATCTAAAGCCCACCTAACCTACATTTTCCAATCGTTGATATGTTTATCCAAGGGCCACTTAAATGCCTTAATGTTGGTGAATCCTCTACTGTTGCAGGCAGGCCATTCCACGCTCTTACTACTGAGTGAAGAGCCTAACCCTGACATCTGTCCTATATCTATCACCCCTCAATTTAAAGCTATGTCCCCTCATGTTAACCATCTCCATCTGAGGAAAAAGGTTCACACTGTTCACCCTATCTAATCCTCTGATCATCTTATATGCCTCTATTAAGTCATCTCTTAACCTTCTTCTCTCTAAATAAAAGAGCATCAAGACCCTCATAAGACCTTCCCATTATACATCCTGGTAAATCTCCTCTGCATCCTTTCCAATGCTTCCACATCCTTCCACTAAAGCGGCAACCAGAACTGTACACAATACTCCAAGTGTGCCGCACCAGAGTTTTGTACAGTTGCAACATGACCTTGTGGCTCCTAAACTCAATCCCTCTATTAATAAAAGCTAGCACACCATACGCCTTCTTAACAATCCTATCAACTTGGTGTCAACTTCAGGGATCTATGCACATGGACACCAAGATCTCTCTGCTCAACCACACTATCGAACAATTTACCATTAGCCCAGTGCTCCGTATTCCTGTTACTCCTTCCGAAGTGGATTTACTTCACACTTTCCAGCATTAAACTTCATTTGCCCCCTCAGCCCAGCTCTGTAACTTGTTTATGTTCCGTTATAACCTGCAACATCCTTCTGCATTGCCCACAACTCTACTGGAGATTATCTGAACAAAACCTATAAAATACTTAAAGATACAGACAGTGAGTCCTCTGGTTGGGGAGTCTTGGACCAGGGAACACAAATTGGAAATAAGGGAGGAGCCATTTGGGATTGAGAGAAATTTTAAATTAGAGGATTGTTAATCTCTGGAATGTTCTTCCTGTGAAAGCTCAGTCACTGAGTATGTTTAAAGTAGAGACTGATAAATTTCTAAATGTCAGTGAATTAAAGGGATTTGTGGTCAATGTAGGGAAAAGGGTGCTGAAGTGGATTATCAGCCATGATCATATTGAAGAGCAAGGTGGCTTAATGGCCTACTCCTATGTTCCTAAAATGGACAGAGTTTAGCCCAAAATGTAGAGGATAATTAGAAAGCATTTGTGAAGTATTTCAGAATGAAAAGAATGCAAAGGATTTACCAATGGCGTCTAGAATGTGGAGGACAGGGCTATAATTGCTTAATTATTTGGTCCTATTAACCACTGAAAGGATACTGTAATACCCAAATTCCAAGCACAAGGAACAGCACAGATTAAAGTAACTGTCTGAACTGATTCAACCAGCTCCATCACATGCTTGGCAATTTCAATCTTTTATTAAACACAAACATGGGTGTTTTGAGATACAGTGTTCTGTAAAACTAAAGCTGTAATCAGATTATGTAGTACATGTTGTAAGGGGAAAACAATAGACTAGTGTAATTTAACCTACCCTCAAACTGCACCTCACTATGCTAGCCATCAGCGCTGTGAGATACTCAAAAGAGTCTCAAAATAACAAATAGATTTTGAATTACTGGGTACTGCCACAATTGAAGTGGACAAAATACGAACATTTCAGTCATTGCATTTCACTGAAATCTGAGTGACTAAACAATTTATTTTCAGCTCAATTTTTTCCTGTACAAATGGCTTCCATGGCCTATTGCTGACACAATAAAGAATGTTAGCTACTTCCTTAGTAAATGGGAGACCAGTATTATATGGAAGGTCCTAT
Source organism: Sphyrna mokarran (assembly GCA_024679065.1). Lineage (NCBI taxonomy): Eukaryota > Metazoa > Chordata > Chondrichthyes > Carcharhiniformes > Carcharhinidae > Sphyrna > Sphyrna mokarran. Next base: position 9,292,679 of record JAGIQG010000021.1, on the reverse strand, counting down.
CATATATAAAGCTGATCTTTCTCTTTGCCCTACCTGTAACTGCAACACTAGATTCTACACATTTCCCATATGTATTTCACGAACAGTACGTTTTGATTGTATTATGTGCAAGGAACAATACTTTTCACTGTATCTCAATACATGTGATAATAAATTAAATTGATCAGTAGAGGAGAAAGCCCTCACGGAACAAAGCTCAGCAGTGACCAAGTGTTCCATTGATAGACAACAGATTGGGAAACTGACACATGACACTGCACAGTATTAACTGATACATTCTTACCTACCCCTAATTTATCAGAGCAATCTCCCCATCCTCTCAAGACTGTTCCATCATTGGCTAATCTGCAACCTAATATTATTGTCCCATATGATGCAACACAAGTACCAGGAAATGACCATCCCCAATAGTCTCTATGACATTCAATGGCAATGCCATCACTGAATCCTCCACCAGTGGTCAGAAACTTAACTGGACTAGTCGTATAAATATAGTGACTACAAGAGCAGGCCAGAAGCTGTGAGTTCCACAAAGACTAACTGTTCTCCTGACTCCTAAAGCTAGCGTCTACAAGGTGAAAATCAGGAGCGTGAAGGAATATTCACCTTTTGGTCAAATGACTGCACCGCCAACAAATATTCAAGAAGCTCAACAGCACCCAGAACAAAGCAAAGCAGTCTGTTTAATTGCCAGTCCACCCACCTTAAACATTCACTCCATCCACTACTGACAAACAGTAGCAGCTACAAAGTGCACTGGATCAATTCTCCAGAGTTCCTTTAACAGCACCTTCTGAACCCACAATCCTACCACATAGAAAAACAAGGATAGTAGGTGCATGGGAGTACCACCAGCTGCAAGTTTAACACCATGATTTCAATGCAGCAGAGTATTTAGCCCAGCATGAACAATTCAGATTAATTTCAGCTTCCCTTCTGCTTCCTTATGTGCTTTCTCAGTGTGTATAATGCCTCTCAAATGTTTTCATCAGCTTCAACCGCCACAAGTGGTAATGCATACTCTATTCTAATCTCCATATGCATGGAAACAATTCATCCAGCCTTCACTTTAAATTGAAGACAGATGGAAAACTTACCACTGGATCAGACAGTGGAATCCTAACAGCAAACTGCAGCCATAGAAATAAGTTAGCAGCCCAGTTACAGCTGGTGCACACTTACAGAATTAGAACTTAAGCTTATTCATTTGTCACAAGTAAGGCTTACATTAACACTACAATGAAGTTGGTGTGAAATTTCCTTAGTCGCCATACTCCGTCTGTTCAGGTCAACACCACCTAACCAGCACATCTTTCAGACTGGAGAGGAAACTGGAGCACCCAGAGGAAAACCATGCAGATACAAAGAGAACATGCAAACTCCACACAGACAGTGATCCAAGCCAGGAATCAAACCTTGGGCCCTGGAGTCAGCAGTGCTAACCGCTGTGCCACTGTGTCACTCATTTTTTAAAGTTTTTTTTAAGAGAAAAGAGAAAGAGTTCACTTGAGAAAGCGTTCATGCAAACAATTACGAACAACAAACAGTCTGTATTAGACTCCCTCAAGAGACGAATAGGATGATTTTAACAACAAAAACATTAAACTTGGAACAAAATGCACGTGACATGATGCTGACAAAAGTTGTAAATGCAAACAGCAGAAATCAGACTTCAATTTAAAAGCTCATCTTCAAAGCAGTATCTTAAATCAAAATTGTAACAGTAATGATAATGTAAATGACCACATCCACAAGCATCCCAATATCAAAAGTATCCCACTCATTCATCAAGCACATTCATTTTTCAACTCACTTGGCTGGCGCGAAAACTAACAATTGCATTTATGCAGCACCTTAATGTCACAAACCATCCCAAGGTCCTTTGCAAAATGCAAAGGATGTTTTAGGAAATACCAGTGACTTCTTGCACAAGTGAAACTCTCACTGAACTACACTGAAAGAAACTACTGAAGGAAAAGAAAAGAGAGACATTTATACAGTACCAAATAGATTTACAATATATCAAAGCCCTTGTACAACTAACCTCCAACACTAGGGAATCAGTACAAAACCCTGAAATAAACGAGGAAATACATAAACAAAGCTGCACATTATTGAGGAATGCCCCCTCTACAGACTACTTAGGAGGCGATTGCTTGACTTTGGAAATTTGCCTTGGTTAAATAGTAATAACAGCAGCTTACCAACCACCCCATGAGGAACATGAAACAGAGGTGAAGGAAAGGAGGGGGGGATGCAGGGAGCGAGGCAATGGGTAGAAGCAACGGCATAGAGAAAGCGCAGGGTGTTGACGACGCAGGGAAAGGAGAGGGGGGGTTGACGACGCAGGGAAAGTGGGGTGGGTTGACGACGCAGGGAAAGTGGGGGTGATGGAGGGGATCGGGTCTGAGTTTTGGCTATGATGTGGTTTGTTCCCTCCCAAGGCCAGGGTGGGAATATGAGGAGGGGACGGCAGCTCAGCTTGCCCCCAGTCCTGGTCTGTCCTCACCTGGAGCGGGGTGGGGGGTCATCCTGGTCTGGCTAGGTGGGGTGGGGTTATCCCAATCTGGGAGTGGGGGAGGGATTTATCCTGGCCTGGGGCTGCGGGGGTGGGGGTGGGGGTGGGGGGAGGGAGTAAGTGGGGGGAGGGAGAGTTGCCCCCAGGTGGGTGGGGGGTTTGTTAGTGAGTAAGGGTGTGGTTTGTCCCAGTGGGGGGTGGGGGGGGTTTGGTTTGGGAGTCCCGGGGAGTGGGGTGAGGGGGTGTTTGTCCCAGTGGGAGTGAAGGTGAGGGTGGTGAGTTTGTCCCGGTGGGAGTCGGGGTGAGGGTGGGTGAGTTTGTCCAGGTGGTGGTGAGGATGGGGGTGAGGATGGGGGATGTTTGTCCCAGTGGGAGTAAGGGTGGAGGTGGTTTTGATCGGTAGGTGTGAGGGTGGGGGATGAGGACGGGGGGGGTTTGTCCTAGTGGCAAGTGAGGGTGGGGGGTGGGGGTTTTTGTCCCAGTGGGGGTGAGGGGGGGGGGATGGTTTGTCCCGGTGGGGGGTGAGGGTGGGGTGGGTTTTGTCCTAGTGGGGGTGAGGGTGGGGGGGGATTTTGTCCCGGTAGGGGTGAGGGGGAGCGGTGTTTGTCCCGGTGGGGGTGAGGAGGGAGGTTTGTCCCGGTGGGGGGTTTTCCGCGGGAGTAGGAATGAGGGTGGGAGTGGGGTTTGTCCTGGTGGGGGGGGGTGAGGGAGGGCGGTGTTTGTCTGGGTGAGGGGGTGAGGGTGGGGGGTTTGGAGGGTGGGGGGTTTGTGAGGGTGGGGGGTGGGGGGGGGGGTGGTTTGTCCCAGTGGGGAGTAAGGGTGAGGGATGAGGAGCGGGCGGTTTGTCCTAGTGGCAAGTGAGGGTGGGAGGGGGGGTTTGTCTAGTGGCAAGTGAGGGGGGTGGGGGGGGGGTTTGTCCCAGTGGGGGGTGAGGGGGGAAGGGGGTTTGTCCCAGTGGGGGTGAGGTTTTGTCCCGGGGGGGGGAGGGTGGGTGGGTTTTGTCCCGGTAGGGGTGAGGGGGAAGCGGTGTTTGTCCCGGTAGGGGGTGAGGAGGGAGGTTTGTCCAGTGGGGGTTTTCCTGCTGGAGTAGGGAGGGTGGGAGTGGGGTTTGTCCGGTGGGGGGTGAGGGGAGGGGCTGTTTGGGTGGTGGGGAAGTGAGGGTGGGGATGGGGTTTGTCCGGTGGGGAGTGGGGTGGGGGATGGGGTTTGTCCCGGTGGGGAGTGAGGGTGGGGGATGGGGTTTGTCCGGTGGGGGGAGTGAGGGTCCCGGTGGGGTTTGTCCCGGTTGAGGGTGGGGGAGGGGTTGTCCCGGTGGGGGAGTGAGGGGGGGGAGGGGGGTTTGTCAGAGGGTGGGGGAGAGAGGGTGGGGGGTGGGGGTGTTTGTCCCGGTGGGGGGTGGGGTGGGGGGGTGTTTGTCCCGGTGGGGGGTGAGGGTGGGGGGTGGTTTGTCCCGGTGGGGGGTGAGGGTGGGGGGTGTTTGGTGGGGTGGAGGTGAGGGTGGGGGGTGTGGTCCGGTGGGGGGTGTTTGTCGGTGGGGGGTGAGGGTGGGGGGTGTTTGTCCCGGTGGGGTGGTTGTCAAGGTGGGGGGGTTTGTCCCGGTGGGGTGGTTTCCGGTGGGGGTGAGGGTGGGGGGGGTTTGTTCCGGTGGGGGTGAGGGTGAGGGTGGGGGAGGGGGAGGGGGATTTCCCGGTGAGGGTGAGGATGGGGGAGGGGGATTTCCCGACGGGGGGGTGAGGGGGGGAGTTTGTCCTGGTGGGGGGGGTTTGTCCCGGTGTGGGGGGGGATTTCCTGATTGGGGGGTGAGGGGGGGGGGGGGGGAGTTTTGTCCTGGTGGGGTGAGGTGGGGGGGGTTTTTCCTGATGGGGGGGTGTTTGTCCCGGTGGGGGTGAGGAGGGAGGGGGTTTGTCCCGGTGGGGATGAGGAGGTGGGGGGGGGGGGGTTTATTCCGCTCTCTCTCTCGCTTACCTGCTCATTTCTCCGACTCGCTCCCGCTGCGGCCCCGCCTCCGGGTGACGTCACCGCCGCCTCGCGCACCGGCATCAACTTCCGGTTGAACCGTCACGGCGCGAGGCGCGAGGGGGCGGGGCTGGAGGACCAAGAGTGGCATTGGAGGAGAAGCTGTGGGTTTGGGCGGGAGGGTGGTAGGGCTGTAGGGGAGGAGAGGAGAGGGGAGGAGAGGAGAGGGTTGGTGGAAAGCTGGAGGAGATGAGCAGCTTTGGGATGGATCTGAGCATTGGGGGGCCAGAGGATAGGGGAAGGGGCTGGAGGAGAGAGAGCAGCATTGGGGGTGGAGGATGTGAGGGGATGGGGTGGGGAGAGAGGAGGAGGAAGATTAAGGGTGGGGAGAGAGGGGCAGGAGAGGGTTTGGGGGGGGGGGGGGGTTGGTAAACTCACACACCAAAGACATTCCATTTGTCCCCTTGCTGCCCACTCAGTGACCCTTGTTATATCTGCCTGCAGCCTCTCTGTGTCCTTCCTTACCAGAGCTTCCATTCCCATCTCCCTCCATGCAGGAATACATTGCTCAGTCTCTGCCTAAGTCCATTAGTATAGACTGTGGATAGCTATTCTATTAGTTACAGCCTGCAAGATTAAAAAATTCTTATCTACCGATCCTCTCTACCAAGTGGCCTTGTACAGGGAGCATAGGTGTCCACTCGCACTCTTCAGTGACAGAGGAATTAGGAGCAGAAGCAGGCAAATTCAGCTCATTGAGCCTGCTCTGCCACTCAATCATGGCTGATCTCTCTCTGGTCTCAAATCCACTTCCCTGCTACCTGTTCCCCATATCCCCTTGTCCTTTTTTTAAAATTAGAAATAGAACTTACATAAAACACTACAGCACAAACAGGCCCTTCGGCCCACAAGTTGCACTGATCATATCTATCTCCTTGAAACCATTCAGCCTCCACCACACAATGGGGCAGCGAGTTCCACAAGTTTGCCACCCTCTCTGAGAATTATTTTCTTCTCATCTCAGTTTTAAGTCTACCGCCTATCAATCTATACCTGTGAACCATGGAGATGGGGTGCAATGTCACCTCCAGCAATGACAGTTTTGTTTAATTAGTTACATTTTCTTTGTCATTTTATTTTAGTAACAGTGTCCCATCAGGTGTTCAAACCCATTTTTGTTTTGTCAGAGCCAGCATTGATGAAGTGTCATTGAGATTTGAAAGATTGGCTCTATTCTCTCTCCATAGAATCTGTCAGACCTGCTGAAATTTTCCAGCATTTTTTAATTTCAGATTCCAGCATCCGCAGTATTTTGCCTTTATCATTTTTGTTTCATATATTTTGATTTATATTAAGAATAAGAGCATAAGTAGAGAAATGCATTTTAATTTGTTTCTATAAGTTTCCTCATTCTTTTTTCGTTGTAGCTCCGCTTTAAAGGGGCTGCCGTTTTAATCTGTTCATTTGATCTTTTGTTAATTTGTCCCATTGAGAGAAAGAGAAGAGAAAGGTGCATCAAGCCTTCAAAATCAAAACATCACTTCATTTTAGAGAAGGGATTGATCTCTCTCAGAAACCCCAGGTATGAGCAAATTTGTTTGAAGTCCTCTGACTGGCAGGAGATGTCAGTTTCACTAGGGAAGGTTCCTTCCTCTCGGAAGCCCCCAACGTGAGCAGACGTATTTGAAGTCCACTGACTGACAGGAGATATCAGTTTCACGAGGGGGATTCCTTTTTTTGTCTGAACCAGCAGCAAGTGCAGCCTGGCTAATTTGAACTGCTCTGATTTGATTTATTATTGTTATACATATCCGTTTACAGTGAAAAGTATTGTTTCTTGTGCACTATACAGATAGAGAATATTTATACAGAAGGAAAGGAGAGTGCGCAGACTGTAGTGTTACAGTCATAGCTAGGGTGTAGGGAAAGATCAACTTAATACAAGACAGGTCCATTCAAAAGTCTGATGGCAATAGGGAAGAAGCTGTTCTTGACTGGGTTGGTACATGTCCTCTGACTTTTGTATCTTTTTCACGACAGAAGAAGGTGGAAGAGAGTACGTCCAGCATGCGTGGTGTCCTTGATTACGCTATCTACTTTTCCATGGCAGCAGGAAACGTAGATAGAGTCAGTGGATGGGAGGCAGATTTGCATGATGGACTGAGCTTCTTTCACGATGCTTTGTAGTTCCTTGCAGCTTTGGGTAGAGCAGGAGCCATACCAAGCTGTGATACAACCAAAACCAATGTTTTTTATGATGCATCTGTAAAAGTTGATGAGAGTTGTAGTGGACAGCTCCAGAGCAGATCAAACAATTCATTGTTAATATAATTCAATAAGCATGAAGAACTTTCTATTTTCATCACAACTGCTCACTAAGCACCATTTTTTTTAACATTGCATTTTTGCAAGTCTCTGAGCCTTCCTGAAAAGCTCAAAGGCTTTGAAATGCTTTGTTTACACGCAATTTCATGCTCCAGTATCTTTTATAAACCTGAGGTTTGACAGGTTGAGGCTATTACACAGCTTTGTTTTGTTTTACTTCATGGTTGAAGTATTCCCTTTTGTTCTTAACCACAATGTTTATAAATAGACTTGTTCTGACAGACATATTGAGACTATTAAACATCAGGCAGAACTTTTCGCTTCCACTTTTCTAATTGCAGTATTTATAAAAGGACTTGCTGTTTGATCTCAAAAATTTGGCTGACTGTTTTTCTTCCATAGTGAGCCTTCCTCAACCATTCATGCTGGAATAGTATGTCCACGCTGGAGGAGCTATCGACCACGGATGAGGTTGGCACCACTCCCCTTCCATCCTGGCAATGACACCCTGGTACACTGCTTTAATGTCACAGCCGGGGTGTCACTTCCACAGTGACAGTTAGGGTGTCACACAGAGACAGGGTGTCACTGCTAGGGCAACAAGGGGCAGTTCAGTATCAGCATTGTCAAAGGCTGGAGCCTAAGGGAGGCTTGAGGAGGCAGGGCCTGCAGGGATCCCATATTGGAGTATCTCTCTTGGGAGAGTGGGGAAGAGGGTGGGCTGACCCATTCTTTTAAGGTGGGTGTTAGATGTCCCTCTGTGCTGTGGGGTTAGGGGTGCTCCCCTTGTTGGGGGAGTGGACAGTGGGAGGGATCACCATGTTTGTAGTCATGGGGAGGAATGTCTGCCTCTGAATGCTGAAATCGCTCTTCTCTCTAAAAACAGCGCCCCAATCTCTGTGACACTGGCTGGCTGGCATGTTTAACGTTCTGAATGCATTTACATTGTAAAAGTGGCTGAATTCCACCTGACAGGCACTGCCAGTCCCAGTGGGAAACACTCCAATTTTCCCACCAGAGGGAACACTTAAAAAAGAAAAGAGAGATTTACAGCAGGAAAAAGACAAAATATAAATAGGGAATTAACATCTTTATGGGCTGTTAATTTGTTCATTAGTTAATTTGTTAATTAGGTTATTTTACTAGTAATTGAAAGATATCTAAAAGGGGGATGTTTTGGAGTAGTGCCTTGTCATGATGTGGAGATACCGGCATTGGCCTAGGTAAACATAGTCTCACAGTACCAGGTTAAAGTCCAACAGGTTTATTTGGTAACAAAAGCCACCAGCTTTCGGAGTGCTGCCCCTTCATCGGGTGAGTGGGAGTTCTAATCACAAACAGGGCATATAAAGACACAAAGTCAATTTACAGAATAATGCTTGGAATGCACGTCTTTACAGCTAATCAAGTTTTAAAGGTACAGACAATATGAGTGCAGATAGATAGTCAATATTTTTTCCCAAAGGTAGGAGAATTTAAAACTAGAGGGCATAGGTTCAAGATGAGAGGGGAGAGATACAAAAGTGTCCAGAAGGGTAATTTTTTTCACACGGAGGGTGGTGAGTGTCTGAAACAAGCTGCCAGAGGTAGTAGTAGTAGAGGCGGGTACAGTTTTATCCTTTAATAAGTATTTAGACAGTTGCATGGGTAAGATGGGTATAGAGGGATATGGGCCAAATGTGGGTAATTGGGATTGGTTTAAGGGTTTTAAAAAAAAGGCTAAAGGGCCTGTTTTCATGCTGTAAACCTCTATCACTCTATGGGTAGAATTTTACTGGCACGTCCACCCAAGTTTTGCACAATCCTGCCCGAGGCCAATGGACAATGTTGTTCTCCAAGCCGAGCTCGCCTCCGGAATCGGGGCTGACGTGTCGGAAAAATTCCGGCCTATGACTCTAACCAGCTTGGATCTCATGTCCCACCCCCAGTTTCTTTTCCAACTTAAAGTCCAATATAGGCCCTTAGGTATATGATTTGCCAGGGCATGAATGCCAGTTCAGTTTCAATGGATGGAAACAGCTCCCTTTATCCCCAGTATTTGTGTCTGTGCTTTGTGAATCTTCCCACACCACTCTTTGAGCCACACGGTTAATTCTCTAATCTGATTGCCCCCTCCCAACCCCGCCAATTGGCACATGGCTCAGGTTAGAATCCAGAGGTTATTATCCTGGGAGTACAGCATTTTTAATTTCCATCCTACCTCCTCATATCCTCCCAACATCATCATTTGTGCTTCTTCCTATGTGGATCACAATAATTGGTTCCCCCTCCCCCAATCTAAATTCATCTCTATTTGAGAGGAATAACAGAACAAGTTGGAGTGAAAGAAAGGGCCGAGAGTGGGTTTTAAGTCCTTTTTATAAAATGCAAGCATGGGAAATTTCACATTGATCAGGACTGACCCATCTCGTGTGATATCAAAGGCATCACTAGGGGGCACAAAGCACCACAAGTGTTTCTCCAGGATAGTGACTCCCCCGGCTCAATTCCAGCTCCGTGCATCTCTAGCTGAAGGTATCAACCAATCTATCTGGTCGGTGGCTCATCTATATGCAGTACCTCAGTTTCGGTTCTCACTCCATCCTGAATTAGCAGACAGAGTGACTTTAGGAATTGATCTCAGTGCCTCAAACATAGGAAAGAGTAATTCCCCTGCTGCCTTCCATGCAGTGACAATTGCCAAGGATGCGATCAGACTCTGATATGACCTTCTCTGCTGACAGCTTTGGGAAGAATTGCCAATTGGAAATGGTAGCTGAAAATATCTAGCACTTGTGAAGCTGTAACCCCTCACCCTCAAAGAAAAACCATAGACGATTGCCAAGCAAAATGATTTAGATCGAAAATTTAATGGGGATATTTTAGATCGAATATATTTAACAGCCCAGAATATTGTTCACCTTAATGAAGGTATGTGAATCATTTCTACCGTTAAGTACCTGCATAGACCTTCCAAATGCCTCCAGCGTTGGCTTACCTGTACATTAGTTTAATATTGTTTTAAACAAGCTTTGTGTATTTGTTCTGTGATATATCAGATTGCTGTGAACACAAAGGTCACACTGTGGTTAGCACTGCTGCCTCACAGCATCAGAGACCCAGGTTTGATTCCAGCCTTGGGTCACTGTCTGTGTGGAGTTTGTACATTCTCTCTGTGTCTGCGTGGGTTTCCTCCGGGTGCTCCGGTTTCTTCCCACAATCCAAACACATGCAAGTTAGACGAATTGTGCCACGCTAAATTGCCCCTTAGTGTCCCAAAATATGTAGGTTAGGGGGATTAGTGGGATAAATATGTGGAGTTATAGGGCTAGGACCTGTAAGATACTCTGTTGGAAAGTCAGTGCAGACTTGATGGGCTGAATGGCCTCCTTCTGCACTGTAGAGATTCTATGACACACACACCCATCCCCACATATCATTTTCTCCTTTCTGCCATCTTTCCTAGTCTCCATCATTTGCTGCTGTTATAGTGCAGGGAGGGATGGATGGAAATGAGGGTCACGCTACACAGGCACATAGCTGTTTTGGCAATTCATTGTATGTCTCCTGATTTACCTTGTGCTGAGTTTTATGGCTCCAGCAGTTTTTTAGTAATATGGTGTGTGAGCCTACACAATGCAGAGTAGGCAGAAGAAGAACAAATGATGATGCTGGGAGGATACGAGGAGGTAGGATGGAAATTAAAAATTCTGTACTCCCAGGGTAATAACCTCTGGATTATAACCTGAGCCATGTGCCAATTGGCAGGGTTGAGAAGGGGCAATCAGATTATAGAATTAACCATGTGGCTCAAAGAGTGAGGAAGTACAGGACAGGCAAAAGAAGTCTGCAACTCTCTTCCTCAAGAAACTGCTGAGGCTGAGGGTCAACTGAACATTTTGAAACTGAGGTTGATGATTTAGTTAACCAAGGGTATAAAGCATTATGGAAACAAGGAAAATGGTGCTAAGATAAAAATCAATCACGGTCTAATTAATAATGGAGGGGCTGAATGGCATACTCCTATTGACGATGGAACAGACTTGAGGGGCCGAATGGCCTTACTCCTATTCCTGTTCGTGATGGAACAGACTCAAAGGGCCGAATGGCCTTACTCCTGTTCGTGATGGAACAGGCTCAAGGATGAATGGCCTTACTCCTGTTTCTATTAACAATGGAACAAGCTCAAGGGGCTGAATGGCCTTATCTCTTTTCCTATACATAGACATTTCCCTGCAGACATCACCACACAGTCATCAGATATAGAAACTCTATTTCCTTAGCCTATGGCTACAAATGCTAATTATAACACTTTGCCTTTCAGATGAGATCAACTGGGAACTCTGTACCCTAAGCTATGTGTAAATATATACAAATAAGAGGCTTAATTATGCCTGATGTGTTGTGTTAAGAACCTTTTTTCCATGTCATGTTTAAACACTGTATAGAGTCATAGAGGTTTATAGCATGGAAGCAGACCCTTTGGCCCAGTTTGTCCATGCTGCCCCATATTTACCATTAAACCAGCCCCAATTGCCTGTATTTGGCCATATGCCTCTATACCCATCTTACCCATGTCTAAATGCTCTTTAAAAAAAATTGTACCAGCCTATACCACTATCTCTGGCAGCTCATTCCAGGCACTCACCACCCTCTGTGTGAAAAAAATGCCTCTCTGTAACCTTTTGTATCTTTCCCCTTTCACCTTAAAACCTATGCCCTGTAGTTTTAGATTCCTCTGCTATGGGGAAAAGATATTGACTATCTGCCTTATCTCTGCCCTTCACTATTTTATAGACCTCTCTCTATAAGGTCACCCCTCAGCCTCCTACACTGTAGGGAAAAAAGCCTCAGTGTATCCAGCCTCTTCTTATAACTCAAATCCCATTAATGTTCTAGCAAAGAGTCGTCCAATTGCCAGCCACTTATTCCAGCCTAAGACCTGATACATGTATTTGATATGTGTAAATTTTCAAACTCGTTGAATTCCTAGAACAAAAATGAGTGGCCTTCATTGTCTGGCAGAATAAACTGAGATTTCAAGCCAGGAAGGCAGCATTCCAGCAGCTCAAGGCTGACACCCTGAGGCAATTATATTGTGTGTTATCCCATTGTAATGTGGAGATGTCTGCTCATTATATTATATGAACCAGTCGATGTGATAAATGATGAAAATAAGTTTGCAAAGTTATATATCCCTAGCCTTATAAGGCACTGTTGGAGATGCCGACTTTTGGATGCAACATTTAACCAAGACTCTGTCTGCTCTCTCGGGTGGATGTAGCAGATCCGATGATGCTTTTGAAGAAGAGCAGAGGAGTTACCCCTGGTGTCCTGACCAATATTTATCCCTCAACCAACCTCACAACAAAAAGTGTCATCAATGAATTTATTCCATTGCCATTTGTGGGATCTTGCTGTGCACAGAATGGCTGCCTGTTTCCTATGCAACAGTCAATGCACTTCAAAAGCCTGTAGTTCCCAAACCACCAGCATGTTTCATTGGCTGTAAAGTGCCTCAGAATAACCTTATGTTGTGAAAAGCAGTATAAATACAAGATTTTTCACATTGATTTTCTATTTATTGACGTGAAGGGAATGCAACAGAAGGAGTTGAAATAGTGGGAGACAATTAGTAAGATAGTTACAGGAAGAAAACACTTTATTTATTGGCAGGATCATTATATTGAATAGTGTGCCACATAGTCTAACACTTCTGACATTAACAATCTAAGGGTGGCACAGTGATTTTCACTGCTGCCTCAGTGCCAGGGACCCAGGTTCAACTCCAACCTTGGGTCACAGTCTGTATGGAGTTTCTCCCGTATCTGGGTGGGTTCCTCCCACAGTCCAAAGCTGTGGATTGACCATGCTTAATTGACCTTAGTGTCAGGAGGGATTAACATGGTGGGTATGTGGGGTTATGGGAATAGTGCCCAGGTGGGATTGTGCTCAGTGCAGGCTGAATGGCCTCCTTCTGCACTTTAGGGATTATATGGGTATCCTCTGATTGAATCTAAGCTATAACGCAGGGGATCAAATCCATTACATAAAATATAGTTTATAGTAGCTAAAATCTTGCTCCAGACATGGTGAATTGATTGAGCGAAGAGCTCTGGATCCTCCCATTTGGCTGTGGATTATTGATTTCCCACAGGTGTTCCTGCTTCCCTGGGGTAACAATGTTGTTGATTGCAACAGGGAGTGTTTCACTTTCTATCTCACATTCTGCTGTTTCACAGAGCCCTTGTTGGCAGCAGTGTCTTCAGGCCTCAATTGGGAAACCGATTAATCTTCCCAACACAACAAAAACGGAAAAGGCTGGAAAATCTCAGCAGATCTGACAGACTCTCTGAAGAAAGAACAGAGCCAACGTTTTGAGTCTGGATGACTCTTTTTCAGTGCTGATTAACGTGAGGATTAATGTTCCTGACCTTTTTAAAAGCAGGAAAAGATTTCTGAGCACAGGAGCTATTAATCACAAAAAGACTTGCATTGTTCTAACACCTCTCTTCCAGCACTGAAGCATCAGCCTACATTACATGGCCAAATCTTCAGAATAGAGTGTGGCACAGTAGTTAGCACTGCCACTTCACAGCGCCAGGGACCCACGTTCAATTCTGGTCTTGGAGTGACTGTGTGGAGTTTGTATGTTCTCCCCAATGCTCAGGTTTCATTCCACATTCCAAAGATGTGCAGGTTAGGTGGATTAAGAGCCATGCTAAATTGCCCCTTAGTGTCCCAACATTGTAAGTTAGAGGGATTAGTGGGTTAAATATGTAGGGTTATGGGGATCGGGGAAAGATTTTTTAAAAAGTTGAGTTGGTACAGGCTCAATTGTCCAATTGGCCTCCTTCTGCACAGTGGGGATTCTATAGAATACTTGAACTCAGAGGCACATGTCCTGCCCAACGAGTCCCAGATGACACACCATCATCATCATTCCCATCATGGAATCTTTACCTCTGCCAACACAAATCTGACACATTCTGCAGCTGTGATTTCCTTTTCTTTGAAGTAGAAGATCGTCCGACATGAGTCAAATTTTGATTACTTTGGAACACCAGTTAAAAAATAAATGTAGAATCTATCCCAGCTGCTTCTCCTTCCCTACGGAGAAATGGCAGTTATGCCAAAACACAGAAACCTCTCTTTCCCTAGCTTTGGTCAGATGGTTCATCAGTGACGTTGGGGTCTGGCACCCTCCTGCCCCTCACCCTATTATCCATTCTTCACATATAATCAATCTTCTCGATTGTGGGTGGCATCACAATCGAGAGCAAGATTACCCTTTATGTTCATAATCACTTCTAATCATTTGGTTGTATATAACTTGAGTATTGCTGACAAAGACACGTGGTAGTCAGGACAATTCGCAAGGAAGCTAAATGTCAAAGGAACAACAATTTGTACTTCATGAGAAGAGAGTGATGCTTGGTTGGCAAGTGGGCTTTAATTGGTAGAGCATTGCCTTGGAGAATGCACCACTTTTTTCTTAATTTCTTCTTTTATTTTTTAAATACATTTGGAAATGTGGATGTCACTGGATGGGCCAGCATTTATTATCCATCCCCAATTGCCCTTGAGAAGGTGGGGATGAGTTTCCTTCTTGAACTGCTGCAGTCCATGTGGTGTAGATACACCCAGTGCAGTTAGGAAGGAAGTTCCAGGGTTTTGATGCAGTGACAGTGAAAGAACAGCAATATATTTCCAAGTCAGGATGTAGAAGGGAACTTGCAGGTAATGGGGTTTCCCTCGTTTCTGCTGTTCATGTTCTTCTGGGTGGTAGAGGTCACAGGCTTGAAAGGTTCTGTCAAAGGGCAAAATCTTAATGAATTGCTGTAGTGCATCTTGTTGGTGGTATACATTGTTACAATTGTAGATTGGTGGTGGGACCAGTAAATGCTGAAGATGGTGGATAGCGTGCCAATTACTTGTTACTTTGTGCTGGCTGGCGTTAAGCTTCTTAAGTGTTCTTGAAGCTGCACCCATCCAGACAAGTGAAGAGTATTCCATCACATTCCTGACTTGTGCTTTGTAGATGCACAAGTTTTGGGCTGAGAAAGTGAGTTAGTTAGAAAGTGAATTACTGCAGAATTCCCAAACTCTGATCTGGTCTTGTAGCCATATTATTTATAGGAGTAATTGAGTTCATTTTCTGGTCAATAGTAACCCTCAGAGTAGTGGGGAAATTAAATATTAAATGTCAATTGAAAATGGTTAGTTTCTCTTGTATGGGAGATCATAGAATCCCTACAGTGCAGAAGGAGGCCATTTAGCCCATCAAATCTGCACCGACCTCCAACAGAGCATCCTAATCCCTGTAATTCCCACATATTTACCTCACTAATCGCCCTAACCTACACATCTTGGGACTCTAAGGGGCAATTTAGTATGGCCAATCTACCTAATCCACATCTTTTGAGATGGTCATTGCCAGGCACTTGTGTAGTCCAAATGTTACTTGCTACTTCTCAGCCTCAGCAGGAATATTCTTCAGTTTTGTGGGCACAAACTGCTTCCTTATCTGGATATGCAGGAAGAATTACTGGACAGGAGGAAGAAGCCCTCAGGAGAAGCCCAGCAGATACTTGCTCCCATTGACCATCCCTGCTTAGACCAACTAACTGATCACAGAGGATTCACTCTACATCTTCAGTTTAAGGTCTGTGTTTGCTGCTAGTCAGGGCCAGGGGTCTGGGTGGATACAATGTTGTAGATTGATAGGGACCAAAAAAAAAGAACCAGACAGGGGACTGCCATGGAGTGAATACAACCAGAAAATATGTCTAAAAATATCGGGTAAAGACAGAGGAAGCACGAGAAATGTCCCATGCTGAAAAGTTGACGGGTGATCGCTTGCTAATGCTTACAGGAGGGGGCTGTGTACCATTGCAGACTGAGCAGCAGCGGTAAATATCACATTCTTTAATACATTGTAGTTACCGCATCAGCTTCTATAACTTACTAAAATCCCCGCAGCCAAAGACTTTATTCCGATTAACACACCCTCTAATTAAAGGAACTTGCCTCGTTTCTCCCAACCTGAAACTTATTGAACATTTGTCAGCAGAATGATTGAGATTGCCCAGAAAGGCACTGCCTGTGAGTGCGGGAATGTTAGTGCAGTTCAGACCCCTGACACACAAGTTGGGGATTAGACTTCCAGGTGACTGGAAGCAGTCGGTTACTGTATCGACAGCTGCACCACATGCTTCAGTGATGCAATGTTATCAAAACAAATGTCTGGTTGCCTAGCAGCCGTCGTAAACCATTTTAACAGTGGGAGTGGACAGGATGGTGGGAGCACATTCCGCAGCTATCTCTGCTCTGCCCTCCGACAGCTGCTTCCCTCGGTAAATCCCACAAGTACTGCCGCGCCGTGCAGTTCCTTCTTGGAATGCTCTCTCCTCTGTACCTCCCTCCTGCCCAGTCTTCAGGAATCTTCAATCATTCCACCATTGAAGCTTCAACCTCATGTCCACCCCTCCTTCAATAGCCCTGACTCCAGAAGACTGCATATTGTGACTGTTTAGCTAACAGCAGGGTCGAATATTTCACTGTTCAGCATTTTTTATAGACTACCATTGGAGTTCAAAAGCTCAAGTGTTGTCAGGTTGCTGCATTTCAATACAGAAAAAAAAAATTAACTAGCAAAACATTGTCAATAAGTTCTGCATTTCTTAACATGGAATAAACTTCCATGCAATAATTAACCAACAAAATGAAAAGATTAGCATTCATATAACAACCTCAGGACATCCTAAAATGCCTCGTTAGCAATTTAGTCATTTTTAACGTTAATGTTGTAATGTCAAAAACTTGATCCCACAAACAGCAATGTGACATGACCAGATAATCAGCCGGGGGTGATGTTGGTTTAAGGATAGATATAGGCCAGGAAACTGCAGAGAGCTCGCCTGTTCTGCTCCACGTAGGGACCTTGGCATCTTTTATGCTTACCCAGCAGGGCAGATAGGGCTTCCATTTAATCTCTCAGCTAAAAGAGGATACCTCTGACAATGCAGCACTCTCTCTGCACAACACTGAAGGGTCAGCCTTCATTATGTGCTCAAGTCTTTGGAGTGAGACTTTGGCCAGAATTTTACCGCCTTACCCACTGCGGAATCAGGCGGGCGAGATTCTCTGTTGGTCTCAGATGGGAGGCTGTAAAATTCCGGACTAGGAAACCAAAACTTTCTGACCCTGTGCACCCATTGAATCTCAATTGACACCTTAATAAGTTTGTGATTATTTGTGTTACATATCTAGTGTTCATGGTGCTAGGGCCATGTTAAAACCAAATTGAATAAAAACCAAATTATTCAAGCACTAATTTAAACAGAGTGGGATGGAGGATCGTTTAAGATTGTGCATGATGCATTTCACCTGATTTCTCTCCTCCTGTATCTGTAAGAGTTGCAGAGACTAAGGGAGCAAGGATGAAATACAGGAATTGGATGGTGTGATATGTTTTTTCCATTATTTGTTAGTCACAGCCCACTATATAGAATGAAGCAGGATGCTGCCAGGTTCTTTGCTGAGTTAACTGCTCTCAAAGGGGCATTTCAATTAGCCTCCCTGGCTCAAATTTATCAAGTGATACCAGGGACACCACATCCTGCAAATTCCCCTCCAAGTCATCTACCATCCTGACTTGGAAATATATCGCCGTTCCTTTATTATCACTGGATCAAAATCCTCAAACACACACCTTAACAGCACTGTAGGTGTGCCTACACTTCATGGACTGCTGCAGTCTAAGAAGGCAGCTCACCATCACCTTTTCAAGGGCAATTAGGGTTGGGCAATAAATGCTAGCCTCGCCAGTGACACTCATATCCCACTGGTGAATAAAAGAAAATCACCCTCATCGCCATTCATCTTGCACTGTTGAGGTACAATAAGGCCATTATCAATCGACATCCCCCAGTCTTCCTTCTCCTGTTCCTACAGATGCACCATAAAAAGCATCCTTTCCAGATGTATCACAGCCTTATATGGCTTCTACTCTGACCAAGACCGCAAGAAACTACAAAGGGTTGTAGCCTAGTCCATCACATAAACCAGCCCCCACATCCATTGACTCTGCCTACATTTTCCGCTGCCTCTGTAAAGCAGCCAACATAATCATGGAACCCACACACCCCGGACATTCTCTCTTCTTCCTAATTTCAGGGGGAGAAAGATATAAAAGTCTGTGAGAACACCAACTGACTCAAGAACATCTTCTTCCCTGCTGCCATAAGACTTTTGAACAGACCTATCTTACATTAAGTTGATCTTTCCCTACACCCTATCTTTAACTGTAGCACTACATTCTGCACCCTCTCCTTTTCTTCTGCCCTATGTACTCTATGCATGATATACTTTGTATAGTGCACAAGAAACTCTAAAATCAACACATGTGACAATAATAAATCAAATCCAATCAAATCAAATCAAAAATATCTGTTAACTCTCACACTGAAGTAACATCTCCTTGAGGAAGATACAGCGGATACAGTGATAATCCACACTTACCCCGTGACCTTGGGGGAAGCATCCAAGGGCCAAACCAGGCAGGAAAACGTTTGTGCCTATACTGCATTGTGTTATATAAGTCTCTTCCATTTGTCATTGGACAACAGGATGCGGTCTGCAGCAATCGCTCGGACTTTGTAAATGGTGTTGATTGAGCATCATTGAGGCATAACACAGATACAATCAGCAAACTCAGTGGCTCTTTAATTGGTCCATATTTACTGACAAACTCAGAAGTAGCTGAGATCAACTGGGGAGCAGTCTGAAATTTCTTAACCATTTCCGTATTGAATTGTCTGTAACGTTCACAAGCTACTGAGTGTAATCAAATCTGATTCCTAATTTAAATAAGCTTTTATATTGTATCCTGTATTCTGGAAACAAAAGGTAATAGGGAAAAAATGATCCTTTCTGTTTTTGACATAAGTTTTCTCCTATTCTTTACAGAAGGTATATTGATCCACATCGGATCAGTAGCTCACAAAATTCAGCTTTTTTTACCCAGCTGAGTTTAAGATTGAGTGTAGGCTAGCTATTTGACTATGTGGGGCATCGTAGCCCATAGCCATGGATTTTCTGGTAAGATTCTATCTGGACTCACTGGGCTGAGGTGCTTGGAACCTTTTCCAGCTCCGTACTTTGCTATATAGTTCAATCCCACAGACTATTAGCATCAACCAATGGAGCCCTATGGGTATTTTCCCAACTGCTCTTAACACTTGATTTTCTAATGAAGGCAGTTCATTGCAGAAATTTGAATGATGTGATTATCCTGTTTCAGGAGAATGAATAGCTTTTCATTATGTGTAAAAAATCAAGATGTTCATGTAACAGAAGTCAGTTGGTCCAGATGCTTCCCACTCTCCCGTCCTTATGGTGTACTATGTGTTCCTGTTGTTTCTGGTTCCCAGATGTTTTTTTAAGTAGTATACCTTCACAACCACACTTTGGGGAATAGTGGACAGAAGTGGTGAGAGGATTTCCGAATTGATTATCAGTCCATTGAACCACATGATGAACATTCCTTCTGTGGCCAAGCCCTAGCATTGGACTTGAAACTTGAGTTCAGAGGTAAGACGTTACCACTGTGCCACAAGATTTCCCCAGATGTTGGTATTAATCACACCGTAAGCTTGGAAAGATCTTTAACTCCCCACATTGCCTTGTACTCAAGAAGAACCCAGTTTGAGCTGGTAGTGTTACATCAATCAGTCACTAGTGCGGCCATAAATTGTTAGAATTAGTTCTAACTAATTAGAATTAGTTCCCAGCTATTTATAGCACTGTGAATCTGGAGCTAATTGTCATTCATTTCCTTTACCAACAGGAATTAATCCAAGCTATTTTAAAACCTTGCCAACGTTTTCCCCACTATACCATACCATTACCTGCAGAACTCACTACCCCAAAGTGCGATGGACGCTGGGACAGTGAGTCAATTTAAGGTGGAGCTAGACAGATTTTTAATTGATAATGGTTTGAAGGGTTATGGGGAGAAGGCAGGAACATGGGGATGAGGAGCATATCAGCCATGATTGAATGGTGGAAAGGTCTTGATGGGCCGAATGGCCTAATTCTGTTCCTTTATCTCATGATCATAGAACCCGTACAATGCAGAAGGAGGCCATTCAGCCCTTCAAAGTCTGCACCAATTCTCCCTCAGAGCATCTTACCCAGGTTCTATCCCCATAACCCCACATATTTATCCTGCTAATTTCCCTAACCTACTTATCTTGGGACACCAAAGGACAATTTAGCATGGCCAGTCCTCCCAACCTGCACATTTTTGGACTGTGGGAGGAAACCCAAACACCCGGAAGAAACCCACAGAGATACAGGAAGAATGTGCAAACTGCACACAGACAGTCAACCAAGGCCAGAATTGAACCCGGATCCTTGGTGCTGTGAGGCAGCAATGCTAACCATACTGCCCAAAACTTTTATCCTTAAATATTTTTCAGTTTATGGACAGGATACTCACAGTTATATTCCAATAATCCTCTCCATTTTCAGCTCTTGTTGTTTTGTAAAGACATGCTAAATAATGAGTACTTCTGTCTCTGGAATAAAGGAGGGATTATAGTCTGCACATTGGTCTTTTCCGCAGAATCGTATGTTAAAGGATACATGTCAGAGCCAAAGCTTCAACACTTCCAAATCATTTGTGTTGAGTCTGTTGATTGTTTAGAATTAAAATAAAATGTAAATTCCCCCTCGTGGCTCAGTTGGTTACTGCAGAGAGCAGGAAGATCCTACACACAATCCCAGTTCTGTGCCCTGTTGGTTGGACATTGCCAGGGATATGGTAGAGCAGCAATAGTTTGCACCATTGGCTGGAAGGGAAAAAGAATCTGTTCCCATTCAGTCTAATGTTGGTGGACCTGTGCAGATCCTGAGTGAAAATCAAGCCTTGGTTATGTTATCCTCAACATTCATAGGACCAAATAACATTTGGGGGTGGCACAATGGTTAGCACTGCTGCCTCACAACTCCAGGGACACAGGTTTGATTCCCAGCTTGGGTTCCTGTCCGTGTGGAGTTTGCACATTCTCCCTGTGTCTGCGTGGGTTTCCTCTGGGTGCTCTGGTTTCCTCCCACAGTCCAAAGATGTGCAGGTTAGGTGCATTGGCCATGATAAATTGTCCCTTAATGTCCTTGGATGCATAAGTTAGAGAGATTAATGGAGTAAATTTGTGGGGTTACAGGGATAGAGTCTTGATGGGATTGTTGTTGGTGCAGGCTTGATGGGTCAAATGGACTCCTTCTGCACTGTTTCTAGAATTCTATGATTTGCTCAGCAAGCTCCCATAATTAGCAATGTGATGATGACCAGGTAAGTCATTGGTTGAGAAATAAATATTGTTGAGGAAACTGGAGAAAACATTGTGTTTTTCTATATACTTGGGCTAGCTTGAGATATGAAGTATTTGTAAATAATTCTGAAAAAGAAATGGGAAACAATTGCTGAAAACCATCTATTAGTTAGTCACCGAAACTTGGGGTCACCAGAAAGTATGCAAAGAGGCTATTGCACTCACAAAGGCATCACCATCTCATCATCCATTATTGACACACTATCCATTCACACTGCCTTGACTGCTGCAGTTAGTATACTCGGCACTAACTGGGAAATTAATGTTCTGTGCGTCTCACAGCAGGCAGTGATTTTACACACTAAGCTGCCAGAGGATCTGAGCTGAAGAGGATAGCTATTACCAACACCAGCTGCCAAGTAGATTTTCCTAACAACTGCACTTCCATACCTGTTCCATTCCAAAACTCTGTCTGCTAAGATTAGATCACTTCATAGTCACATCCATCCCTGTAACCACTCAAGCTAGCTGCAAGTTCTAACCATGTCCAGTTAGAACTCCAAATCAGATTAACATTATCTGACATCATTGTTTTATATAGCTTGTCTTTCAAAGGCTTTGGTTTAAGTCTCACTCCCGGGACTAATAGACTCAAAATCAACTTCTTCCCTGTTGTCATCAGACTTTTGAACAAATCTACCATACATTAAGCTAATCTTTCTCCAATCTATCTGTAATTACAACACTATATCATGCACTCTATCCTTTCCTTCTCCTCTATGAATAGTATGTTTTGTCTGTAAAACATACAAGAAACAATACTTTTCTCTGGATCTCAATACCTGTCATGATGTAGAGATGCCGGCGTTGGACTGGGGTAAACACAGTAAGAAGTCCGACAACACCAGTTTTAAATCCAACTGATTTATTTGATAATAAACTTGTAAGTTTTCGGCTCTATGGCCTTTGTCAGGCAAATGAGGTGTTCTGGTCTCCAATAGCACACATATCAGAACAGACAGTTTACAGATTACTGATTAGAATGCGAATCTTTACACCTAACAGGTTAGGTGTAGCAGGTGAGGTGTAAAGATTCCAATCATTAATCTGTAATCTGTCTGTGCTGATAAGTGTGCTATTGGAGACCAGAACACCTCATTCGCCTGACGAAGACCATAGAGCCGAAAGCTTACGAGTTTACTATCAAATAAATCGGTTGGATTTAAAACTGGTGTTGTCAGACTTCTTACTGTGTCTCCCAATACCTGTGACAGTAATACGTCAAAACAGATCAAATGTAATGTAGACTGACACAGCTATGCATATTGAGGGGGTGCTACCCTGTTGCCAAGGGCATCATTCAGACGGGACAGTTTAATAAGTCCTCTCAGACATATGTAGAAGATTCTATTACACAGAGGAGCAGGGAACACCTCTCCGGTCTCCTGGCCAATATTTATCCATTGACAACAGTGACCGAGACAGATGACCTGACCTTTACTGTGTTGCTGTTTGTGGGAACCTACTGTGTGTAAATTGATTGCCTCATTTCCTACACTGAATCTGCGACTACCATGAAAAAATACCCAAACAGTCCAGTGCCAAAGCAAATGACGATTGAATTACCCACAGTCCAGTGCCAACCACAATGGCCATTTGGATGGATTGGAGAAGTTGGGACTATTTTCCTTGGAGAAAAAAAGGCTCAGAGGAAATTTGATTGAGGTGTTCAAAGTCATAAAGTAGAGAGGGAAAAACTGTTCCCATTCCTGAAAGGATCGAGAATGAAAGGAAACAGATTTAAAATAATCAGTAACAGAAGCAAATGCGACATGAGAGAAAGCTTTATCAGGCAGCAAGTGGTTCAAATCTAGAGAGCACTGCCTGAGAGTTTGGTGGAGGCAGGGTTCAATTGAAGCATTCAAAAGGGAATTACACCACTATCTGAAAAGGGAGAATGTGCAGGTTGTGGGGAGAAGGTGGGGTAATAGCACTAAGTGACCTGCTCACCCAGATATAATGGGCCGAATGGTCTCCTTCTGCACTGAAACAATTCTGTGATTATGTGAACTGCCCACGGGCCAGCACTAGTTTTAATAATGTGACAATCTGCTTCAGTAAAGATGATGAACGCAGGAAAGTGATTGATCTGATTGGAATTGAAGGAGACTCTTGTGGTTAAGTCATATTTTACAGGAGCAAAAAATGAATCTATTTCCTTCACGTAAAGGGTGTCTTTAATGCTGACACTTGATGTTATGCAAAAAAATCTGTTTAATTCGACAGCATAAAAATTATTACCTAAAGTGTTTTTGAAAAGGGAACAATATATCAATGTATCAAATGATAAAAATAAAGTCTGTTTTTGAATCAGATTATTTATTGAAAGCAATGTAAAAAATATGCAGTCAATTTAACACAGTGGTTAGCACTGCTGTCTCACAGCGCCAGGGACGCGCATTCAACTCTGGCCTTGGGTCACTGTCTATGTGGAGTTTGCATATCTTCCCTGTGTCTTGCATGGGTTTCCTCCGGGTGCTCCGGTTTCCTCCCACAGTCCAAAGATGTGCAGGTTAAATGGACTGGCCATGGGGAATGTGCCCCTCAGTGTCCCAAGGTGTTTGGGTTAGACATAGTAAATGTGTGGGGTTATGGGAAAGGATGGGGAAGAGGATCTAAAGATATTCTGCCAGTATATCAGTCAGAGTCAGTGCAGGCTCAATGGGTAGAATAGCCTCTCCCCGCATGTAGGGATTCTATGAATTACATCTTGCTCAATAGATAACTGGAATATTAAGATATCAGATTTAAGACAGAAAAACAAAAATAAAACTAGACATCAACTTGCACAACAGTAAGTAACAAAATCTAGAACTTTATTCGTTTAGAAATATACAAAACATGGTCCATACATATTATAGCAAATTCTTGCATGTATAAAACATTTTTAACACAATAAACCATCCCCAAAGGGGGATGGTTCACAAGGGGGCATAATCAGAACAAAAGTTGACATCTAGCCAAACAAGTATATATTAGGAGAGGCAATTCAATCTTCATTAAAGAGGTAGGTTTCAAAGCAGATCCTACAGTGGAGAAGTTGTGAGAGAGCACTCTAGACCAAATTGGTAACTTCTGTATTTAAGATTCTGCAAAGGTTGCTCACCACAGTTTCAATATTTCACACTCTGACTTAATGCAGTGGGCATATTTTTTCTAACAAAATGGCACTCAATACAGTTTTTAAAAGTGTGTCAGGGACCTGGATATGTAGAAAGCGGGGTGAGGAATCACCACAAATTAAGACTAATGTGTGTAAGACTTCTTGTTTTCCAACTTACAACAAGCAAAAGCCGGCAGCGCTAAATGCACTGGAAGTCTGAAATTCTGACATCAATACACCTACAACAGAAATGTGGAGTTCGTTCAAATCACCAATTTGACAGAGTCGTGTAAAATTATTGGAACAATGCTATTCTTAAAGCCAAGACGCTGAAGGAAATGAGCTCAGAGGCACTATGTAGGCCCTTGACTAAGTTTTGCAGATCTCCTGTTGCACTCACAGCTCACAAACCTCTCCTAGTTAATGGAGAAATGCCAGCACGTCCTCTGCAGAGATACAGCTGATCTAAAGATTGGCTTCACTTTCAGATGCAGTCGGGGTGTATTGTCCACTGGTGAAAAAAAAGCCTCAAAAAAGAATCCTGTCAGCCATCCCGAAGCTCAAAGAGAGCCCGCAGCTTGACATCTTCAGGGTCAATCAGATCCACGGGGAGCTCATTGTCATCGTTCACTGCATCCACTCGAGCTCCCTGAGACAGCAGATACCTGCAATGGTCAAACACAGATCTAAAAATATCTACCATACTGTTCATACACAAAAAGATCATCGTGTTTAGCAAAAGACTTGCATTGATTTAGCACTTTTCACGTTTTCAGGATTTTCCATGTTTATAGCTCATTAAGTAAAAGTTTATTTACTTATTTGTCAAAACTGGGATAACTAACATCTTCTCCATAATCATCCTCAACACTGGTGCCCCATAAGGCTGTGTCTTCAATCCCTTTCTATACTCCCCATACACCTTTGATTGTGTGGCTAAATTCCCCTCCAACTCGATTTTCAAGTTTGCTGATGACACCACCATAGTGGGTCAGATCTTAATGACAAATCAGAGTATGGGAAAGAGATGGAGAATCTGTAGCAACAATAATCTCTCTCAATGTCAACAAAATGAAGAAGATAGTCATTGATTTCAGGAAGTATAGTGAAGAGCATGTCCCTGTCTATATCAATGTGGACAAAGTAGAAGTGGTTGAGAGCTTCAAGTTTTTAGGTGTCCAGATCACCAACTTGTCCTGGTGTCTCCCTGCGGACACTGTAGTTAAGAAAGTCCACCAACACCTCTACTTTCTCAGAAGTCTAAGGAAATTTAGCATCTCAGCCACAACTCTCCCCAACTTCTACAGATGCACTATAGAAAGCAGTCTTTCCAGTTGTATCACAGTTTGATATGGCTCTTGCTCTGTCCAAGGCCGCAATAAACTACAAAGGGCCATGAACCAAGCCCAGTCCATCACTCAAACCCACCTCCCATGCATTGACTCTGTCTACAGTTCCCACTGCCAGATTCCCCACACCCAAAACATTCTCAACCAACTCAATAACAGCTTCTTCCCTGCTGCTGTCAGACTTTTGAATGGACCTACCTCACATTAAGTTGATCTTTCTCTACACCCTAGCAATGAGTGTAACTCTACATTCTGCACTCCCTTCTTTCCATCTCTATGAATGGTATGCTTTGTCTGTATAGTGTGCAAGAAACAATACTTTTCACTGCATACTAATACATGTGACAATAATAAATCAAATCAAATGAACAACTGAACCAGCACAGCCCACATTCTCAACATAAGAAACAGAAGTGGAATGGGGTCACCCTTTCTGATCTTCCAGCTCAACATTACTTCCACAACCCTCAGAACTGGAGAATTCCGAAGATACACAACGTTTTTTCTCTTCATCTCAGTCCTAAATAACTGGTCTCTTATCCTAACTGTGCCTCCCCCATTCTAGATTCCCCCTGGCAGAGGACTTATGCCAGTCTGTCAAGCCCTTTAAGAAGTTTATATACATTATAATCACTATACAAACACAGACAATGGACAGGAAACACTTTGCCGTTTTCACTCTTGAATCAACTTCACAGAATGATGGATTGAATGTGAAGTTTATTCTTACTTTGCAATCTCTAAGTGCCCATCACTGCAGCTCATGTGTAGAGCAGTCCAGCCGTTCTCGTCCTTCTGATGAATATCTGCTCCATATTTGATCAGCAGTTTTACACATTCCAGGTTCCCGGAAAGGACCGCTTCATGTAACGCTGCCATTCCTAAAGTGAACCAAACCGGCCCAATTAGCAATTTTTAAAAAATCAGCTTCCCACGGTAAAAACAATGTCTTAAATTCACAGGAATAGCTCTGATTGACGATAGAGGATGTTGTGCTCTGTACGCAGAGCACCAGGCAGGTAAATACCACAAGCGAAGGGATGTGGAAGAGTTTGATGCTGGAGTCGGCCGGTGATGTGGAAAGTGGAAAAATCTCACAACTTCGGAGCTGCAAATATTCCCCATTGTAATTCCAGTAAATAGAGATTAAGATTAAATTGAGATTAAATCACTAGAGCTATGGGATCGAAAGGAGAGCAGGTCGGGTTTGTAATGATGAAGGAGTAACAATAATGTGTGTAATGTAATATGATAAATTTGACAGTAATGAGAGTGTAATATAGAGTAAAAAGTGTGACAGTAATTTAGTGTTATAAGTGCGACTGTAATGTAATAAGTATGATTACATTACATACTTATAATGTGTGTAATGTGGTGCAATAAGTGTAACAGTAATATGAGTGTAATGTATTAAGTGTGACTGTAATGTACAATAAATATGATAGTAGAGTGTAATGTAGTGTAATGTGCGACAATAATATGAGTGTTGTAATAAGTGTGACTGTAATGTATAATAAATATGATAGTAGAGTGTAATGTGTGACACTAATATGTGTTGTAATAAGTGTGACTGTAATGCAGTATAAGTATGACAGTAATGAATGTAATGTAGTGTAATAGGTGTGACTGTAGTGTAATAAGTATGACGGTAATGAGACTGTGTTGTACTGTAATAGGTGTGACGATAGAAATTTAACAAAGTGTAACAATGACACTGTGGTTTCTATATAAAACTACAAGATGTCAGAACATTTATTTCTCTAAAGTAAAAGTGTATTTAATGGCGAATATAATGGATAATTCCATTTTTTAAAACTCAAATTCCAATGAAATTATTTTTTTAAAGAAATACAAATCTCTCTCTGTGCCTATGAGATCCGGGATTCCACCCCCCACCCCACCCCCCCTTCCCCAGCCCCTCCACATGCTGGGACATAAACTCACCACTCGGGTACAAAGTATCCAGCTTCACTTTCCTGGCTCTGATGAAGCGCCCCACTTGCTCAAGGTCTCCCTGGCGAATGTGATCCTGGAAGACAATATCATTGGGGAATCGCACGGTGCGGGCAGCTTTCAGACTGAGCGCAGGCACCGTGTACCTGGACACAGCAGCTGAATAGTATTTCATAGCGAAGACTGCGGTTAGTACGGGATAAAATTCAACAAAGTCTTTCCTTCCCCCTGGGTAGCGGTGCCGCCGGCTTGCTCCTGTGTTCTCTCTCTCTATCTCTGCTCACTCCCGCTCGGCCCTATATACTGTTCCCGGCTCTATTTCTGGGGACTGTGCTCATTGAGCCAGGGAGGAGGTGGAGGCGGGTCCTGATGTCTCTCTCTCTCTCTCTCTCCTCCCCTGTCGGGTTTAGTTACAGATAAGGACCATGAAAGGGAATGAATGGAGATGGACGTGTTAATCCTGTCTTGGAGTTTGGCAGAGTTGCATAGGGAAGAGAGAAGAACTCCCAACTCCCCTCCACCCTCCCCTCCACAATCTATCAATACATGGCCACAAATGTCTCTAATATTGTATAACCACCCCGTCCACTCCCCTTCCCAATCTCCACCTTAAACTGATAATCCTCCAAAAAGGGTACATTGTTATTAGATTATCGCGATTTAGACCCCATGCATTAATTCAGTTCCTCATGTTTAAATCACAGTGTTGCAATTATCCTGTTTACAATGCATCCTTGAGTGTTTTTGCTATCTGTGTACGGACAGACTGTTCCCTGTCGATATTTGTGTGTGTGTGTGGCTGTCGGGAAGTCAGTGGAGCTATGATTTGGGATTTGCATTTAAAGTGGTCACAGGCTCAAGAACAGCTCCTTACCTGCTGCCATCAGACTTTTGAATGGAGCGATCTGGCACTAAGTAATCTTTCTCTACACTCTAATTATGACTGTAACACCATATTCTGCACCCTCTCCGGGGGCGGCACAGTGCTTAGCACTGCTGCCTCACAGAGCCAGGGACCTGGGTTTGATTCCTGGCTTGGGTCACTGTCTGTGTAGAGTTTGCATGTTCTCTACCTGGGTTTCCTCCGGGTGCTCCAGTTTCCTCCAACAGTCCAAAGATGTGTGGGTTAGATGCTAAATTCTCTCTTAGTGTATCCAAGCAGGTGCTGGACTGTGGTAACCGGGGAATTTCACAGTAACTTCATTGCAGTGTTAATGTCAGCCTTATTTGTGACTATAAATAAATAAACTTTATTTTACACTCCTTTCCTTCTCCTCTATGTACTCCATGAACGGTATGCTTTGTTTAGCACGCAAGAAATAATTAATACTTTTCAGTGTATACTGATACATAACAAATCCAATAAATCAAATCAGAATGCACACCTGATAGTGAATGAAGTCAGGGAAATACTTAACTGTCCGAGATACACTCCCATACATTGGATGACCAATCTATTCCAGTATCATTGAGTCTATCTCAGGATATTACTCACCCAGTAGAAAGGAGTGCCACTTATTTTGGATAACAGAGTAACTTGTTAAAGTTCCGGAAACAATGGAGTGAGCTGAGAATGTTGAACATTCTGCCCGGCCTGAGGCTCAGAAAGTTCCACTCAATCCTCTGAATCAGTTTTTTTTTAAGGTTTATTTATCAGTCGCTAATATGCTTACGTTAACACGGCAATGAAGTTACTATGAAAATCCCATATTCTGCCACTTGTTTGGCTACACAGAGGGAAAATTTAGCATGGTCAATGCACCCTAACCAGCATGTCTTTTCAGACTGTGGGAGGAAACCGGAGCACCCAGAGGAAACCCACCCAGACAGGGATAAAACATTCAGACTTCACACAGAAAGTGACTCAAGCCGGGAATCAAACCCGGGTCCCTGGCATTGTGAGGAGCAGTGCTAACTTCACTGTACCACCAAATCAGCAGGGTTGGGGATTAATTCCTTGTTCAGAAACATTGGTTCCACAATTTGCACTGTACACGGAGTGGCACCTTCTGGGTGAGAGGTTAAATCGACTGAATATAAAAGAGGTCACAACAATGCTGAAAGAAGACCATTTCCCCCAGTGTCCTGGTATCCTTAATCCAAAAAAACCTGCTCATTCCTTTTATTGCTGTTGATGGGATCTTGCTGTGCAAAGATCAACAACACCGGTTGACCTTACATTACTTCATTGGTTGATCACTCCAAATTTATAAAAGACACTATATAAGTGCAAATCTTTCCTTGTTCTCACACCAAATCCTTTTGTGTTCTGGGATTAATATCTACCTTAAAGAAGTGGCTTTCAAACCCCATTTGCTGCACATTTCAAGAATTTCCTTTTTAAATCTTTAGAAATAGAGGGTTTTATTTTCCACCGGGTACAATGGTTAATGGCAGGCTGGCTCTGCTCAATCTGTTGTATCTTTCTGGCCAGTTCCACTTCCCTATTTTTCTCTCCTATTTGATTTAAGGAATCCTAAAGAATTCTCCTCATCCCAGTTGTCATCTCTCTTGCTCAAGTTAAAATTTAATGCTTCCCACTTGTTCACTGCCACATTTTCATCCACACCAGGACCATGGCCTCCTCTTCAGGGATGCTGCCTGACCTCCTGTGGGTATGATATGGAGGTGCCAGCATTGGACTGTGGTAAGCACAGTAAGAAGTCTCACAACACTAGGTTAAAATTCAACAGATTTATTTAGCAGCACAAGCTTTCGGAGCACTGTTCCTTTATCAGGTGAGTGAGCACTCCTGTGGGTCTCCCACATTTGCTTTCGTTTTTTTTAAACAACACTGCAGCTCCAGCCTTTCTAATCCTCATGAATTTTAGCTGCTGTGATTACTGATATCTCTGGGATATTCAATGATCCTTTGATCACCAGTCAAGTTGTTTTAGTCTCACCCTGTTGCATTTGGAATCACTGAATCCCTACAGTGCAGGAGGCCATTCAGACTAATGAGCCTGCACCGACAATAATCCCACTCAGGCCCTATCCTTGTAACCTCATCCTGTTTAATTCCCCCTGACGCTAATGGGTAATTTGGCATTGCTAATCAATCTGGATTGTGGGAAGAAAGCAGAGAACGTGCAAACTCTACACAATGACCTGAAGTTGGAATTGAACCCAGGTTCCTGGCGCTATGAGGCAACAACAGTGCCACCCCATTGGGCTGTAAATCCTCGCAATCTTTCCAATACATCTCAAAGCTTCAAGCTACAACCAGCTCCTCTTGTCTATCTTCCAACAACACTCCACAATAATCTTGTTACTATCTCGCCTATTCATAAACATTTTTCTCCAAGAGAAGAATGGAGATTCTTCTCCAAGAGAATTTTGTTTTGTTATGGTTGTTGCCAACTTTTTTCTGAAGGAGTCAATTCCAGGTACAGTACTCAAACGCCCATTAAAAAGCAATCAACCTAGCTGCTGTTTATGGGATTTTGCTGTGCACAGTGACTGTCATATTTGCAAGGATGAAACAATGATCAAGTATTAACATATGAAGGCTTATACATATTAGAATTTAGGAGAATGAAGGAATCTGATTGAAACATATAAGATCATATAAGGGCACTTAACTGAGTGGCTGCTGAGGGGGTGTTTCTGCTGTAATGGGGGAGTCTGGAACCAGAGGACAGTTTAAAAATTAGGGGTCTCCCATTTATGATTGAGAGAAGAATTTTTTTTGAGGGTCATTAGGGGATCTATTAGAGGTATATAAGATTATGAGGGGTATAGATAGAGTAAATGGTGGTAAGCTTTTTCCACCATTACAAAAGGATAGAACGAGGGGTCACAGCCTTAGGGTGAGGGGGGCTATGTATAAGACGAATATTAGAGGGCAGTTTTTCACACAAAGGGTAGTGGGGGTGTGGAATGCACTGCCAAGTAAGGTGGTGGGAGCAGGCACGCTAGGGTTGTTTAAGGGTCTCTTGGACAGCCACATGAGCAGTCTGCAGATAGAGGGATATAGTAGGACTGTTTAAATATCCTATTTGTTTCCACAGGATGTTCGGTCCACCTTGTTGACTAACAAGGGTATGCATGCGGCAGGTCGTGCGAGGGCTGCTCTTGGATGTTGCTTCAGGAGTGGCCTAGTGCTTCACGTCGTTAGTGTATGCTTAAACTGGACCATCTGATGGGCACCACGACAGCTCAGGGACTATCGCTGATGCTGTGCAGACACATGGATTTGGGCCTGTGTCTGCGGGAGTTTGCGCGTTCTCTCTGTGGTTGCGTGGGTTTTCTCCCGGTGCTCCGGTTTCCTCCCACATCCCAAAAATGTGCTCTTAGGCTGATTGAGTAACAAATTGGTCTCTATATGTCATTAAGACGTTAGGACGGCGGCGCAGGCTCGTTGGGCCGAAGGGCCTGTTTCTGGTGCTGTGTTGTTCTTTGTTCTTTGTATTAGTTCATGGAATTATCTCTCCCCAGAGCACAGTATGATTCAGGACTGGAGTAAGTCAGATCCTTGATCACGCAGGGAACTTAAAGTTATAGAGAGCAGGCAGGAAAGTGGGGTTGAGGCCATAATAAGAACATAAGAAATAGGAGCAGGAGTAGGCCATCCAGCCCTCGAGCCTGCCCTGCCATTCAATAAGATCATGGCTGATCTGTAGCGGTTCAGTACCACTTTCTCCCCGTAATCCTTAATTCCCTTGTCAATTAAAAACCTATCCACTCTTGACTTGAACATATTCAGTGAGAATCCAAAGATTCACCACCCTCTGCATGAAGAAACCTCTCCGCAACTCCAATCTGAACCACTCTCCCCCCCTAATCTTGAGGCTGTGCCCTCTAGTCCTGCTATCTTTGCTAAGTGGGAAGAGTCTTTTAACCTCTACGCTATCCATCCCCTTCATTATCTTATACGTCTCTATAAGATCCCCTCTCAGCCTTCTAAACTCCAAAGAGTACAAACCTAGCCTATTTAGTCTTTCTTCATAATCCAATGCGCTCATCTCCAGCATCAGCCTAGTAAACCTTCTCTGCACCCCCTCCAAGGCCAATATATCCTTCCTTGAATGCGGCGACCAAAACTGCACACAGTACTCCAGCTGCAGCCTCACCAGCACCCTATACAGCTGCAACAGAACCTCCCTACTTTTATATTCTATCCCCCTAGCTATAAACGTCAACATTGCATTCGCCTTCTTAATCACCTGCTGCACCTGCATACTGTGTTTTTGCGATTCGTGCGCAAGGACCCCCAGGTCACTTTGCACCGTTGCATGCTGCAGCTTTTCTCTATTTAACTAGTAATCCTTCCTACCATTATTCTTACCAAAGTGGATAACCTCACACTTGCTAACATTATACTCCATCTGCCAGGTCCTTGCCCACTCACTCAACCTATCCAGATCAACCAAAATCTTATTGAATGATAGAGCAAGCTTAAGGGACAGAATGGCCTGCCCTCAATTCTATTTTCGGTGTAACACACTGCAAAACAATTCAATGGTTAAAGTGATAGGGGACATCCTGAGAACGTGGAAGATATAAAAGTCAATGCAAGTTTGTTCTTTATGGTTGCTCCTGAATATCCATCCTGTGATAAGGGTGAAGAAGCAGAGTAGAACCTGATGAGTCTTCATTCAATGCCCACATTCTACAGCACAATCTCTGGACAACAATTTGTAAATAGGAACTCCAGCTAATCTGAACTCAAAAATAATCTCCATTGCTGTCCAGTATAGACAAGGCAATCTAGGCAAGATCAGAAATTGGATCTCACTTTCTCAACATCACAACACCAGATGTATTTAACCACTGAGGTACATTTTGTTACTTTAGATTTTCAATACTCAGAGCTTTCTTTATTAACTCTGGTGATGAAACAGTTCCACCTACAAAGATTCACTACAATAATTTTGGGGAGGTGGGGGGAAGAATGAGGAACCACAATCTTTGGAAAAATGTGCCTATGAGAATAGAACATAGAACATTACAGCACAGAACAGGCCCTTCGGCCTTCGATGTTGCGCCGACCAATATAAAAAGCAATGCCCCTCCAAACTAAACCATTCCCTTCTCTTCCATATACTTATCAACTACCTCTTAAACGCCACCAAACTTGGCGCATCTACAACCGCTGCAGGCAGGGCATTCCACTCCCGAACCACCCTTTGGGTAAAGAACCTACCTCTGATATCCGTCATATAACTATCACCCCTTAATTTAAAGCTGTGTCCCCTCGTGCTAGCTTTCTCCATCCTAGGAAAAAGGCTATCACTGTCCACCCTATCTAAACCTCTAACCATCTTATATGTTTCGATTAGGTCCCCTCTTAGTCGCCTCCTTTCTAACGAATACAACCTCAAATCCCTCAGCCTCTCCTCATAAGACCTGCCCTCCATACCAGGCAACATCCTGGTAAACCTCCTCTGTACCCTCTCCAATGCCTCCACATCTTTCTTATAATGTGGGGACCAGAACTGCACACAATACTCCAAGTGCGGCCGCACTATAGTTTTGTACAGTTGCAACATGACGTTGCGGCTCTGAAATTCAATCCCCCTACCAATAAAAGCTAAGACTCCGTATGCCTTCTTAACAACCTTATCGACTTGATTGCCAACTTTCAGGGATCTATCACATACACCAAGATCCCTCTGTTCATCAACACTATTAAGAGTCCTACCATTAGCCCTATACTCTACACATTTGTTATTCCTGCCAAAGTGAATTACCTCACACTTTTCCACCTTAAACTCCATTTGCCACCTCTCGGCCCAGCTCTGCAACTTGTCTAAGTCCCTCTGCAAACTATAACACCCCTCTTCACTATCTACCACTCCACCGACTTTAGTGTCATCTGCAAATTTACTAATCCAGCCTTCAATACCCTCATCCAGATCATTTATAAAAATTACAAACAGCAGGGGCCCCAAAACAGACCCTGAGGTACACCACTTGTCACCGAACTCCAAGATGAATATCTCCCATCAACCACCACCCTCTGTCTTCTATCTGCTAGCCAATTCCTAACCCAATTAGCTAAATCACCTCTATCCCATACATCTGCATTTTCTGCAGAAGTCTTCCATGGCCCACCTTATCAAACGCCTTACTAAAGTCCATATATACCACATCAACCGCCTTACCCCCATCCACCTCCTTAGTCACTTTTTCAAAAACCTCAATGAGGTTAGTAAGGCACGACCTACCCTTCACAAAACCATGCTGACTATCCCCAATCAATTCATTACTCTCTAAATAACTATAAATCCTATCCCTAATTATTCTCTCCAATACTTTGCCCACCACAGAAGTAAGACTCACTGGCCTATAATTCCCTGGAAGGTCTCTCTTCCCCTTCTTGAACAACGGGAACACATTCGCTATCCTCCAGTCCTCCAGAACCACACCCGTAACAAACGACGACCTGAAGATCAGAGCCAGAGGCTCTGCAATCTCCTCTCTTGCCTCCCAGAGAATCCTAGGGTAAATCCCGTCCGGCCCAGGGGCCTTATCCAACTTCAAACCCTCGAGAATATCTAGCACATCCTCCCTATCTACTTCGATACCTTCCAGTTTGCTACCCTGTACCTCAGTGTTCTCCATAACTACATTTACACCACCCTGCGTGAATACCGAAGAGAAATATTTATTCAGTACCTCTCCAATCTCCTCAGGCTCCACGCACAACTTCCCACTGCTGTCTATGACTGGCCCTAATCTTGCCCTAACCAATCTTCTATTCTTACCATATCTAAAGAAAGCTTTGGGATTCTCCCTAATCCTATCAGCCAAAGTCTTCTCATGTCCTCTCTTTGCTCTCCTCAATTCCCCCTTTATCTCCCTCCTGGCTAATCTATAGCTATCCATTGCACTAACCGAGCCTTCAATCCTCATCCTGACATAAGCCTCCTTTTTCCTTTTAACCAGCAAATCAACTTTTTTTTGTACACCAAGGTTCTCTTACTCGACCATTTCCCCCTTGCCTGACAGGGACATACTTATCAAGGACTCGCAGCAGCTGCTCCTTGAATAAGCTCCACATTTCAGATGTTCCCAGTCCCTGTAGTTTCCTAGTCCAATCTACACACCCTAATTCTCTCCTTATGGCCTCATAATTACCCTTCCCCCAGCTATAACTACTGCCCCCAGCTTCATGCCTATCCCTATCCATCACTAAGGTGAACGTAACCGCATTGTGGTCACTATCACCAAAATGTTCACCAACCTCCAAGCCTAACACCTGGTCTGGCTCATTGCCCAGCACCAAATCCAATGTAGCCTCACCTCTAGTTGGCCTATCTACATACTGAGTCAAAAAACCTTCCTGCACCCTTTGTACGAAAACTGACCCCTCTAACGAGCTAGAGCTATAGCTATTCCAATCAATATTAGTAAAGTTAAAGTCCCCCATTACAATTACCCTATTAATTTCACTCCTGACCAGAATTGACTTTGCAATCCTTTCCTCTACTTCTCTAGAACTTTTAGGAGGTCTATAAAAGACTCCCAACAGGGTGACCTCTCCTTTCCTGTTTCTAATCTCAGCCATACTACCTCAACAGACAAGTCCTCATCAAACTTCTTCTCTGTCACTGTGATACAGTCTTTGACTAATAATGCCACTCCTCCCCCGCTTCTACCTCCTTCTCTACTCCGACTAAAGCATTTGAACCCTGGAACCTGCAACATCCATTCTTGTCCCTGCTCTACCCAAGTCTCTGAAATGTGAATAGTGAATCTCTGAATAGTGGGACCCAAGATACCAGTACATAAATCAAATGATGCAGGTTAATGAGGGCACAAAATATATGAAATGTGGCTCATTTCTAGAGCATTTGCATTCAAAAAGATTAGTTATGTGAAACCACCATTGGACAATTGAATAATTCTGACTTCTGGTTTATTAAACAGGTTTATTAAGATACCATGAGAGACTAGGGCTTGTTTATTTACATAAGACAGAAGGTTGACCTAATCAATGTCAAGTTTCAGAAAGGGTTGGTGTAGATATATTCCCATTTGCATGGGAGACCAGACCTAAAAGACACCACAAACAAATCCTATAGAGAACTAAGAAATTTATTTACTCACAAGGTGGTTAGAATGTGAAACCTGCTACGCACCAGGAGTAGCTGAGACAAAATAACAGATGCAAATAAGGAGAAGCTCGAAAGATACGAGAAGAGGAATAGGATATGTTGATGGAATTAGATGTAGGATGGGAGGTTAGTATGGGGCATTGATAGCATGTCCTTGGCAGGTTGTTTTTGTGCTGTACCCTATCCAACACTGGAAGCTCTCCTTTCTGGTCATGCATGTACAAGGTTAAATTTAGTTTGTTATCTCCTCATCACAGCTCCAGAACATGTGATGTGAAGTACATGTGATTATATTGCAACGAGGTCTAACTTAGTACAGAGAATCACTGATGCTGCATTAATGGAAATTCAGTGCGGTACTGAATAACACTAGACATCATCTATAGTAATGTTGAGATAGAATGAAAATGAAGGTAATGACAATATACTTTTGGTAGTGGTAATGTTTTTATAAAACTTTATACATTGGATAAGCTATTAAGGGAATTGGTTTGTTTTATAAACAGGAGCATCAAATATTGGACATGCTTAATGTCAAGAACATAGAAGCATCACTTGGATTAGAGATCAAATTCATTGAGACTGGAAGACTTTCCCCTAGCTTAAGCTAGGCAAGAGTCAAGTCTTATCAGTTATCCAGCCAGAAAACCCCAAATCACTGATAAAGTAGAACCTTGGACTTGGATTTTCAGTTATGTCATAAGATTTATTTCGTAATCTAAAACAGGAGTGGCCTGCATGAGAGTTTAGTGAATGGAGCTTTTAGTTTGAAAGGAGAGGGGATCTGATTAGAACAAGAGATCACAGGTAAAGGTTGAGAAACAGTAGATTCAAAATGGAGATGAGGAGGAATTACTTCTCAAAGGATGGTGTATTTGTGGAACTTGCTGCCCCATAGCGTCTGAATCATGGAATGGTTTCAATGATAGATATCTAACTTAAAAAAAAATGGGGACCAGTTTAGATTTGAAACCAGGGAAGATCAGCCATGATCTGATTCAGAAAGGACTGAATTTGCCCATTTCTGCTCCTATGTCCCTACGTAGAGTTTGTCCCACAAATCTTGTAATGCTTTGAGTTGGTCACTGGGAATTGACATTTAGTTCAGGGCCAGCACAAGTATTTCTGCTGACACCACTTGGTCATTGAGTGAGTAGCTTCCACTGGAGACTATATGAAAAATGAGACGACTTCAGGTAAAGGTGAGACTTGGCAATGCCCAAACCAAAATGGAACCTGAGATGCACTCATGAGTGACTTAGGATGGGAAGACCACTGAATACCCACTGCAGCAGATCAGAAAATTAATAAATGCATCCCATTGTCAATCTAATAACTGGACCTTTACTGATTGAAATAGGCAATATTTTGAACCTGGGTTAAATTAACTGTTATAAAGCTCTATTTCACGCTTCACAAACACTTCAACTTTTTGGAAAGTCAGTTCCTGAGACTCCTCAGAGACTAGACCAGATCATGCAACTTCACACCAATATTAACAATTTAGCAAGGCCCTGCATGGCCAACATAGCCTAATCATCAAATCTTCACCTGGTGGAGAAACCAGGACAATGTGGGCTTCCAAAACATGCTGAATAAAGTGCATTGCAGACCATGATATAACAACTAGGAGCAGGAGTGGGCCATCTGGCCCCTCGAGCCTGCTCTGCCATTCAATAAGATCATAGTTGATCTTTTCATTGGCTAAGTGGAGCTGAGCCACCCGCTCACCATAATCCTTAATTCTGTGACTGTTCAAAGATTTATCTAACTTGGCCTTAAAAATATTTAGCCTCAACTGCTTCACTGGGCAGAGAATTCCACATATTCGCAACCTCGTATGGTGAAATTCCTCCTGAACTCAGTCCTAAGTCTGCTCTCCTTATTTTGAGGAGATACCCCCACTTAGTTCTAGTTTTACCTGCCAGTGGAAACAGCTTCCCTGCTTCCATCTTATAGAAACACAAGATTATGAAGGGACTAGATTAAGATCTCCCCCTATTCTTAAATTTCAGTGAATATAGCTCCAATCTATTTAGGTTAGTCTCCTCTGGACAACACCTCTCTCAAGTAATGAGACCAAAATAGTACCAGGTGTGGCCTCACCAGCACTTGATACAGCTGCAACGTAACGTAAGAACAAAGAGCAACACAGCACGGGAAACAAGCCCTTCGGCCCAATGAGCCCACGCCACCGTCCTAACGTCTTAATGACATATCCATGACTTTAGGCTATGCCTATTGTGGAAGATTCCCATATAGGGACCAACATAAGGACAATTTGTTACCCAATCAGCCTAACAGCACATTTTTGGGATGTGGGAGGAAACTGGAGCACCCGGAGGAAACCCACACAACCATGGGGAGAACGCGCAAACTCCCGCAGACACAGGCCCAAATCCATGTGTCTGCACAGCAACAGCGATAGTCTCCAAGCTGTCATGTTGCCCATCAGATGGTCCAGTTTAAGCATACACTAATGACGTGAAGCACTAGGCCACTCCTGAAGTAACATCCAAGAGCAGCCCTCGCACGACCTGCCCAATGCATGCCCCTTTTTGGTCAACAAGGTGGACCAAATTGCCTGTGGAAACAAAGATATTTAGACAGTCCTGCTATATCCCTCTATCTGCAGACCGCTCACGTGGATGTCCAAGAGACCCTTAAACAACACTAGCATGCCTGCTCCCACCACCTTACTTGGCAGTGCATTCCACACCCCCACTACCCTGTGTGAAAAACTGGCCTCTAATATTCGTCTTATACATTGCCCCCCTCACCCTAAGGCCATGACCCCTCGTTCTATCCATTTCTAATGGTGGAAAAAGCTTACCACCATTTACTCTATCTATACCCCTTATAATTTTATATACCTCTATTAGATCCCCTCTCAGCTGACAT
This sequence comes from Sphyrna mokarran, assembly GCA_024679065.1. Lineage (NCBI taxonomy): Eukaryota > Metazoa > Chordata > Chondrichthyes > Carcharhiniformes > Carcharhinidae > Sphyrna > Sphyrna mokarran. The sequence goes on along the minus strand of JAGIQG010000021.1, from coordinate 9,253,137 downwards.
CTTTCAAGGGAAAACAACTCCAGTGTGTTCAATTTTTCCTCGTAAGACAGCCCTTCCATACCAGGCAGCATCCTGGTAAATCTCCTCTGCACTCTCTCCAAGGCCTCCACATCCTTCCGGTAGTACGGCGACCAGAACTGGACGCAGTACTCCAAGTGAGGCCTAACCAACGTTCTATACACTTGCAACATCAGACTCCTACTCTTGTATTCTATACCCCTTCCTATGAAGGCTAACATACCATACGCTTTATCACATTCTCCACCTGTACTGACTCCTTCAGAGACTTGTGAACCTGCACCCCCAGGTCTCTCTGCATCTCTATACTCCAGATAGGATAAAAGGTAAAACTATAACTCCCCTCTACATTATTCCAGCCAAAATGCATCACCTCACATTTATCTGGAATAAATTCCATTTGCCATCTATCTGCCCAGTCTACCAGCATTTCTATGTCCTGTTGTATTGCCTGGCACTGCTCCTCAGTACCCACCAATCCAAGCATCTTAGTGTCATCAGCAAATTTGCTGATCACATCATCTACCCCCTCTTCCAAGTCATTTATATACACCACAAATAGAAGAGATCTTAGTACTGAGCCCTGTGGCACACCACTAGTGACAGACCTCCAGTTGGAAAATGAGCCTTCCACTACTACCCGCTGTCTCCTCCTCCCCCCAAGCCAGTTCTCAACCCATCTACATACCTGGCCCTGTATCCCATGTGCCTTCACCTTTTCTATCAGCCTACCATGAGGAACCTTGTCAAACGCCTTACTGAAATCCATGTAGACGACATCAACGGCTTGTTCTTCAACCGTTTTTGTCACCTCTTCAAAAAATTCCACTAGATTCGTAAGGCACGACCTCCCCTTAACGAAGCTATGCTGCGTATCCCTGATCAGATTGCAGCGCTCCAGATGCTCATACATCCTGTCCCTGAGGATCCTCTCCATTAGCTTACCTATAACTGAAGTCAAGCTCACCGGCCTATAGTTCCCTGGGTTATCCCTCTGACCTTTTAAACAACGGTACTACATTTGTTATCCTCCAGTCCTCTGGGACCTCACCTGTGTCCAAAGAAGAGACAAAGATTTGCGTCAGAGGCCCAGCAAGGTCATCTCTCACCTCCCTTAGCAACCTGGGGTAAATGCCATCAGGCCCTGGAGCTTTATAAGTTTTTAATGCTGCCTAAAAGCCCTAACACCTCTTCCCTCGTAGTGATTATCCCTCGTAACCTCACTGTTTTTAAACTCCATCCTCTAGCAACGAAGGACAATTTCATTTGCCTTTTTAATTACCTGCTGCACCTGCAAACCAAATCTTTGTGATTCTTGCACAAGGATGTCTCTTCCCACTAAGTCTTCACACAATCTGACATTGGTTGCTAGATGGAGTGGCAGTGCCAAACACTGCTGCTTCAGTGCCAGGGAGACAGGTTCAGTTTTGGCTTTGGGTCACTGTGTGGAGTCATGTTCTGTGTCTGTGGGTTTCTCCTAGATGCTCTGATTTCCTCCTACAGTTCAAAAACTGTGGGGGTTACGTTAATTGGCCAGTGTCAGGAGGAGATTAGCAGGGTAAATACATGGGGTTATAGGAATAGGGTGGGATTGTAATCAGTGCACAGACTGTGTGAAGACTGGGCTCCTCCTGGATTGTAGGGGTTCTGATTGTCAGCTTATCCCAGTGTGTTGTGACAATGAGGGTGATGAATTCACTGTCATTTAAATTGGAACAAAATAAAGAATAAAATTCAAAATCTGACTTCTCTTGGCATACCAGTCAGGGTATTATTGATTTCAGTACTTGTGATAGGGAAAACAACCAATTTGGAGAGAACTTATAAAGTGTGGTTTGATCTTTTGAGGAACACACAGCAAGTGAGCTACAAATCAAAGCTGAAATTTCTCATTTTCAAAGGGCAAAATTATTCCACACCAGTTTCACAAATGCCCAGTTGGCTCAAACAGGAGCTGTTGGGATAGATCCACTATCAACACCTGCAGATATTGCTACAAGGTATTAACCCCAAAGTACATTGAATAGATGGCAGTCTGAGTTTGCATTGGATTCTGTTCAAATAAGCCCAATTGCTAGCTGTTGGAGTTGACTGGGCTTAGCTGTGCTGTGCAGCCTCATGAGGCAAAGTGTGATCAGCTACCAAGGTCAAATCCACTGATTCCTGGCAGTTTGTACAATTCTGGCTATTGGAATCAGTCACACATTTATAAACTGAGTTAGTATTTTGAAGAACAGCCCCAGGTCATGAAACTATAAAATGTCTTACAATCTAGGCATCGATTACTGAACTGCAAAGTCCAGTGTATGACCAGGCACAGCCAGACTCACTATATATGCATTCACTTCAAGATTGCTCTGTCATTCATAGAATCCCTACAGTACAAAAGAAAGCTATTTGGCCCATCAAGCAATGATCAGCATCAACTTTATCCAACCTCAATACACCAGCATAATAAAAAATCCAGACAGAAATCACAATGGAGAAAAAAGTTTAATTCTTCTTTAATTTTACCCTGCCGACCAAATCTCTGCCTGTTTTAAACTGGTTGGAATGCTGAAAAAATTGCACGGTTGACTTACGAAACTTCATTGCCCCATCTCACACCAACCTTCATTAGTTGCACAGTTTCCCCACCCACCCCTTTAACCAAAAAACACAAAAAAAACAAAATAAAAGTTAATCACCTTGGGTCCAGATTCAACAATCAGAAAAAGCTTACTTCGAAAACAGGAGATGCCCTGAAATGCTAAACTAGAAGCCTCTTTCCTTTTAAACAATACTGTGGTTAAAGAATTTCAGTGGCCCATAAGGTTTCACCGTGTGCTCCCCCCTCCCCTCAGCAGCCCCTAGTTTAGCACTTATCTCCTTCGAGGCACTCAGACACAAAAAGCATGAGATAACCTTCCATCACCAAATACGTAATGTTAATACAAACAAGTTAAAAACCCTGTACAAAAGTACATTACATGAATCAGTAACAAGAAACAAAAAAAATCCCCAAGTGTAGATATCAGTTTGCGGCTCGAACAATTAAGGATGATGAAGATCCCTAATAAATTAATTGATGGCAATCGCACAGTATGCACGGAATTGTTTGGATATTCCCTGGTTTTTATCAGCTCATACTTGATGTTAAATATTTCATGTTTACTGCATTTTGAATTGTACAAAATAGTAGTGTTTTTGGCTGCAATTATTTTTACAATTCATCTTTAAGATGCTCAGTTTCTGAGTCATCTTCATCTGATTCAATATCCTCTCCTTCCTCATCCTCTTCAGCATCTTCAAGGTCCTGTGTAAACAGACAGAAACAGGTGTAAATGTGTTGCCAAGTCCTGACCAACAAGCTGTTTACAGGATCACTTCACCTCTGCCTACACTCGCTTCCAGGAACAGTCCCACACCTGCCAATGCACACAATATAATGCCAGTTGTTACTGGCATTATAGAATGGGAAAGGCATCTGGGTACATCACATGCTTAAAATAGGACCAGTGAGCTTAACTCAGAACCGAAACAAGCAATCAATGCCACTGTCTGATCAACCCATTATATATCAGTACACATCCTTCCACCCAATGGCAAAAGGCAGTGCCCACATGAAACCAGACAACACCAGGTTAAAGTCCAACAGATTTATTTGGTATCATGAGCTTTCAGAGCACTGCCCCTTCATCTGATGAAGGAGCAGCACTAAGCTTGTGATATCAAATAAACCTGTTAGACTTTAACCTAGCATTGAGACTTCCTACTGTACTCACTCAAATCAAATGCTGGCATCTCCACATGATGTGAAATTGAGGTTCACATTAAGCTGATCTCAGCTGTGATACTGCAATTGGTCACAGCACACAGTCAGAAGAGCAGCATTAGGATCTCAAGGTCAATTTAACAATTACCCATCTGGAAGAGTTATATACACAGCAAAGATTTCAGTCTTGCCCCTTGCCCAGATTAAGAATTGCTACCAGCACAAGTAACCAGCAGGTGGAAGGATGAACGTTGGATTATTCCTGATCACCAAGCCTCCTGTCCTTTGCAATGCCTTTTTCCCCACCTAGCACACTTTCCTCTACTTCATCAAGCCAGTTGCACATTGGGGAAGTGTCAAAAGGGGTATCTGATGACAGTCAGCACCCATGGAGCTGCTCTCAACAACCAGGAAAGAATAGGGTATTCCCAATCCACAGAATTCCATCCCAAAAATCTCAAATCATTTAAGAGATAGGATTGTATGAAGTCTGCAGGGATTTGAGTAGCACACTTGACCCAGCATGGACAATACAGAGCGAGCTAAAGTTAAAACTAAACATGTATTACCCTTCATAACCCAGATTTACTATGACCAAGAAAGCTTTCAACTATTCTGGGAAGATAAAACTGTCTAAGCCCCGAGGAATGCAGATTGTATTTGTTCAAATCAAGGCCAAAAATATACTTAGTACTTTTAAAATAGTCTGGGTAAATATATTTAACATTTTGTCTCTTCACTTTCCTTCCTCAGTAGCTCAGTCATTGACTAGTATTTCAAATAAAATGAAACCAATATAGCACCATAACTGGCTGCCAAATATTAGCATTTCCCAATAAAACTTTATGATGGATGCAACTACCTCACCACTTATTACAAGCCACATGATCTGTTACGCAGTATCACGTTGCAGCCAGAGTTATTGTTGAAGTTCGTGGGATAGCCAGCAGATTCCTGGATACAACCACCCCACAGTTCACACATGTAGCTAGTACTCACTGACTGTCCTTATGCTATACTCACCTCATCAACAGTACCTCCTTCCTTTCCTCCACTCTCTAGGAACTTGACAAAAGATTCAAGCGTCCTCTCACCATTGAAATCTATAATCTGCAACAAAAAGGGAAACCACATTTGACAGACTTTTAGAACAAAAATGTGAACATTCAAGTTAGAAACAAATGGTCTAATGCTTCAACTGGTAAGTGGAGCTGAACATACCACAAAATTCTTAAATCTCTGATCAAAGGCATCCAATTGTACAGGGATCTGCCCCTCCCAACCCAAAATATTTTTGCAGAAGCAAGAGTATGACACATTCAGAATTACTGTACTAAAAATGCTGTTTAGCATCCAAATGCTTTTTTGTATTCACTTTTATAGGAAGTGGCAAGGTGGGTATTTGCTGCCCATCTTCCAATTGTCCCCTTTTGAACAGAATAGACTGCTTTGCTATTTCAGAGGACAGTTAAGAATCATCCCACATTGCTGTGGATCTGCAGTTATAAGTCTAATGATGACCATGAAACCAGTTGATTGTTATAAAAACCCATCTGATTCACAAGCGTGCTTTGGAGGAAATCTGCCATCCTTACCCAATCTGGCCTACACAGAACTCCAGAGCACAGCAATGTGGTTGACTCTCAACTGCCCTTGGACAACTAGGGATGGGCAATAAATGCTGGCCAGCCAATGATGCCCATGTCCCACCAAAGAAAAAATACAGAGTGTGGATTTCCTTAGTGAGCCAGATGGGTTTTTACAACAATTGATGGCAGTTTCATGCTCACCATGACCAAGACTAGTTTTATATTCCAGATCTTATTTGAATTTAAAATTCCACCACCATTTCATGGTGAGATTTGAACCCGAATCCCCAGAATTTTAGGTCCAGGTTACCAAATGACTTCACAACTATGCTACCATCTTCCCATTTAAGAGCACTGACTTGCAATCAGGCTGGAGCATCAAAGTAAACAAGGGAAAGATCACAGGAGCCACACTCACCGTTCGCTCAGCACTGGCAGGGAAGTATTTGAGAGTGGGGAAACTGTGGATCTTCACAGACTCAATTTCATTGGCAGTGGCATCCATCTTGCCGATAACTATTTTATCATTATCCCTGTATTTTTCTCCCAGAGATTCCCAGATAGGAGCCAGCTGTTTGCAGTGACCACACCATGGAGCATCTGTAGCAAGAGAATATTTTACACAGGTGAAGTGACTATGTCTAAAGCCCCTATTGCAATCTGGTCAACTGCCCCCACCTCATGGCTCCAAGTGGACCACTTCACACTAATTTCAATTTTAAAACCAAAACACTTCAGTTTATTTTTAGAAAGGGTTAGACATGCATGCATTGATCAACATTAAATTATAGAATCATCAGAATCCCTATGTCTGGCTCATCGAGCCTGCAACAATCCCACCCAGCCTCTACTCCTGTAACCCCAATTATTGTACCCATTAATCCCCCTGATATTTAAAGGGGCAACTTAACATGGCCAATCCACCTAACCTGCACATCTTTGGACTGTGGAAAGAAACCAGAGCACCCAGAGGAAATGTTGACACGATGAGAACGTGCAGATTTCAGTCACCCTAGGCTGGAATCAAACACTGGTCCCTGGCTCTGAGGCAGCAATGTGAACACATGTCACCCATAATCAATATTTATCTAGGGAATCAAAATTCTAGACAGTGTTTGAGAGACAGTCAGAACAGAAAGAAAGGTTCTTTAAAAAAAATGTATTCTAGTAAAACACCTCAAAATGTTATACTTACAGAATTCAATAAAAACATCCTTTGTTTCATCAAAAGCAACTTCCTCAAAGTTCTTGCCAACAAGCACTTTGACAGCATTTTTGTCCCAATCTTCAGGTATATCTTGACTCATGAGGTGAGGCTGAAACATAGGACAACCAAAGAAAACCTCAGTTATAAAAACTATAACAGGCGTTTATTCCAACTGTTCAAACTGATATTTAACATATTAATGAAACATTGGTGCAAGTTAGCAGTTTACACTGTGGCTGCAATGTATGATTGCTCAGAGGATAGCTCTATGTAACTCTGGATTCTATTTCATAGGATTTATTTCCAACTTTGAGTTTGAAAAATGCACTGGACCTAAGCAAGGGCTTATCTTATGAAAGCTGACAAACTTGGAGTGGCATGCAGCCCAGAACAGAAAACAAGAACAGATTTCCTTTTCTAAAAGACATTAGTGAGTCTGATGGGTTCATCCAACAATTAATGAAAGTTCCATGGTCACCAATACTGAGACTAGCTTTATGTCCCAGAGTTACTAACCAAATTTTAAATTCCATTGTGTGGGGGGTGGATAGTGTCCCCAGAGGCTATGGCAGCCCGAGTTTCGGGATTCCCAATTCAGCTACACATTGAACCAGGAGGGAAGTGGCTCAGGGCTCAAGTGCTAAATAGCAGCTATTGGGAAAAACAGAGCATGGTGTCAACAGCGACAAGAGAGTATACACAAAAATGGCATTAGAATTGGTCTGCCATTAACAAAAACAGAATTCTAACCAAGAATGCCATGGCCTATTGGCTTTAACTAATTTACATGAATTTGCAACATGCAAACAGATCAGCTGGCCCGTCCTGCCTTCTCCTTTGGAGACATAACAGCAGCATAGCAGTGAAGTCACCAGACCAGCAATGGTGGCTAACGCTCTGAGACATATGGGCTCAAATCCCACAACCGCAGCTGGTGGAATTTTAAATTCAGCAAATAAAGCCAGGAATACAAAGCTAGTCTCAGTAATGGTGACCATGAAACTACTGCCGATTCTTGTTTAAAAACCCAACTGATTCACCAATGTCCTTTAGAAAAGGAAATCTGCCTGTGAATACAGACCCAGTGGTTGACTGATGGTTGGGCCGCATGGTAATAGTGGTTAGCATTGCTGTTTCACAGTGCTAGATTCGATTCCCAGCTTGGGTCAGCGTGTGGACTTAGCATCTCCCCCCGCCCCACCCAACCCCATATCGGGATGGGTTTCCTCTGGGTGCTCTGGTTTCTCCAATATTATGGAAGATGTACTGGTTAGGTGCATTGACTCGAACAAGTGACAGTGTGACGACCATCAGAATTTTATAGCAACTTTATTGCAGCATTAGTGTAAACCTTACTTGTGACTAATAAACAAACTAACTTTAGATGGCCTAGCAAGCTACTGAGCCCAAGAGCAATTTGGAATGGGCAAGAAATGCTGCTTTACCAAGGACACCCACATGCCACCAATATTCATATTCAAGTTTCTCCCTGCCACGTACTTATCCAGCCAGCTTTCCCTTTGAAACTTAATCAATATCGTCTTGAAACAGTTTGTAAAAGTGGGTGACTGAAGGTAGTTTAGACCTGGGAATTGAAAAAACTCACCTTCAACTTCCCTTCCAAGAACTGGTTGCAGAACATTTTGACATTCTCTACAGTGATGTCCTCACTCTCTGGTTTGTACTTGGTCATTTCCTCCTCCAGGGTGATAAGGCGGATGGCTGGGCATTCCTCCTTCTTCAAACCAAAAAACTCCAGCACTCTCTGGTTGTCCTCAACTTCACTGTCAATGTAGATGAACAGGATCTGTTGGCAGAGTTCAACAGAGGAAAATTCAAGAGTCTTGTGATAGAAGGAACATCAACTACAGATCGATCAGTCTAGGGTTAAGACAAAGATCCCAAACATCAAAACTAGTCCATATCAAAGTGGCCTCAGGAGCACAGTTAGGAAACAGCACTCTAGCCTCATTCCTGATTATTAACCAGTGACTTCTGCTGAAAAGAATGTGTCAACAGCAGAATCAAACTATTTCTGACTGTATAGTTAGTTATTAGACTCATCAGGCAATTTGGATAGACCCAGGAAACACCACCACCTAGAAGTTCACTCCAAATCACATCACTACCCTGGCCTGAAAATATCACTGGGTCAAAATCCTTAACTCCCAACCACACTGTGGATGTACCTACACCATATAAACTGCAGCAGTTCAAACTGCACACCACCTTCGAGTGTAATAAGAGATAGTCAATAAATGTGGCCTTGCCAGCAACACATCCCATGGTGGAATAGAGGTGGTAATGGAGCTGCCAGTGTGTAATTATGGATCAGCTGAAGCTTATTCCATTCGGTCATTGCTACTCTACCTATTCCTGCCACACAAAACAAACTGATCCTAGTGGCAAAAGTTTCAGTTGATCCAACAGCCACTACAGTAGGAAATAACACTGCTGATGAAGTTTAAATACTTCCCATTTTCACTCTTAAAACAGCCTAGCCAAGACTGTAACTTGATCACCTCCACCCACTAGAATCCTCTGCATCTATCATCAAATACCCAAATATATCTAAACTCCGGGAAATACAAACCAAGTGTAATCAGCTCTCAAAATAACAATCTTTTCACTCCCAACATAGTTACAAGGCAACAGACAACACTGCATTTTTAAGACGACTCTTCAGCCTGCTCAATATCACTCAGGTCCAAAGTAGGAAGATCACAGGTGTACATAGTTATTCATTTGGTATTTAAGCCACAGATAAAATGCCACAACTTTTTCCCCAAGCAAGACCAAGTTACTGGCAATGTCCACTTACTTTGCCCTTGAAGCTCTCTGCTGCTTTCTTGAAGTTGTTCAAATTGCCCTCAAATGTCTTTGAACTTTTGGGGATGAACATCAGCACGTGGGTCTTGATATCACCACCAAAGATCTTTGGAGCAGTCTGCAAGACACGAACATTCAAAAATGAAGTACTTTAGTTCCAAATGCAATCATGCAACCTAGTTGATTTTGGGTAATTTGCCTACATTCAAAACAACGACCAGTGACAATGTGCCCACCACTTATTGCTTAAATCGATAAAGCTGTTACATGCAACATCACTGAGCTAATGACAAAGGGGTTTTTGGGGTTAGACAGGGAAAGGAAATGTCCTCTTCTATTGAGGAGGGGGCATCACTGTTTCAGACCATGTCTCATTCAAGACTCCCAGAGTCAAATTACACCATGAGCAACACAACTCCCATTGCTAATTCTGAGAGTGGGCTTCAGAAAGCAAACACTGGGGACAGACTAGCTCCAGAAAGCATGATTAAAATAAAGTTTTGTACCTGCTCAGTGAATTCAATTACTAGAGGAAGCTGGTTGTTCTTAATAAATTCAATTATATTCTCCTTTGTAAACTCTCCATCATAGGTGTTGCGACCTTCATCAAACTGAAAAAGGAGAAGCAATATAATTAGCCAGTTAAAAATAAACATTTCAACATCCATCTAAACACTTGGCAACAGCAGTCACACTCTTACCCAACTATACCCTGTTGACAAGTTCCTACAAATACTCATGAGAAACAGACAAGTGATATATTAATTAGATGCTACAGGTTTTCAGGTTAATATATTGGGGGGCAGGTGCAGACAAATGGGAAGACAAACAAATTCTTGCTTGGAAAGACATTTTAATGACCCAGGCATCTAGAATCTCCCCCGGTTTCACATAATGAAACAGTCCTTTCCTCCTGGCAACAGTCTCTAATCTTTAACACTATCCAATAAACTGCTGTCAGAGGTTCAGCACTGTTTTACACAACCTGCTCCAAAGTCACTGCCAAACTACAAGGACATAAGTGCTACCACAGAATTGTCAATCCATTTAGGAACATGAAACACTATTCTGCAATACATTAACCTCATGGATGCCTCCTAATACCTAGTAGGGAGTACATGAGTAATTTTACCGCAAGAATTCTGACTGAAGTGTGCAAGACCAGAACTAGGACAACAGATGACCACTATGCATTCAACAAGAGATGTCAGGAAAACAGTAATCACTTCCTGTGAACACCACTGATGCATTGAGAAAATAGATAAGCATACAAGGCAGAAAGGAATGAAAATATATACTGATGGGGCTAGGTGGAGGCCAACAGCAGCATGGGTAAGTTGGACCAAACAGCCCATTTTGGCATTGCAAACACTTTGCTAGACCTATCATGGGCATCATTTCTATATCATAGGGAGCAGAGGACAGGAGTAAAAGTAACGTAAGGAACAGCACAGCTATCCCCCAAACTCAGCTGCAACTAGAAGGAACATTTTTACTAACAGCAGTCTATATATAGTCAAGCAGACAGTGGCTCCAATTTAGAAGGGAACTTTTGCACATTAACACATCCAGCCTGTGTATTAAGTCATGGTAAAGGGGTAACTCCCATCAGCAAGTGTGAAATTACAAACTTGTGATCAGGTTTAGCACCAGAGAGCACTCAAGATGACAAGCTTCTTTTAAATTCTAAAAGCTGATACCACTTCACTTTGGAAAGAGGTAACAAGTATATAGAAGAAAAATTTCAATTATCATGCATTTTCTCCACCACTAGTCAAAGTTCAACAACCCAGGCTTCTGCAAAATCTGAATTGACAAAGTGGTCAACACTCCCTGGAGTAATGAACTAATCATGGCAACTGGCATACTGTCCCAATACTACTCTGCACACGTGCACCAACTCACATCAAGTGGATCAAATACAGGAGACAAAAGTTCTAAGTCAAGTCTCCAAATCCTCTTTCACTTAATACCCAGCCCAGAAGACAAATAATCTTTTAAAAATACAATCATTTTTATTTCTACTTTTTAAAAGAGTGGAGATGTAATATTTATTAGTCACAAGAAGGCTTACATTAACACCACAACAAAGTTACTGTGAAAATCCACAAGTCGCTGCACTCAAGCACCTGTTCAGTTAGAGGGAAAATTTAGCCTGGTCAATTCATCTACACTCTGGGCTGTGGAAGGAAACAGGAGACCGAGGAAACCCACAGGCATGGGGCAAATATGCCAACTCCAGTGACCTGAGCAGGAATTAAACCTAACACTACCGCCCTCAAATCTTGCTACACCTGAACTAACACCAGCATGCTGAGTAAGAATTCGACTCTTAAGTGCCTTTCCCATACTGTTTGTAGGATTCAGAATTAAATTCTTTGCGTACAAGGTGATTGATATCACCTTTTTAGGCAAAGCATTTCCTACACAGTAAAAATTTCAAGCATTGCCTGCTTGCTGAGAGATGGGGCAATCCAAGAAATGATTAAATTGGCAACCAAAAATCATGTCTGCTTTAATTTCCCCTTTTAAATTGTGGCTCATTGTGCTTCACAGGAGAAAATCAGCCCTTCTGATTCAGCAACCAGTTTCAAACCTGCAGTACTGATGAACTGGTGACAAGCAGAACAAACTGGTTCCAAAGGCCACAGGATCATGATCTTGTGTCACCGCTCCCTATGCCTCCCTCATCATGAAACTCAAAACCATAACCAGAAAGCTGGTCAGGAGGCAGGGGGATCAGAATGAGACATATCTCACCCAGCTCAAGTAAAGGACAGACCCTGGCTGATATCCAGTACTCTAGCAGAGAAAAGAACCTAACTCAGCTGTGACACTCACCCACGGATGCTCCAAAACATAATGAAAGAATGAAGTCAGGTATTAAACTCCAACCCTGTCTCTACAGCAGGAATGAGACATCTCAACTCTGGTTACTCAGGAGATAACCCAGGGGAAAGGTTCACCTTCAGACAGCAAGTTTAGCCATAGGTCCCTAGATCCAAAATACAATCAGCTGAATTTAATATAAAAATACCTCAATGCTGGGCAAGTACAACCAAACTAGGGCTGCACTCCCAAGCTGGGGTTATAATGATTAAAAACCTTGACCACAGTCCATTAAAAACAGAACTACCGTGGCTAGCATTAATGCAAGTTCCATTCTGTCTGCAACATTTGAGTGCAACTTATTTCATACAGCCTATATACAACTCAACTAAATTTATCCCTACAATATTCAGAGACAGATATCACAGAAATTTAACACAAAGGGCAGGCTGCTCAGAGCCATTTGTACAGACAGCACTATCATGCATCACTTCAGTAAGTCATTTTCTGGAGGCAAAAAACACTGGAATGAATGGTGAAAAATTGAGAGCCAAACAGGCAGGCCAGATTAATTCTTAATTCTGTGAGCAAGAACGAGGATTGCTTACCAAAAAAATCTGCATCCTACTAAAGGCATAGTAATGATAATATGCCATATCTTCAAACTAGCATCAGAAAGCAATGGCCCAGTGGAATTTAAAGAACACTGACCTGCTCTTCAGCAAGATGGACAGGTGAACCCTTATCTGGGCTTCCCTATGTTTTTTGGACCCCCCTCACCAGCACCCCTAAATCTGATGCTGGGGAGTCAGAAATTTATGCCCAAAGTATCCAAATGCTGTCACTAATTATTCTGGTATCAGTAACCTGTAAACACTTACTGCTGTCAGATATAACCCAAATTCGGAGGGCAAAAATCTACTTCTAGCTGTTGTGTAAAAAAAGTCACACGCACCACGTTGTTCAAAAAGCAGCATTTGGCCACTATCTGTATGCTTTCCTCTTGCTAAAGGCATTTAAAACTAATCTCACTACTCCATTTTTCAAAGCACCCTCATGTAACTCATCGTTCCTGCTGTGGTCACACCACATCTACAAAACTGTCTTATAGTCATGATCTCCCTATTTAAAGGCTGCAAACCGTCTTTACGTGTGACACTATGTGGCAGCACGGGCTCATTAGACCAAAGGGCCTGTTTCCCGTGCTGTTTTGTTCTTTGTTCTATACAAGTTTGCCCTCATCTCTCAGAACAGTTAATTAAGGTAGGAGCTTTTGGTAGTGGTGGGGGGGGGGGGGGGGGGGGAGAGAGGAGAAAGTTAGAACTGAACTTCAAACAGCTAAACTGTCAATTTCATAACCAACTGCTCTACAGACTTACCAGTAAAAGGTCACACTTCCCAAATGGATTCGTAAACAGTTTCAGAAAGGACTTAAGCCAAGCTTTGGAGAAACGAAAGCTGGCAACTACCAGAATACTGTTGCCACCAAGTGGCTCCCCTGGAAACCGCAGCTAGATCAATCCAATGTCAAAACGAACAACTAGACTCAAACGGAGAGGTATGGTGATTGTGGTTTGGGTACAGAATTCCCCTTCCATTCTCAACCTACAAGTTCCTGTTGGTTAACTTGTCACTGAAGTGCATCCTTTTAATGGCAAGCTTTAACCCAAGACTCTGGCCCCACTGCAAAGCAGTCCCAGGGTGAAAATCTCAATGTGCCATAAATCTGACAAATGGGATCCCTTTCTTTTATATCTGGGAGGTCAGATCCCTCTAGTCTTTGGCAGAATGGCCGCTCAGGACCAACAACAAGCTACAATTATTTTACTTGGTTAACGTTTTAACTGAATTACAAAAAAAATCTATACATTCTTCTAACATGGGAGGGAACCTCTGAAGCAAAAAAATGGATTTAAGCCACTGAACATTAGAAAGGAGGGAAGTGGAGTAGAATCTACAAATACTGCCACCCACTGGTAATAATTTCCAGCTTCCCAGATGGACCTAGGAAACATGCATCAAGAGCAACAATTGTGGCTTCCTTGGGTGGGATTACTGTGCCATCATGCTGAAGTGAACTTGTCTAATTGACAGACAATAGCTACAAGCTCACCCCACACATAAGCTAATACCACTAATGGAAAAAGGTACTAATATAGGATTATTTCAGTAACCCAAAGAATTGCCATCATTGAAGTCAGGGACCAGAATTTAGATTTAATTGCAGTCACAGTATTTAGCACATGATAACATATGGGAAGGGATACTTCCAACAAGACAAGTGCTTCACCTCCAAGTGTTGGTACCATTTCTGGTGAATCATCCTCACTAGCTTTTTGTGATTCATGAATTCATTAGATCATGAATAATCTGCATCTTGATTCCATTTGCTTGGTGTTATCCCACATTCATTAATACCCCATCTCTCTATCACAGCAACACCCCCCCACCCCACCTTCTTTCCAAGGGAAGCAACCACTTCACCAGCTTGGTGAGAGGGCTGGAGGAAAGTCATCCCAATTTCCACAGCTGCTTGCTGGATCAACAGAGCTCAAAGCTTATGATAAGCCCCCTTGCTCTGAGCTGCCAGAAAAGGACTTCACCTTGTGCTGCCAATATCCTAGTTATTCAGTCTTTCAAGTTTGGCATTAAAGCTCTCAGAAGCTGCAGAAACCTGACAATAGCCAAACTACAGCAAAATATTACATGCCCATGGTCACCTTGACTCTTGATAAGAATTTTTTTCCAGTTTGGTCACTGCCAGTTGGTTTGGGGCAGTGTATGCAATGTGAATGTACACTGTATAAGTAGTAGACTGCATTGAGATGCTTTCAAACTTGTACAATGTTTGAAATGATACTTGAAATTTGTAGATCTGATGTGCTAAGTGTAATTTTACAAGATGCAAATTTTAAGGCTAGTAGTGACTGCAACAGAAAATGCTGGATCAGAGATCAAAATACATCTTACTCTACAGTTACAAACTCAGCCAATTACCTTCTTGAAAAGGATAACTCCGTCCTTCTTCACCTCATACTTGGTAAAGAGATCTGCTGTCGAAGTGATTCCAAATGGCACCTCATCAAAGGCCTCTGCAGCCTGCAGGAATGTTTTGGCATCATTCCCTTCCACATCCTGGACAGGGAGACAGATAGCTTTAGTCAGACATTTCCAGTTTACTCCACTGACAGTCAATGGCAGGGTCCTCCATCTCTTACAGGTTTCACATTAAAATTAAATACAAAAACATCTGAGCTTCAAGCTGATCAAGTAAAATGAAATTTCTCTATTCTAGACTGCAGAAACCACCAATGACATCTAGTGATCACACACAAGTTAGTGTCAAGGAGAAACAAGCGTTTAAAACACTACACACTGGAGCTCAAGAATTACCCACTTAATATCTGGTGGGAATCCACCCCCAAAATTTCTTTATTAGCATAGTGTTCAATTAACTTAAACTCAAATATAGCAATGATTCTATTGTGATAATGCAATTTCAGGCTTCTGTAAGATTACTGAAAACTAAAGAGACCAAATTGAGGAATCCTCAGTTTACAAAAACATGTGAAGGCAGTGAGACAGCTAAAGCCACGTTACTTAAGGCACAGAATAAAAAGGGAGCATGAACAAGCAAGCTGCGGCAAGATTAACAGCCCAAATAAAACTTTTCACCCTCTTTCCTGATCTGTCCAAGAATAGTATATGGTAACAATACAGATTACGCACTGACCTTCAAAAATTCAGTTAGTTTATAAATCCAGTGGGTCAGTTATAGAAAATACTGCTCCATTTGCTAACCATAGTGCAGATCTGGTTCCAAACCACACCAGACAAAAGGACAGCTCTTCTTGTGGGGAAATCTAGAATGGTGGGACCTCCCATTTAAAACGGAGCAAGGAATTGCTCCTCAGGTTGTCATCTGAATCCCCTGAGACAGTGGGTGAGCAAGTTAAAACTGATACAGGTTACAAGGCAGAGAGTGGGGTGGGGGGGCAGGGGGGAGGAGAGAAGAGGCACAGCAGACAGGAAAGTGAGTTGATACCCATGTCATCAGCCATGGTTTTATTGAATGTCTGAGCAGGTTGGAGGTACCACATACTCAGACTGAACCTCTTGCCATCAGCATCATTCAGCACCGCGTGACCACTTGTACCAAACAGGCCCATGAATCTAGGAATTCTAAGATATGTATTAAAATCAGACTAACAATGAACTCTACTTGTGTGCTAGGTATGGACTTAACTTGCATTTTTAGAGCATTCTTATGTATTGAAGAGAGCCCAGTACAAAAGGTGGAAAAGGACAGATCAAAAAAAGCATGAGTTTAGGTGCCACCACATCTGAGTCTGGTTAGATATGCAATGGTTCAATGAATAATGAAGTGGGTGGGATAGGAGGAAAGCCACGAGAAACCCAGTAAGAGAATGTGAAGATACAAAGCTGAATGTTCTCAGATAGAACAGAGCAACATGGAGGGGAGCAAGAACTAGTTAAATGCACAAGAGCTGGTATAGATGCGTGTTGAATTTTTAAAAACTTAGTACTGAGGCAGAGCTACTGAGGAAGTGTCAAGATGCCAGATG
Organism: Sphyrna mokarran; assembly: GCA_024679065.1. Classification (NCBI taxonomy): domain Eukaryota; kingdom Metazoa; phylum Chordata; class Chondrichthyes; order Carcharhiniformes; family Carcharhinidae; genus Sphyrna; species Sphyrna mokarran. The sequence goes on along the minus strand of JAGIQG010000021.1, from coordinate 9,236,325 downwards.
ATAAAGATATGATTATACACAGCCACATACGTACAGGATGTAGAGGTGAGAAAAGAGTCTGAGAGGAGATCACGAGATAATAAAAGAATGGGTTAACCAGCAGTCCCCAGACTCAACGCTATAGATGGAGATTGAGCAACAGGCAGAGCCTCAATACTTACTAAATACTTACTAAATACCTTTTTGGGTCTTAATCCAAAATGTTAATCATTTCTCTTCCATGATAATGCCTGATGAGTTCAGGCATTTTATTTCAGAATCCTTAATACATTTACAGATATGTTCTGTAAACAATGCTCCTAACAGCACTTCTCTACCACACTTAACTCCTTAATATAGCTGCTTATATTATGTAGTCACACAAAAGCCCACAATTAGTCCCTTGGAATCACATTTCGAACAATAACTCATACATGAGGGAGCCAAATCCTGTTGGTCATCACTGGATTCACACAGGACCCAAGACATCCTTTCCTATTTGAGCGCTTTTACACACACTTGTGGCATTTTGATACAAGCAGCACCGCCTCTCATCAGTTACACAGCAGCATCGAAGCCATCAGGCCACAAGCTTTTGCAGTTATACATCCAAATCCTCAACCTGCCAACCTGATTGAGTCAAGTTTCTGCTGTGTTGGCCGAAACCACTTAGCGCATGGAACTGGAACTAAAATTTAGAAGATTAGACAAACTACATTTTCCACTTCTTTCACTAAAAAGGATTTATTTTGTAAGAGTCATAAAACCCAGTGCTATACTTAGAGACCATTCATACTTGCTACATTTTGCCAGCAAATGATCCTGTTATTGTTTTCTTAAATTATTTGAAGAATTTCTAAGTTATTTAATATTAACTTGTTTCTCTTCAAGCAGCCAGGGACAATTAGAGCAATATAAAAGCACCTTGCTCACAACTGTGTCGCAATTCCACAAAGCAACTGCTAGTAAACAGCCACTCTAATTAGTCTTGGTTAGCAACAGGTTTAACATTTCAGTTTCATCATGCAGTAGGTCTGTGCTGCACTGACAATTCAGTGATGGGGAAACTAGTCACAAAGCCAGTCTTCAACCCACTTCTACAGAAATGATTCTGCTTGAGGAAAGGGAATGGACAACTTGTCCATTCTGTGCATAAAAAAATCACCTGCAGGCATGGGTTGCTAAACAGGTTCGCACTGCAATGACAGAGGCTGAACAGTGATAGACCTGATAGAGGTTTACAAGATGAGGGGCATGGACAGAGTGGACATCAGAAGCTTTTTCTCAGGATGGAAGAGTCAGTTATTAGGCACTTTAAACATCTTTATGTTTAAGATGTGAGGGGCAAGACTTGAAGGAGAAAGGGTGCTTGGAACCTGCCGTCCAGGGGAGGTAGTGGAAGCAGAAACAATAATGATTTTTAAAGGGATGCTTTGACAAACATACGAATAGGAAGGGAAGAGAGGGATTATGGTCCACAGAAGGGTAGGGGGTTTTCAGCATGGTCAGAGGAAGGTTTGAAAGGCCTGTTCCTGTACTGTAATTTGTGTTTTCTAGGAGAATACAGACACTGCTGCATGAGTGAACATGGACTCATCATTTCTCACTACAGGAGCAGCCAAACAAACAATACTGCCCTGTTCATGTTATACAATGTCTTCACTGGAAGAAAGTTCACCCATGCTTTTACACACAAAAAGCCTTTTAAGAAATAATCAGTACCTTGAAAAATCCGATAACAACCACGTCAGAGGAGTCCACCAACTTCTCCGCAGCATCTGCATCAGAGATGGTGTCTGCTGCAGGTCCCATGCGTTTCTTCAGCCAGTTCACAATATCTTCATGCTGTCTTCCAGCTAAGGAGAGGAAGATCAAAGCACTTTAGGAAAAGGAACACTTACTCATGTGCAGCTGTCACACAAAATAATAAGATGCCAGCAACTCAACCCTATATTAAAAAGGCCAATCCTGTTATTGCCCACAAGCCAGCAAGAATGCAACTGGCTCCATTCAGACTGCATCCAAGATACATGTCAGAAAGTCAAACACAGGGCTAATATATTTCAAGTCAGTAACCCTTCATCAAAACTGGAGAAGTTAAAAATACATCAACCCAAAAGTTTCTCTCTCCACAGGTGCTGCCAGACCTGCTTAGTATTTCCAACAACTGCAGGACTTTTTCTGCATCTAAGACAAATCAGTGAAACATTTACTTACCAGACAGAACCTCCAGCTTCTAACTTGTACAGTCAGGAGGCACTGAAGCACTTCCCCTGCTGTTAGCTCACAGGAGAGTAGCATTGCATTAAAAAGCAAGATAGGCAAGCACCTAAAGCAGAAAAGAATAGAGGGACGGGATAAGAGAAAGACAAAGTAGGCTGGGAGGCAGCTTATGTGGAATATAAACACTTTTGCGTTTTATGCTCAGGTGCACTGAATGGCTTGTTATTGCCCTGTATACCAAAAAATGGTGAACTCATGTAAATAGCCCACACCTGGCTGATTTGAAAGGCACTTGTAATTAATCTTGTTGACATACTATTGGTGAATTGGGGATACTGAGTTGTATAGTCTTTTAATTTGATTTATTATTGTCACAGTTTTGTTCCTTGCACACTATATAGACAAAGCATACTATTCTTAGAAGAGGTGAATGTAGGATGTGTTACGGTCATAGCTAGGCTGTACAGAAAGATCAACTTAACGCAAGGCAAGTCCATCCAAAAGTCTTGACAGCAGCAAGAAACTGTTCAAGTTGGTTGGTACATGACCTTAGACTTTTGTATCTTTTTCCTAGAGGAAAAGAGAATATCCAGGATCCATGAGGTCCTTAATTATGCTGGCTGCTTTGCCAAGCAGCAGGAAGTGTAGACAGAGTCACTATTATTAAGCTTCTGTTCCCACTGTACAGGAAAGTGAGATATTCACAACGTTGATTTAAATTATGCACTGGTGTCTTTTGCTGTTAAACAGAAAAACCAGCAGGTCTGGCTCCAAACACTGGCCCCCAGGTACACCACAAGTTTTAGACAGTAGCTGCTGAGTGAACCAATAAGAATCATCGTACCACTCAAAAGCTACGACGGCCTCAGTGAATCCCAACCAACAGGATTTCAGTATCAGCTAGCTACCAGCTTGAAGACAACTGGAAACCAGCAAATCTAAAACAATGAGAGGAAGCATTATCCATTCTTCTTGCATCTGCCTTTCAAATCCCTAGCATCAGGTCTGTTCTTGCAAAGTGGTCAGGTGGGAGAAAACAATTGCATCCCAATCTAACATAGCATGTGTTCTCTATGCCACATTATGGGCACAAGTAGAAGAGAAAATGCACTCTGTTTGATCATGAAGTTTATAGGGAATCATTTGGTAACTCAGTAAGCAGGCCACATGTTTCTCACAGACTAGAGACAAGAAATACATCATGGTCACAGATGCTGGTCAAATGAACCAAAGAACTGAAATTAGCCACAAAGCCACCCATTGCTGAGTGTATACTTAAAATGGGTGCCTTACCCAGCAAACATTGTCAACTGGGGCTGTGGGATCATGCCCAGATGATGAGAAATAGAGTTAACGTTTCAGATTGATGACCCTGAAGTCAGAAATGGAAAAAGGTTCAAGATGCTATGGATTATAACAATAGAAGCTTCAAACAGAGGCAACTGAGAATTGCAAAAAGAGTCTGATGTAGACATAGGAGAGATTAGCAGGGAGATGGTGCTCAAAAGCAGGGGTCAAAAAATTAGCCCAAGCTTAAACAAAATCCAAACTGCAAAGGAGTTGAATCTTTCACTGCTTTGATCTTATGACTGGATCAGATCAAAACTGATCAAGGAGATAAATTCCCAACTAAGAAAAACCATAGTTTCTTTGCTCAGAGCACAGATTTAATAGAATCATATATTCATGGATAAAAGCCATGAATGCTATCTAATACAGAAGTGATACTGTAAATGATTCAAATTGTGAAAATGAGAATTTCATTTTCAGATAGTGACAATAAAACAACACTGAACACAGCAATAATGGGATTTCCCCAAAGAGCAACTTTCTAGTAACTGTCACAATAAAAAACTCTTGTATTATACCAACTGGAAAATAAACAATTTCACAAGTGAATCCATACATTGTAAATTCAACTTCTCAAAGCTAACAGATCAAAGAAATCTGGTGGAAGGTAGCACTGTTGCCTCAGTGCCAGCAACCCAGGTTTGATACCTGCCTCAGGTCACTGTGTGCAGAGTCTGCACCGCCTCTCCCCGCACCCTCCCCCAATCCCCAGCCCCTCTGTCTGTATGGATTTCCTCTCAGTCCAAGGTGGGTTAGGCAAGTTGGCCAGACTAAGTGGACCCTAATGTCAGGGTAAATGCCTAGGGTTATAGGAGGGCGGCCTGGGCAGGATTGGGATCAGTGCAGACTTGATGGGCCAAATGGCCTCCTACTGTACTGTAGGATTCTTAAATATGATAAAAGTGATGGCCACAAAAAAGTGGGCTATTTGCATGAACAAGATCAAATATTTTCTTTAGCAAATTGTAAACCCATGCACTTTAATTATTGGTCGCATTTCAGGGAAAGAAAAAACAACTTTCTGGGAATTTGAGTAAACCACTCAAAAGCTGTGAGTTTTCATTAAAAGTTCTTTGATGGATATTGTCCATTCCAAGTTGCGCAAGGTGGCAGCAAGCAGCTTTCTTGAACTGCTGCATTGTGCAACAGAAATATCTCCAGAGGAATGAGTTGGGCATTCCATGATTTGGTCCAGTATATGATACGTGTCCACATTGACAAGAAACAGAAGGGACTGGGATAGGTTGTTGAACAAAGACCTGCTTTGCTGCAGTACAGGTGACTAATCAGAATCCTTACATGGAAAAAAGGCCATTCTGCCCAGTCAGCCTGCACCAACAATCTTGCCTAGGCCCTATCACCATAATCCCATGCATGTATCCCACTAATTTCCCCCTGATTAATGGCAAACATAACTGAAACATCTTTGGATTGTGGGAGGAAACCCATGCAGACATGGAGTGTATACAAAGTTTGCACAGTCACCTGCAGCTGGAATCAAACACAGGTCCCTGGCGCTGAGGGGAAGAAATGCTAACCACTGTGCCACCCAATACCAGGAATACAAGCAATGAATTATTTCAAAGCAAATTCAGTTGCTTTAAGTGTAATCTGCACTGTACCATCCATAAGCAACTGGACTAAATGCCAAGGTAATGCAGCCCAATTCTGTTAGCTGTGTACAGTTCTGGACACCACATTATAGGAGGGTCATGAACACCTTGAGAGAATGCAGGAGTGGTTCAAAGGGTGAGAAACTTCAGTTATGATGTTAGAGCTGGAACTGTTATTTGGAGGGGTGGCCAAATGGAGATTTGATAGAGATGTTCAAAATCATGAGACCTGACGGTAGAGAGGGAGAAACTGTTCCCAATTATAAAAGGATCAAGACAAAAGGTACATGAACCAAATAGTAAACGTGATGCAAGAACATTTTCACACAAAGTAGCTTGGGTTTGGAATGTGCTACCTGGAGGGTGGTGGAGGCAGATCCAATTGAAGCATTCAAGAGGACATTATGTTTACTTGAATAGAAACAATGTGCAGGAGTATGAGAAAGGGCACAGAAATGGCACAAAGTCATGATGCTCATTTGAAGAGCCAGTGCAGACATGATGGACTGAACAGCCTGTGGTATCACAGCAAAGTGTGATACATGGCATCTGAGTTCAAGTTCAGAGTGCAGAGCATAATGGAGCACAGAGCCAAATATATGGAACAGTTAAACAAGCGTCCAAACTCATGTCCTGCAGAGATGGAGCACAAGTTCAAGTTTTCACTGAGACAATTAAAAGGACAAGAAAAGAAATTGGAGATCGACAGTAGAGCTCTGACAGTTGACACTCAGGAGCTGGAGTACAGAGGTCTTTGTTGTCCTCCTTTGGATAGTTTGCTTCAAATAAATAATTCCTTCACCCACCAAGTAATTGTAGAGCCTTGCAATTATTACAGCCTCCTGCACTGTAATGTGTAAATTCTGAATGGTTGCACTTATAGTCTTCCAGTTCAAAAGCTAGAGATTAATAGTTGCTAAACAACAATTTCAGACTCGTTTACACATTTACTATACTGCTGCAATAGGAATCTTCATTACCTGAATAATCCTTAGGGTTGTTCTTATCACCATTTTTAAAAAACTTGATGGTCGGGTATCCCCGTACTGAAAACATCTGTGCTAGGTCGGATTCTTCAGTGGCATCTACTTTTGCAAGTCTGATTGGAGAGCCTTCTTCTTTCAGCTTTGCAGCAGCTTTGGCATACTCAGGGGCAAGTGCTTTGCAGTGTCCACACCAGGGAGCATCTGTGGGGGAAAACATAGGTCAGATAAGGTCAAAGATAGCAAACATGCACCTGGGTTTATGTTTCAAAATAAACCTGAATAACTCTCAGCTGTAGCACTCCACATATTACCCCAACACAGAATTCCCAGAGTCTAAATCACAAATTTACAACATTTCTTTTGGAACAAATAGGAAGCCATAGAATTTCAAAAGCAGTCTTTCTCCACATTCAGGAGAATGATGGGATAAATACTGCAACACATTAATGATCAATTTATTAGGATGCATATTGAAAGTTAGAGGCAACCTTGTTGTACTAAAAGACTAAAATCTGGGTAGACAAGAAATGAAAACAGAAAAAGTATGACATACTTGGAATTACAAAAGATACAATTATATAGAAACAACCACTGTTAGATTTTAAATGTGTATTCTTCAAAGTGTCCTGTACAGTTTGACTAAATACAGACTACCCCATGGCATAATGGGATGAAAACTAAGTGAGATGAACCACATTCTTAAGGAACAATACAGCCACAGGGCATAGTTCCCAGATACTGAATGCATGAGACAATCCATTTTTTCCTCTAAGAAATGCTTAGCAGACAGGAAAATGAAAACTCTTGAACTTTATGGAGCAACAATAGAAAAAATACCTTTGAACTCTTATTACTTATGTAATAGAGATTGCTAAAAGACAAGTGGGTGGAAGCTCTAGACCAACAAACTCATGCTTCCAGAGGGAAGGATGTAATTGGCCAAGATGAATAATCCATATTAACATAATTGGAAATCATATGCCTGAAATGGACAAAGTATAATCACAGAATGTCTTGATAATTTAGAGTAATTTGAACCATTTTAAATTGCTCTCTCCATGGTGGAAACCAGTCCTGGGTCAATAAAAGCAAGTCTTCAATTAGAAACTACTGTCTTCACGGATCTCTATTTGCTGAGCTATATTAATAAAGAGCAATTTCCTGCATAAGGCCAGCAAAATATTTGGATCTTTGAAAAACTCCTACAGAAACTAAGTTTAAACCATTTTCTGTAGTCTAATGATTTCATTGAAATGAGGGGAAGATGGTAAAATTCACATTATGGTGACACAAACCAGAGTAAATTAACTAGCAACAGCCAGTATTGGCACTCAGCACACAGGCAACACGAGTGGGCACCCACATATAAAAGACTAGATACAATTGTACAGGAATACACCAACGAATAGAGCAGCTGGATCTTACTCCTTGAACAGAGACAACAACCTTTTGAATAGGGCTTGTCCTTCAGAACAAGATAGCTAATGTGGTACAGCCCCTTAAAGTTCACCAAATCCTTTGACCAAGCTGTTGCAACTCTTATTATCTCACTCCCACCCCTCCTGCAAGAGACAAATACGCAATACAAACAGGCCAAGAACCAGCTAGTCAATGGGAAAGTAAACAACAAATGGCAAGGGAGCTGCATTAAAACAAACTTCAGTGGTTTACCACAAGAATACAAGAGGAACTCAAATTCTATACAGATCCTTGAGTCAATCGTGACATTTAAACTAGATAAAACTTTGAACAAAAACAGTAGCAGATGAAGGCAGAGCAGCACCTTCAATCTTACAAGAAGCTCTCCAATAAGCAACCCACTACATCACACATTAGTATTGGAAATCACATGACACTTACTCGATACATTCTTTCCAAGACCATACTGATTACTGGGTACAGCATAGCTAATTCCAAATCAGCCCACACCAACTAAAATTAAGCAGCATAGTATTAAAAATGTTCAACTCCAGACAGCAGGAGAAAAGCTTCAAAGAAAGTAACCCAACACCCAACTGCAGTTAATCATTCACATCATATGCCCTCTGACCAGCAATCTCAGTGCCATTTTAAATTGGCATGAATTAACTCCTCAGGTTGGTACTGGGCAAATAACCTTCAGAACGCTCCAATATCATGCAAAATGTCAATAGGCCAAGGAGGCAATTTGCCAATTAATACATTAACCAGGACACAGGAACAAAAGGTCCTTCACTCAATCATGTAAAAAATAGGGAAGTGATTGTAGCCATTTGCTAATCTGACTGGTCATGCAAACACAAAATGTCAAAGTTGATGGACTGGTTTTATGCAGTACCAGGAATGCCACATTACTAGAAAATAGCCAATAAGAGTAAAACACCCAATTCTCTCTCTCCTGAACAGGGACGTTAGATTACTCAACAACAAACACACCTCGATCCTTCAAAGCAAGCAGTCGGCCAGATAGAAAAGGAGGATGAGATACAGTGTGGGAGGTCAATTCTGTCCTCGGTGTACGTACTCATCAGGGGAACATCTGGTACTGTTTTAGCCAAAATACCAGGTAACCATCAGACTATAGCAGCCCCCATCCAAATCAGCACAGACCATGGATACAGCCATTAATCTGTGATGTGCTCATAGCCCCCACCTTGCAAATATATTCAGCTCCACCCAGCAACCTTAAATTTGATCACCAGTTAGCTTTAGAACTGGCAACATTAAAAAAATATTGTTCAGGAAGTAATTCACTGACCTACAGCATCCCCCAATTAAAGTGCAAATCACAGATCAAAACAGGGTAAAGTGGATAGTGGAAGGACAGATAGACCCAAGGTACCCCTCTTCTTGCCCCAACACAGCAATAGAAACAAACTAAAAAGCTGCAATAAAAGTTAACCCAGAATCTCAACTAAAGAGTAGAAATACTGATATTTTTAATCATATCAGTAAGGGGCAGCATGGTGGCACAGTGGTTAGCACTGCTGCCTCAGTGCCATGGACCTGGTTCAATTCCCAGCTTGGATCACTGTGGAATTTGCACATTCTCCATGTGTTCCAGTCTCCTCCCACAGCCCAAAGATGTGAAGATAGGGAGATTGGCCATGCTAAATTCTCCCTCAGTGTACCTGAACAGGTACCAGAGTATGCTAAGTAGAGGATTTTTATAGCAACTTCATCTCAGTGTTAACGCAAGCCTACTTGTGACTAATGAATAAACTTAACTTTTGAGGAGTCAATTTGCTAGTATCTTCCTGTTGCAGACTGTTCTTGCTCTGCATCCCTGGTCTTGCCTCTTGTTAATTGCATCAATGCCATCAAGCCAATCACTAAGTGAAGCAAATTTCTGACTCAAGCCCATGGACACATTGGGCCTGCACAGAATCTGAAGCAGCTTCTCAATCTAATGCCACAACGCAGCAAGATATGCTACAGTTGGACTTACAACACCACATCTGGTCAATTTGTACTGGGGTTGCTCCTTTGCTACAGGAAAGTTTGTGGGGCAGGAACATTTCAACTAATGCTGTCTTTCTTGAAGAGGGGCCTGCGTTTAAACATGTTCACCATTCTGCAGGGAGGGAGGCAAATTTTGATAGGAAAAACATCAAAGAACGAGTTCAAGCATGTTGTATTGGGGCTTTCTCCTAGAGTGTAGTTACATCAGGAAAACATTTCTTAATGATCTCAAAATTAAACTTTTGTTAATTTTGGCTAATGATAAATATAGCCTACAGTCCTTTCAGCAAAGAAGCACTGGAATACCTGCCTACTAATGCCACTTTACAACAATTTCAGATTGAAGTGGAAACAAACTATTGCATGCTATAATAAAAATATTGTGGATGTTGGAATCTGAAACAAAAAAGCTAGAAAATCTCAGCAGGTCTGACAATATCCGAGGAGAGAGAAGAGAGCCGATGTTTCAAGTCAGAATGACCCTTTGTCAAAGATAAGCGCAAAGAAAAAACACTGCATTCTAAATGCCTGTAATCTCGATTCCAGGGTCTGCAGTGCAACAGATCAATAAAGCTAATACATAGAATTTGATAGCATATCATTCAGTTCCAGAGGTTGCCAACAATTAAATACACATGGAAGAGGCTCCTTCACAAACTGGGCAAAAACATGCAGAGGACAGTCAGCATGAACCTTAGCACAGTTCACTATAGCTCCTATCTACAGGACCAGGAATCTAGCAAGGCTGAATGGAGCACACAGCTCTGTTCCAGAAACTGAATATTTAACAGAGCAACCTGAATTTTAATTATTAATGAGACAAAAACTGAATTGGAAAAACAATTAGTTCAACACAGCCACCAAGTCTAATTGCCATCTGCTAGCCCTTTAAATATGTAGCAACATATTAAGTGCATTATGGATGAACACTTATAGGCAACACTACTGGATACCTCACTCCATTTACAATGCAAATTACATCTACAATGACATGGCATTCAAACATTTTCAGATAAACAGAGAGTGGTAATGTCACAGAACTAGTAATTCAGAAGATCAGGCTGAGTGATCTGGAAACATGGATTCAGATCCCACTATGGCAGTTGATATGAGCTCAGTAATGGTGACTGAGCAACCATTTTGCCAAAAAGTTTCCAGTGGTTAAAATCCCTAAACAGCAGCCCTAGTCTATGCAGTGGCTGTCCCAGATCTTTGCAACATGCTTCTAACACTGAAAGCCTATTAAAATATCATCTCCTTAGTGGATGGTCCAAGCAGTAACTGGGTGGGTTTCAGTGTGCATCCCTGAAAGATAAGCTATAGTACACCTGAGCCCTGTATTAAGCAGGTTTTCAGGAAGAGTTCTCAACAACTACTGTCTCTCTACAGACACTAAGATGTGTTCAAGATTTGACAGACATGGCTCTTCTCACTAAGAAGCATCTTGGTGCTGGCGAGATGTCCGTATCACTGACCTGACACTTCAAATAGCTGGAGGAAAAGAACCAAGAGCCATAATTCCAACCTGTTCCCTAGCTCAGTAGCAGTGTGTACCTTAAGGGGGAAAAGGCCAACTTCTAATACGATTCGTTCTGTTGACTCTCTATATTCTGCAATGTCAACAGGCAAAAAAAGTTACACAACATGGCTCATAATGACAAGAAAGTAATTCATTGTGCAATAGCAAAGTCCACCACAAAGTTACACCACAATTTTATATATAACCCCAAATGTCAGGTCTACATAAACCAGAGACAGGTACAATGATCACATCTATCAAACATAATGAGAACAAAAAACTTGTTTAGCACAGCTTCAGCACTGGTATCAGGCAAACATTATACTTGTCTCATTTTCCCCACCCCATTCATCTGTCTAGGAGGTCAAACAAGATGCCAATCATTGCTGACAAGCCTCATATTCCTCTTTTCTCTCCACAGCATGTCTCTCTCTCTCTTCCCCTTCCTATATCTTGGTAAAGGTTGCTTTGAATTCCTTATTAGATTTATTTAGTGACTACTGTACTTTTTAATAGAGCTGGCTTTGAACTCCCTACACAAGTGGAAATATTTTGTATGCCAACACTTCATGTCCTCAGAAGGCTTCTCTCAGGTCACCCCTCAGCCTTCTCTTTCCCAACAGACATAACCCTTCAGCTCTGGGATTATCCACCCGAATCTTTTATGAACCTCCCTCAGCACCTTAAAATAATCAACTATTTTAAATGGAGGGATTCAATTGTAGTCTGTCAATATAGATACAATCCTTCAAGGTTTGAAGAACAGTTTTCTAACCCAATCTGTACACTGCATATATGTCAAATGGTCAACTTACTAGTTATAAAGAAATGACAAAGCAAATGTCGAGAAAAGTAAGTGATTCAACATACAGGCTTGAAGCCAGCTTTTACAACTAAGGTGACTTCAAGTCAATCATTGTGCTGGCATTTAAAAATAAGAGTATGCTTTATCATTACATCCCAAGTCAAAATTAGAAATTTGTAAGCCAACAAGGCTTCAACATGTCTGGACTTTATACAAAATCATCCCTCACCATCTCATTTAAACATTGTGTTAAATAAATGTTTGGTGCAAGTTAGGTCATCATTATGATGAAGATAATGGCCATTAACAGGATAGACCAACGCAGGAAATAAAAATAGAAAATATTCCAGTCAGGCACTCTGTGGGCAAAAGTAAAGGCGGGCAAGTGGCAGGGAATTTTAATCCAGAAACAAAATATTTCTTCCACAGATGCTGCCTTACTGTTGAGTATTTCCAGCATTTACAGTACTTCATTACTACATGTGACACCTATTTTCCCCTATCCACCTGACAAACATTAAATGGTACAATAGACCACTTTCCTCAAAGACAAGGCAGCAGCTAGGCAATACATAAAGGCGCAGAATTTCACAGATAGGTGATAAATTTCTGGCTCTGCAGTTTAAACTAAACCAATCTCTAATTTTTTAAATACAAAATGGCTTATGCAACATTACTATTACATCCTTGCAACAAATAAGCTGCAAACCCTGGTCCCAAACTTAAACAGATTTGGCATAATGAGCTAAAATAATTAACTGCCAATTCTATGATTTACTGGAAACAGCTGCTGTCTAAAGGATCCTTAACAAAGGCTTGCAGCTGCAAGGTGCTGTTAAAAATGTTATCCCAACGACATACTGGAAGCCAGTTACACGCTATTGAATTTAATGTCGTAAAGACATCCCTTTGTCCTTTAAGGACCTTCCTAATCTTGACAATCCTTACAGTACAATCAATCCTCAGCAACGGTCAGACAGAAACCAGAAGTATTTAAAACTGACACTCGCTGCTAAAGGTCTTCCATTTTAGGTTGAAAAATCACGCATCATTCTCGTGTGCTTTTAGCTATTTGGAAAAGGGGCGATGTTAGTCCAACTTCGCTGTTAGACCTAGCAAACAGGACACTCCCTCTCCAGCCCACCATGCAATCTGGGATCGGGAAAGCAATGCCAGCCTCCCACCCACTGACTCTCGTACACGTCAACTCTATCCAAATACACAACACCCGCCTCCTTCACTTATTCTACTGGTCGCTAGTGGCCGACAGAAGTTGTCAATTCGCCAGGTCCTTTTCCTGCTCAAGTACGTGCAGTTTATACACGTACGATTTCTTACACACAAAAAACCAAGGCCCTGCCTGCTGCCTTAAGGAAGTATCCTGGCTAACATTCAGCTTCTTAGGATCACCAACTGCTCCACACTACCGAGTGCAGTTTCTGCTTTTAATGCAGATTCCAGCAATGTTTAAATACTCTGTTTTTAAGAGACAAACAAAATCAGGAATGTCTTTCTCATGGAACCACTTGGCCCACTTTAGTAAAAAATGAGGAAGCCACAAAGATACCATCAGAAAGATAGCAAGAAAAACAGAACTCAAATCAAACCAAAAAAAACTGAAGCCCACAGTTAGTCAGTGAAGTAGTAAAATAATTTCACTACACACTGGTCGAGCCTCCAGTGTCAGTGAAAGTTATAAAAGGCTGCAACTGGCTTTTTAAGTCAGTCCCACACAAAGAAAGGCAGAACTTGCCAAATGTCAGGGTGCAAACAAGACCAGATATAGGGACCGGGTAAAGGGTAATCCCACTCGCCATTTAGGGACAGGACTCGGTTCAGTGAGTACCAACTACCCAAAGGGAGATGAACACTTTAAAAAAGTTAACTGCTGAACATCTGTTGGTTCAAAAGCAGCTACAGATTATTTATTGTTACAACAAATAAGGGTGTTTTCTTTTTGCTAAAGATAGTTACACACAATCAAGGCAACCACTCACTTCAACCAACAATAAACTTCCTCCTTTGCACTTAATTGCACGAGATCAGTTAATGAGAACAAGTTGTAAACTACAATTAGTTTGTTGCTAGCCACAGAATGAATGAATCAGATGGGACTCATTGCTGGTTGTAGAGGAATCGGTTGTCAATTAGACAGAACTTGCTGCTAGTCAGACACTCTTGCTACAGTCAGAAATTAGTTACTGGTTAAGCAGCTGGTTAAGGTCTGCTGTTAATGAGAAAAGAGTGAGTTGTTGATAGTTAGAAAATCATTGGTTACTAGTCAAGACGAGGCTTGTTAGTCAGGAAAGAACGGATTACTAGTTAGAGAGGAGCTGCTGATAGTTAGAAAATAAATTAGTTAAGTCTAGTTAAGACAACGCTTGTTAGTCAGAAAGGAATGAGTTGCCAGTTAGACAGGAGTTGTTGATAGAAGAGAATTAGTTGCTAGTTAAAAGAGAATACAAGTTAGACAGGAGTTATTCAGAAGGGAGCTGATGACTAGTTAGACAAGTAGTTAGTGGTCTTGTTGTGCTGGTTAAAGGCCCCTCTCCCTCACTTACAGAACTCCACCAGTAGGTGCTGGTATTTCTGAAGCGCCTCCTCGAAGTTGTCTTTCTTCAACACCAACACCTCATCCTCCACCGGGATGTCGGCGGCCGAGGCCAGGGCGGCCAGGCAGAGCAGGCGGACGGACCACATGTCGGTCTGGGGCTGGGTGACTGTCGGTGTCTCGGGCGCGGGACTCGCGGCTTCACCGGGAACGTGGCAGCGGGAGAGAGACAACTGCTACTGCGCACGCGCTTAAATCACCGCTTAGCGGCTCGTGGAGCCCGCTGATTGGGCCGCCCTGACGTCGGAAGTGCAATCCACCAGCAACTTCCGGGTTAGCGGTCAGAGGCCTCGCTACTGCCAGGATCAAAGATGGTGGCGCCCATTGCCTGTTCACATAAACATAGAGAGAGACACACACACATACACAACCAACCCCATTAAGAGACATTCCCCCTCATTCAACCTCATAAAGAGAGACACCCAGATATCCAACCCCATTAAGAGATACTCTCTCACGTTCAACCCCATAGAGACTCCCCTATACTCGACTCCATAAAGAGAGAGAAAGAGACCCCCCCCACACACACACAACGCAATAGAGAGAAACTCTCCTACACCCAACCCCGTAAAGAGACATTCCCCCTCATTCAACCCCAGAGAGAGATTCCCCTACACTCAGCCCCATAAAGAGACAATGCCCCACACCCATTCCCATAGACAGAAACATTCTTCCACACCCAATCCCCCTAGAGAAAGAGAGACATCCCCATACCCAACCCCATAGAGAGAGAGAGAGACTCCCCCACACCCAACGCCATAGAGAGAGATAGATTCCTCCACACCCAAACCCCTGGAGAGAGACTCCCCACAACCAGCCCCAGAGAGAGAGAGACTCACTCCCAAACACCCAACCCCATAGAGAGAGAGAATCCCCCACACTTAACACCATAAGGAGAGAGAGAATCCCCCACACCCAGTACCAGCTACATTGCTAGGTATTTATTATAGAATCCCAGATAGTCAGCAGGAAATTGAAAAGCAAATATATGTGAAATTTGCAGAGGGGTGTAAAAATAATAAGGGGGGAATTATATTAGGTATTTCAACTATTAATTGGAATAGCCATCATTTTAAGGGCTTAGATGGAATAGAGTTCTTAAGATCGATACAGGAAAACTTCTTAGGTCAATATGTAGAGGATCCAACAAGGGAAGGAGCTGTGTTGGACCTAATTCTAGGGACTGACAAGGTAGATTCATAATTGTCTTAATGGTATGAGACAGAGGGTGGTGACAGATAGTTGCATTAGTGACTGGTACTAAGTGGCGGACCACAGGGTCCGTGTTGGGCCCCCTATTGTTTGTCATTTATCTAAACTATATGGGGGTGTAGGATCAATAAGTTTGGTGATGACACAAAGATTGGCTGGGCAGTTAGTAGTGAGGGTGAGTGTCTTCGATTACAGGAGGATATAGACAAGATGGTCAAATGGGAGGATAAGTAGCAAATGGAATTTAACCCCGAAAAGTGTGAGGTGATGCACTTTGGAAAGAGTAATTTAACATGGAAATATACAATGAAAACTCTGACACTGGGAAGTTCCAAAGTACAAATGAACCTGGACATGTTTGTCATTAGATTTCTGGAAGCAGGTAAATAAGATGATTATCGCCTTTATCAACCAGTGTATCAATTACAAAAGCAGAGAAGTCATGATGGAGTTGTATCGAACTTTGGTAGGGCCACAACTAGAGTACTGTGTGCAGTTCTGGTCACCACGTTATAGGAAGGACATAAATGCACTGGAGGGAGTGCAGAGAAATTCACCAGGATGCTACCTGGGATCGAACATTTAAGTTATAAAGAGAGGTTGGCTAGGCTTGGGTTGTTTTCATTGGCCTGACAACATCAGGTTTAAATCCAACCGATTTATTTGATAGTAAACTTGCAGCTTTCGACTCTATGGCCTTCGTCAGGCGAATGAGGTGTTCTGGTCTCCAACAGCAGAACCAGACCAGAATTTGCCTGACGAAGGCCATAGGGTCAAAAGCTTGTGAGTTTACAATCAAATAAATCGGTTGGATTTAAACCTAGTGTTGTCAGACTACTTACTGTGTTTACCCCAGTCCAACGCCGGCATCTCTATATCTTGTTTTCATTGGAGCAGAGAAAAGGGCGACCTGATTGAGATGTACAAGATTATGAGGGACATGAACAGAGTAGATAAGGAGCAGCTGTTCCCCTTTACTTGAAAGGTCAGTTATGAGGGGGAAACAAATTAAAAGTGAGGGGTGAGAGATTTAGGAGAGATTTGAGGAAAAACATTTTTACTCAGAGGATGGTGATGGTCTGGAATGCGCTGCCTAACAGAGTGGTGGAGGGGGATGCCTCACATCCTTTAAAAAGTACCTGAATGAGTACTTGGCCCGCCATAACATTCAAGGCCAAGGGCCAAATGCTGACAAGTGAGATTAAGTGGACAGGTCAGGGCATTTCGTAGACTCATGAATGTACCCTTTTCCTTTTTGACAAAACTCACAATTTCCCTGGTCATCCACGGTTCCTGGATTCTGCCTTTCCTGTCCCCCCTTTACACAGGCACGTCTGTCCTGCATTCTGAGTAACTGCTCCTTAAAAGATTCCCACATGCCAAATGTGGATTTACCCTCAGACAGCCTCTCCCAAACAACAGCCTCCAAATCCTGCTTAATCCTGTTATAGTTAGCCTTCCCCCAGTTTAGCACCTTAACCCTAGGACAATACTTGTCCTTTTCCATCATGGAATTGTGGTCACTGTTTGCGTCATGTTTCCCCACTGCAGCTCTGATGACCTGGCTGGACTCATTCCCTAGTACTAGATCCAGTATAGCCTCCGCTCTAGTTGGACTATCCACATACTGTTCCAAAAAGCCTTCCTGGACATAATTAACAAATTCCTCACCATTCGGCTCCTTAGCCCTAAGGGATTTCCAGTCAATATGAGGAAAATTAAAGCCTCCCTCTACAAAATCCTATTATCTCTAGATCTGCCCAGAATTGCTTACATATCCATTCCTCAACTCCCTGTGGGCTGTTGGGAGGCCAGTTACATACCTCCATCATAGTGACTACCTCCTTCCTGTTTCTGAGTTCTACCCACTGTGTCTCATTACATGATTCTTCCAAGGTGTCCTCTTTCTATACAGCTGTAACATGTTCCCTAACCAGCATTGCCACTGCCCCACATTGTTTACCTTCCCATACACACAAGAGCATTCACTCCCTTCTGTCTTTAATGGACGATTCCCTAGCCTGAGATTATGCCCTCTGCATAGGAAAACAACCTTTCAGCATAAACCCTGTCAAAACCTCTGAGAATTCTTCTGTCACAATAAGGTGGTATAGTAGTTAGCCCTGCTTGATTCCAGCCTTGGGTGATTATCTCTGTGGACTCTGCATATTCTCCCTGTATCTGCATGGGTTTTGCTCCAGTTTCCTCCCACAGACTAAAGATGTATAGATTAGGTGGATTGGTCATGCTAAATTGCCTCTTAGTACTGGAGGGATTAGCAGGATAAATACCTGGGGACAGAATCTGGCCGAGATTGTTGTTGGTGCAGGCTCAATGGGCTGAATGGCCTCCTGCACTCTAGAGATTCTATAATAAAGTCACCTCATTCTTCTAAACTCCAATGAGTACAGTCCCAACCCACACAAGCTCTCTTCGAAGGAAATTCCTTCCATGCCTAGGATCAACTTCACGAACTTTCTCCAGATTGCTTCAATGTCAGTATATCATTCCTTAGATAAGTGGATCAAAATTGTTCACCGTATTGCTGGTGTCTAACTTGTACATCCTTATTTTTATGCTCCATTCCCTTTGAACTAAAGGCCAACTTTCCATTTGCCTTCCCTATTACCTGATGAATTTACATGTTAACTTTTGGTGATTTAAGCTCAACGGCCACCAAATCACTCTGCACCGCAGCTTCCTGAAAACTTTCTCCATTTAAGTAATACTCAGCACTTTTATTTTTCTTACCAAAGTGCATAACTGCACATTTCCCTATATTATATTCCATCTGCCAAGGTTTTGCCCACTTATCTGTCTATATTTCTCTATGGATTCTGTCATCCTCATCTCCTGCCTTTCCAGCTATTTTTATGTCATTCACAAACTTGATAATAGTCCATTCACCTCCCCTCGCCCAAGTCATTAATACATATTTAAATAATTGTGGCTCCAGCACTGATCACTTCACTAGTTACATGTTGCCATCCCGAAAATGTCCTTCTAGTTCCCAACTCCTCTGTCTTCCATTAATTAGCCAATCCCCTGTCCATGCTAATATACTACTTTGTATCTCATGGTGGCCTTTTGTCTGGTGCCTTGTCAAAGGCTTTTTCAAAATCCAAGTAAATTTCACATATTGGCTTCCCTTTTATCTATCTTGCTTGTTACCACCTCAAAGAATTCTGATAAATTTGTCAGGCATGGTTTCCCACCGTGAAGCTATATCGACACTGTTTGATCATATATATTTCTAAATTCTCTGCAATAACATCCTTGGATTTTTTTTATTCATTCTTGGGACATGGGCATCACTGGCTGGCCAGCATTTATTGTCCATCCCTAGTTGCCCTTGTTCAGAGGGCAGTTGAGAGTCAAGATGGTACAGTGGCACAGTGGATAGCACTGCTGCCTCACAGGGATCTGGGTTCAATTCCTTGAGTCACTGCCTGTGTGGAGTCTGCACATTCTCTCTGTGTCTGCATGCATTTTCTCTCTCAGTTCAAAATGCATGGGTTAGGTTGATTGGCCATGCTAAATTTGACCCTAGTGTCAGTGGATTAACAGGATAAATATGTGGGGTTATGGGAATAGAGCCTGGATGGGATTGTATTTGGTGCAGACTCAATGGGCTGAATGGCCTCCTTCTGCAAGGTAGGGATTCTATGATTCAATCACATTTTCCTAATGACAGATATTAAGCTATGTGGACTTTGGTTAACTGTTATTTGTCTCTTTTTAAATAAGGCAGAAAATATTGGCAGTTTTCCAATCCTCTGAGAGAGTTTCCTAGAATTTGAAGATCTTTGGAAGCTAACCACTAGTGCATCTATTATTTCTGTAGCTACTTCTTTTAATATCCTAGGCTGCAACCCATCAGGTTTAGTGACTTTATTGACATTTGTTCCCGTCAGTTCCCCTAGTATACTTTCCCTGCAGATAGTTATTGTATTTTGCCCATTTTGGCTTTTGTTTATTTGGTATTTTTTGAATATTATTAGTGCCTTCTATTGTGAAGACTGGTGCTCAATGTTTATTTAACTCCTCTGTCATTTCCTGGTTCCCCATTCTTATTTTCCCCCTCTCATTTTCTAAGGGGCATATGTTGACTTTGACCTCTCGTTTCCTTTTTAAATATTTAAAGAAGTTCTTCTGTCTATTTTTATATTATTTGACAGTTTACCCTCACCGTTTATCTTAGAACAACAAGAACAAAGAGCAACACAGCACGGGAAACAGGCCCTTCGGCCCAACGAGCCCGCGCCGCCGTCCTAACGTTTTAATGACATATCTTCTCCCTCTCTATTTATTTTTGGTCATTTTTTTTTGTTGGTTTTTAAAACTTTCCTAATTCTCGAGCTTACCTCTAATTTTTTCTTCGTTGTATCTTTCTTCTTTCAGTTTAATACTATTGTTAACTTCCTTGGTTAACCATGGTTGGTTTATCCACTTCCTAGAATCCTTCTTCCTAACTGGGATAATATATCTTTATTGTGAGCCATGAATTATTTTCATAAACATCTGTCATTTCTGATCAACCGAGTTTTCTGCTAAACTCCTTTCCCTGAAAAGCAAAACTGCAGCCAACTATACTCTCTTTTGTAATTACCTTTACTTAAGGTAAGCACAGTTGTTTCTGACCCAACTTACTCACTCCCAAACTGAATGTTAAATTCTACCATGTTATGGTCACTGTTTCCTAGAGTATTTTTTACTATAAGATTATTTATCAAACCTGCCTCGTTACACATCAGATCCAAAATAGTCCAATCCCTGGCTGAATCCACAACATATTGTTCCAGAAAACTATCCCAAATGCACTCAAAGAATTCTTCCTCATGGCTACCTCTGCCAATTTGATTTGATTTGATTTGATTGATTAGTATCACATGTATTAGTATGCATTGAATAGTATAGTTTCTTGCATGCTATAGAGACAAAGCATACCGTTCATAGAGAAGGAAAGGAGAGAGTGCAGAATGTAGTGTTACAGTTATAACTAGGGTGTAGAGAAAGATCAACATAATAGAAGGTAGGTCCATTCAAAAGTCTGAAAGCAGCAGGGAAGAAGCTGTTCTTGAGTCGGTTGGAATGTGACCTCAGACTTTTTACCTTTTTCCCGACGGAAGAAGGTGGAAGAGAAAATGCACAGGGTCCTTGATTATGCTAGCTGCATTTCCCAAGGCATTGGGAAGTAGACAGAGTCAATGAGTGGAAGGCTGTTTGCGTGATGGATTGGGCTACATTCACAACCTTTTGTAGTTTCTTGTGGTCTTGGGCACAGCAGGAGTCTTACCAAGCTATGAAAAAATGCTGTCTATGGTCCATCTGTAAGAGTTGGTGAGAGTCGTAGCAGACATGTCCCAATTCACATAAAGATTAAAGTCACCCTTGATTAAAGCACTGCTTTTTTTACATGTCCTCATTATCTCCTGATTCATTCTCCATCCTACAGTGTAGCTACTGTGAGGGGGCCTATAGCCTCCTCCACCAAGGTCTTCAACCCCTTGTCATTTCTTATCTCCACCCATATGGAATCTACATTTTCCACTCCAAATGTCATTTCTTCCTACTTTATTTATTCCATCTCTTCCTAACAAAGCGATTCCACCACATGTTCTTTCCTGTCTGTCCTTAGAAAAGTCAATGCCCCTGAATATTTAGTTCCCAGCATTGATCTCTTTGTAACCACATCTCTGCAATGACAATATCTATTATCCTCAGTTAATGCTATTCATTCATTTTTTGTTGTGCCAAACATCACATGCATTTAAGTAAAGATCCATTAATTTTGCTTTTTTTTACTCAAGTTTTACCTTATTTGCTGCTGTTTGTATATTTGGTCCATATCTGGCATACTCTGGGTATCTTTATTGAAATAACTGCCTTGCAATGCTGCCATATCCTTTGCAAACCCATGTATTGCCACTTTAACCCTCCCCCAGGGACTTACTTAAAGGCTTGACAGCTAATGTTCTCTGGATTTCCAAGGCACTCACTCACAATTTCCATTTGTATTGCTTGGAAACCAACTCACGATGTGCTGAAATGAAAAGGGAGAATAAAGGAAATTGAAAGTTGGAACTGAAACAAGACATTGAGACTGTCTCTCGTCTGAGAGAGAAAGGCCAGATGGATGCTCTGCTTTTGACCCTTCATCAGAGAAGGTAATGACTCAGGGAAAGTCCCTTTGTGGGTCAAACCAAAACAAAAAGAAGTGATAGCAACTACAGGAAAAGAGGCTGAGGGCACAGAGAGAAAAAAAATACTGCAAGTAATCTATTCGCAAAACGTAACTTCTTTTCAAACATCAGTTTAAAATAAAATACACTCCCAAACGTTGAATATGTTTGCAGTCTAAGTTGATGAATTGGACATTTTTTGTAATCCCAACATTGTGTGATATATGTTTGTGTGCCTGTGTGTGTGCGCACACCTGTGGATGTGTGTACGTGTCTGTATGTGTGTCGTGTGTACATGTTTATACATGTGTCATGTGTACGTATGTGTTTGTCCGTAAGCGTGAAGTTGGCGGTATGTGCACGTGTTTGTGTCTATCCATGTGCCTGCGTGCGTGTGTGTATCAGTGTCTATTCATTTGTGTGTCCATGTGTGTGTGTGCCATGTGTATTTGTGTGTCTCTATGTATGTCTGACGGTCCATGTATATGTGTGTATGTGCATCTATCTGACAGTATGTGTGTGTCTGTATCTATCCTGTGCGTCTGTGTTTATCCATGTGCTTATGTGTGGGTGCGTGTGTACATGTGTACAGAGGTATCCACATTCCTAGAAATGAAAACATAACGAAGAGAAATGTGTGGAATTGTGGATGAATTTGAGCTTGTGGAAATGTCAGATTCGGAGGTCCCCTGAAGAGTTATTATTTTTTGCTGGTGGTTCTCTGAGGCAGAACCAGACTGTTTGGGCAAACACAGTGTTGTATTTGTTCTCTAATCACCAACCACTGCATCACCAAGATTCTACCTCCAGAACATTGTCCATCCGTGTTTCTGTTTCAGCCAATCAGCTGCGGTAAGCATCAGACATTCTCTACATTACCTCAAAACTTGACTGTTTGGTAAGGTCAGTATTTATTGCCCATCCCTAATTGCCCTTGAGGAGGTGACGGGGAACTTCTTGAATCGCCACAGTCCTTGAGGCGATTCAAAGTCCAAAGTGCTGTTAGGAAGGGAATTCCAAGATTTTTTAAAGTTTTAAAGTTCATTTATTAGTGTCACAAGCAGGCTTACATTGACACTGCAATGAAGTGACTGTGAAAATCTTCTGGTCACCATACTCAGTGCCTGTTTGGGTACACTGAGGGAGAATTTAGCACAGCCAATGCACCTAACCAGCACATCATTCAGACTGTGGGAGGAAATCAGAGCACCCAGAGGAAACCCACACAGACACAGGGAGACCGTGCAGACTCTGCACAGACAGTGACCCAAGCCAAGAACTGAACCCCAGTCCTTGGTGCTGTGAGACAATAATGCCAACCACTGTGCACCATGCCACTCTGACCCAATGATAGAGAAGGAATGGTGATAGGAAAGGAATTCCAGGATTTTGACCCAGTGACAATAAAGGAACAGCGGTTTATTTCCATGCCAAGGTGCTCTGTAGTTTGGAAGGAATCTTCCAGGTGGTAGTGTTTCCAGGTATTTGCTGCCCTTGTCCTTCTGGAGATCACAGGTTGGAAGGTGCTGACAACAGACTTGTTGAGTTGTTGCGGTGAATAATGTCAGTTTTACGCACAGCTGCCATTGTGCAGCTACAAAAGGAATAAATAGTGAAAGTGGTGGATGAGGTGTCAATCAAGTGGGGTCCTCGATAATGTTGAGCTTCTTTAGTGTTGTTGGAGCTGCACTCATCCAGGCAAGGGGAGAGTATTCCATTACACTCCTGACTTGTGCCTTATAGATGGTGGGCAGGCTTTGAAAAGTCAGGAGGTGAGTTATTTGCCTCAGGATTCATAACCTTTGACCTGCTGTTGTAGCCACAGTATTTATATGGTTAGCCCATTCAGTTTCTAGTTAAAGATAGCCTCCAGAATGTTGGTAGTGTGGGATTCAGCGATGGCAATGCAATTGAATGTCAAGAGCGATGGTTGAATTCTCTTTTGTTGTTGATGGTCTTTGCCTGGCACTTGTGTAGCATAAATATTATTTGCCACTTGTCAGCCCAAGCCTGGATATTGTCTAGGTCTTGTTGCAGTTATATGAACTGCTTCAGTATCTGAGGAGTCACAAATGTTGCTGAAATGTTGTGATAACATCGGCAAACATCCCCCCTTCTGATCTTACGATGAAAAGAAAGTCATTGACAAAGCAGCTGAAGATGGCGGGATACTATCCTGAGGAACATCTGCAGTGATGTCCTGGAGCTAAGATGGCTGACCCTCCAACCACCACAACCATCTTCCTTCGTGCCAAGTGTGACTCCAACCAGCAGAGAGTTTTCCTGCTGATTTTCATTGATTCCAGTTTTGCCAGGATTCCTTTATGTCTTACTGAGTCAAATGACTTGGATTCAATTCTCATCTTGGGTCACTGTCTGTGCAGAGTCTGCACAGTCTCCCTGTGTCTGCGGGGGTTTCCTCTGGGTGCTCCGATTTCCTCCCACAGTCTGAATGATGTGCTGGTTAGGTGCATTGGCTGTGCTAAATTCTCCCTCAGTGTATCCAAACAGGCATTGGAGTATGGCGACCAGAAGATTTTCACAGTCATTTCATTGCAGTGTCAATGTCAAGACTTGATGTCAAGGGTTGTCACTCTTACACCCCCCCCCCCAACTCCTTTTGAATTCAGCTGCTTTGTTCATGTTTGGACCAAGGCTGTAAGTAGTCCTGGAGCTAGGTTACCCAAGTGAGATCCAAACTGAACATCAGTGAGCAGGTGATTGCTGTCTGAATGTTGCTTGAATGCATTGTCAATAAAAACTTTGATCACATTACTCACAATCAAGAGTAAGCTGATAAGGTAATAATTAGCCCGATTAGATTTGTGGATAGGTGTCACCCTGGGCAGTTTTGCACATTGTCACTTAGAATCCAAAGTTATTCCTGGACAGAAACAACTGGGGCAAGTTGTTCTGAAGTTTTCAGTACAACTGCCAAGATGTTGTCAGAGTCCTTAGCCTTTGCTGTTCAACCCCATTGAATGGTGATACAGTGGTTAGTACTGCTGCCTCAGAGTGCTGCATGGCACGGTGGCACAATAGTTAGCACTGCTACTTCACAGTGCCAGGGGAATCATATTCAATCCCGGTCTCGGTTCACTGTCTGTGTAGAGTTTGCACATTCTCCACGTGTCTGCATGGGTTTCCTCCAGGTGCTCCCATTTCCTCCCTTAGTCCAAAAATGTGCAGATTAGGTTGACTGGCCATGATAAATTGTCTCTTAGTATTAGGAGGATGATTAGGGTAAATCTGAGGGATTTGGGAATTGAACCTGGGTGAGATTGTGTTTGGTGCAAACTTGATGGGCTGAATGGTCTTCTTGTACAGGGCAATTCTATGATTTCCTAAAGTATCAACGGAGCAGATGTTAAGTGCAAGTTCCATTGGCAGAATGACAAAATGAAGTATCTCCTAGCAGCTGGTGACAAGTGGGGATATCGGCAGATACTTGGACCTGAGATCCTCTCAGTCTGCCCACTCACCTGGAAGGGGAAGAAAGCAGAGAAAAGGCCAATCTGTCACTCCGGGAATGTTTGATCACCCTGAGTGGAGATTACTGTCCCTGAAGTTCTGATACTTTATTTAACATCATTCTGCAAATGATCAAATTAGGCAGCGAGTGAGAGCTTTCTCAAAACAGAAACAAAATGTAAATTTTGTATGAGAGAGGAAATGACTGATCAGTTGGGATATTTCATTTTGTTAGATTTGATTATTATCACATGTATTAGTGTACAGTGAAAAGTACTGTTTGTTGCACAGCATACAGACAAAGCATAATGTTCATAGAGAAGGAAAAAAGAGAGTACAGAATGTAGTGTTACAGTTATAGCTAGGAGTGTAGAGAAAGATTGGCTTAATGCGAGGCAGGTCCATTCAAATGTCTGATGGCAGCAGGGAACAAGCTGTTCTTGAGTCGATTGGTATGTGACCTCAGATTTTTTCCCAAAGGAAGAAGGTGGAATGTCCGGGGTGTGTGGGGTCCTTAATTATGCTGGCTGCTTTTCCAAGGCAGCAAGAAGTTTAGATGGAGTCAATAGATGAGAGTTTGGTTTGCGTGATGGACTGGGCTACATACATGACCTTTTGTAGTTTCTGGGCAGAGCAGGAGCCATACCCCAAGCTGTGATACAACCAGAAAGAATGCTTTCTATGGGGCATCTGTAAAAGTTGGTGAGGGTCGTAGCTGACATGCCAAATTTCCTTAGTCTTCTGAGAAAGTAGAAGCATTGATGGGCTTTCTTAACTATAATGTCAGCATGGGAGGATCAAGACAAGTTGTTGGTAATCTGGACA
The DNA here is from genome assembly GCA_024679065.1 of Sphyrna mokarran. Taxonomy (NCBI): domain Eukaryota; kingdom Metazoa; phylum Chordata; class Chondrichthyes; order Carcharhiniformes; family Carcharhinidae; genus Sphyrna; species Sphyrna mokarran. Next base: position 9,210,108 of record JAGIQG010000021.1, on the reverse strand, counting down.
CTTAAGAACTTAAAGCTCTTGACCATTTCTACTTCATCTCTATTGATGTAGACAGGGGCATATTCCCTGCTAAGTTATTAGCCATGAAATCTCTTTGATATATCATTTGTAACTTGGTGTCACTTGGGCTGTAATAGTTGTCTAGTCAATCTGAGATGGTACTGAGATGCGTGATTTTACCTGCATATTCTGCTCATTATTATGTTGTAATTCCCATTGACTCAGTTACCCTCTGTGTGCCTCTCTCACCGACTCTGTGATACTTTCAGTACTGGATAAGTCGAGCTGGGTGACTTTATGGAGTGCCATCACTGGTCACATGGGTTGGGAAGGACAGTGTTTGTGTATGTGTGTGTGTGGGGGGGGGGGGGGCATGGAGGATGAGGAAAGAAGGGCCTGATAAGGGTAAGAGAGAGGACATTTCGAACTATTCTCATTGGGCAGGAAGTCAATGAGCTGGAGGCAGTACCAGCTAACAACTGTACGAGAAAAGGGAGAAGATGTTTGACCTTCTAGAGTAGGGGAGACAATTGTGTAGTAGTAATTATGTAGTAATCCAGAGACCCAGGATAATGTTCTGAGGACCCAGGTTCGAATCCCACCATGGTAGATGCTGACTTTTTTTTATTTTCAATAAAAAAATCTGGAATTAAAAGTCTAATGATGACAATGGAACCATTGTGAAAAAAAAATCCATTTGGTTCACTTATGTTCCTGAGGGAAGGAAATCTCCCATCCTTACCTAGTCTGGCCCACATGTGACTCCAGATGTACAGCAAATGAGGTTGATTCTTAAATGCTGACTGAACAAGCCACTCAATTCAAGGGCAATTAGGGATGGACAACAAGTGCTGGCCTGACCAGCGAAGCTCACATTCCGTGAATGCATAAAGAGAAAACCATTGGAAGGAAGGAGAAAATAGATAATATTTGACCACGCCTTTCATAACCTCAGGATTTCCTCCATTGAATTGAAGGCTTCACCACTTCCTACTTTCACCACTCCCCTAAACCCACACCCTCCGCCACCGCGAGCAAGCTGTGGGACTGTGAGCGGTGACCACAAGCCACTGTTTCTGGACAGAGGCTGGTGGTTAAAATAGGTCCTCCAACCTTATCAACTGTAAGCATCTTAACCTGAGTGAAGGTCATTTCAATAATAACATTCATTGAAGGAGTTTTAACCATACACTCCCTTGCTTGATTAACTTGAGAAGAGAAAACCAAACCTTTATCTTGATCTTCAAACTTAAAAAAAGAACCATCAAAAGGATCCATGTTTCTAATCGTTTTCTGATTTTAACATAACGAATAAAAAGCCTGTCTGTTGCCATTACAGTGATTCTGTTTCTAATAACATATTTCTGCCTATCCAATGTTGGCCTGAGTTCTGCTCAGCTGTTTTTATACTTAGCCCCGCCTCTCCTGATAACCGCACCTTCGTAGCCAAGTGTAACATTCCTTTACGAGTGAAATTTCCGATAGACATTCCCAAGTGACTAGCTTAGGGAGAAGTGGATTTACACTGTAATGTCCATAAGCTCAAGAGGATGGAATTTCCCCATCTGGCCCGGTACGAGTGGTGGGAGACCTCGGGCAGGGAATTCCGGCATTGGAGCGAGCGCGACCAGAAAATCCCAACCAGAATGTCTCAAAGAGTTTGTAGCCATTGAAATACAAACATACAAATCAGGGGCGGAAGAAGGCCATTCAGCCCCTCGAGCCTGCTCAATAAGATCATGACTGATTGTGGCCTCAACTTCACTTTCCCCCTACCCTGATAACCTTTGACACCCTTCTTAGTCAAGAATCTATCCATCCCTGCCTTAAAAATATTCACTGACCCCTGCCTCACCCGTTCTGTGAAGAAAAAAGTTCCAAAGATTCATAAGAGAAATAACTTCTTCTCATTTCTGTCTTAAATGTCTGTCTTCAATTTTTAAATAATGTCCCTTGGTTCCATAAAGAGGAATAACCTCCCAGCATCCACCCTATCTCTAGTCCCTCAGGATCTTTCAATAAAATCAGAACAAAACCTTCTAAACTTCAATGACCACAGGCCCAGCCTCCTTGAATTTACTTTTGAACCATTGGCGCTGTTGTAATGTCAGGAACGTGGCAGTTAGATAAACTATCATATTTGTTTGGTTGAATCATTAAATCATTGAATCTCTACAATGCAGAAGGAGGCCATTTAGCCCATCGAGCCTACACCAACCATAATGCCACTCAGACCCTATCCCACATATATACCCTGCCAATCCCCCTGACACAAAGGGGCAATTTAGCACGGCCAATCAACCTAACCAGCACATCTTTCAACTGCTGAAGGAAACCGGACTCTCTAGAGGAAATGCGGGGAGAATGTGCAAACTCCACACAGATAGTGATCCGAGGCTGAGAATTGAACCCAGGTCTTTGGTGCTGTGAGGCAGCAGTGCTAACCACTCTGCCAAGGATAAATACTGGTTAGGACCAGGAGAACTCGCAATCGCCTTCAAAATAATGCAACAGGATCTATTACGTTTGCCTGTGAGGTCAGGTAGAGCCTTGGTTTAATATTGCGTTGGAGAGACAGAGGTCAGAATGCTCCGACCTTGCCAGCACGGCAGTACAGTAGTTAACACTGCTGCCTCATAGTGCCAGGGAGCCGGGTGCGATTCCCAGCTTAAAGTTAAAAGTTTATTTATTAGCCACAAGTAAGGCTTGTATTAACACTGCAATGAAGTTGCTGTGGAATTCCTCTAGTGACATTGTTTAGGCCAATGCACCTAACTAGCACATTTTTCAGACTGTGGGAGGGAACCGGAACACTCAGAGGGAACCCACACAGACGCAGGGAGAACGTGCAAACTCCACATAGACAGTGACCCAAGCTGGGAATCAAACCTGGGTCTTTGGCACTGTGAGGCAGCAGTGCAAAACACTGTGCCATCATATTGCTTTGGTCACTATTTATGGGATGTCTACATGTTCTCCTCATGTCTGCGTAAGTTTCTTCTGAGTGCTCCGGTTTCCTTCCACAGTCCAAAAACGTGCTGGTTAGGTGCACCAGCCAAGCTAAAATTCTTCCTCAGTGTACCCGAACAGGCACCGGAGTGTAGCAGCGAGGGAATTTTCACAATTGCTTCATTGCAGTGTTAATGCAAGCCTACTTGTGACTAATAAATAAACTTCTCTGGTCCCACTGCAGTGAACAAAGAGTTGGCTGAGTGCCAAATTCTCCATTCTCACTGGCAGCAGTGGTGAGGCATGCAACATTGGAGAATTCAGGCTGGCATCTCTGGCAGTGCAGCAGTCCCCCAGGACTGTAGTGAAGTGGCAGCCTAAGTTACGTGCTCAAGTAGCAGCAGCGGGATTTGAACTCATGACTTTCGTGGCTCAGAGGAACCCTCTGAACCATGGCTAACAGACAACATCTGTGAAGAGGTGCATTTCGGTAAGCTGTCCTTGTTTAGATATATTAATAGTCGGATATAAATATCTGCAACACCTCTTCCGGCAGAGAGAAAAGATAATATCCGTTAATAATGACTTCCTTTTATGGTCGTGCAAATGGATGTGATGCAGTGAAACTGTCAGAATTTTCTTGGGTCGTTAACCAAGTGAGAAATGTCTGCCCACATGAAGGGCTTCAGTCTGTTCAACATGGAGGGAGGTGGCCTTTGGGTCATAAGGTCACGTGTTCAAATTCCATCTGGAGACTTGATATTATAACAAATTACATGGTAGTTTATTTAATTGGCATGTGTCACATGAAGACTTGAGCAGGAAATCGCTCACACCTTGGTACAGCTTGGAATCAAATATCACGAGGGGTCACAGGCTTAGGATCAGGGGGGTAAGGTATAATTTGGATGCTAGAGGGAGTTTTTTCACACAGAGGATGGTAGGGGTATGGAATGCGCTGCCAAGTGGTGGGGACATGCACTCTGGAAATATACTATATTTCTTAGTATATCTAGGAAATACTTAGATGGGCAGATGAACAGAATGGGAATGGAGGGGTATAGAAAACTGATTTAAAATAGGGATCATGAGCCTTGGGAGTTCCCTGGGAAGTGTGTAAATTGTGAATGATATCGATGTATTTGTTTTATCCTACAGATACTTCGGTCCACCTTGTTGTCTAACAAGGGGCATACACGCGATGGGTCGTGAGAGGGCTGGTCTTAGATTTTTCAAGAGTATCCTAGTGCTTCACGTCGTTAGTGTACGTTTGACCTGGACCATTTGATGGGCAACACGACAGCTCAGTGACTATCGCTGTGCTGTGCAGATACATGGATTTGGGCCTGTGTCTGTGGGAGTTTGCACATTCTTCCTGTGCTTGCATGGGTTTTCTCCAGGTGCTCCGGTTTCCTCCTACATCCCAAAGATGTGCTCTTAGGCTGATAGGCAAAACAAATTCTCCCTAAATTGTCTCGCAAATTTGGTTCCAATGCAGATTTCTATAAACATAGATATGGGTATCATGGGTAGAGGTGGGAACATCGGGGTGGCAGCGCGGGCTCGTTGGGCCGAAGGGCCTGTTTACCATGCTGTTTTGTTCTTTGTTCTTTGTTCTAGTAAGGGCAGAGTGCTGCACTGTCAGAGGCGCTGTCAGAGTGTTAAACCTAGACCCGTCTGCTCTCTCAGTTACACGTGGAACTATTGGAAGGGGAGTCTGGGAATTCTCCTGTTGTACTGATCAATATGTGTCCATCAACTCATATCTGAAGAATGGATAATATAATCATTTATTACATTGCTGTTGTTGAGAGCTTGCTGTGTGTAATGTGATGGTTGCATTTCCTGAAGTAACCAACTATTAAGATATAATAAAGTAAGAGAGACTGATCTGTCCCAGTTATTGGATTCCGCACTGGACTATGAAATATTCGCCATTTCACCACCTCTAAAGGTGGTTTTCTTGGATTTCCAAAAGACATTTGAGAAGGTGCCACATCGAAGTTTACTTCACTAGATAAGACCTCGTGGCTTTGGGCTAATACATATCCCATATCCTCACAGATCCATATCCCCCATACCTCATATCCCCCACACCTCCATATCCCCCACACTTCATGTCTCCCATACCTTCATATTCCCCACACAGTTCCATATTCCCAACACCTCTATATTCCCCACATAGTTCCATATCTCACATACCTCCATATACCCCACACAGCTCCATATCCCCACATCTCCATATCCCCCTATACCTACATATCCCTCACACATCTCCATATTCCCCACACAGCTCCATATCCCACACTGCTCCATATCACCCACATAGCTCCATATCCCCACATCTCCATATTCTCAATACAGGTCCATATCCCCAGAGTTCCATATTCCCACTCCTTCACATCTCCCAATCCTCTATATCCCCACATAGTTCCATACCTTCTGCACCTTCACATCCTTACACATCTCCATATCCCCCCGCATAGCTCCATATCTTCCATAACTCCATACCCTCTCAGCTCCATATTCCCTATACCTCTGTATCCCCACACTTCCATATCCTCACATCTCTGTATCCCTGCACCTCCATATTCCCACGTCTTTGTATCTCCACACATCCATATCCCCCATACCTCTATATCCCAGATAACTCCATATCCAAAAACATGGGGCTGATTCCTGTTGAGGGATTTGGTTTATGAGGTTTGAAAGGTTGAGCAAGTTGGGCCTGTACTCATTGGAGTTTAGAAGAACGAGAGAGCTTGACAGGGTGGATGTTTCTTCATGTGGGCAAATCTCAAACCAGAGGTGACAATTTGAGGTACCAGTTAAGATGGAGCTGATGAGGAATTCCTTCTCTCTGGGAGTTGTTGGTATTTGGAATTCTCTCCGTCAGAGAGCAGTAGATGCTGGGGCTTTAAATCTATTCAAGGTTGAGTTGGACAGATTGATGGGGGAATCAAGGGTTATGTTGGGAAAGTGGAGTTAACGTCACATCAGCCATGATCATATTGAATGGAAGAACAGGCTCATGGGTTGAATGGCCTAATCCTGTTCACATTTCTTATTGTGACGTACTGAGTATTGTCATGTATTATAGGATCCTACAGTGCTGAAGGAGGCCATTTGGCCCATCAAGTCTGCACCAACCACAATCCCACTCAGGCCCTTTCCCCATAACCCCATGCATTTACCCTAGCTAGGCCCCCTTGCACTAAGGGGCAGTTTAGCGTGGCCAATCCACCTAATCTTTTGGACTGTGGAAAGAAACTGGAGCACCTGGAGGCAACCCACGCAGACACAGGTAGTGGGGACAGTGACCCAAGCTGGGAATCGAACCTGCTAACCACTGTGCCATCCATGTAGCAGTATTGCTGCTGGGCTTGTAATCCAGAGACCCAGGGTAATGCTCTGGACACCTGGGTTCAAATCCCACCATGAGAGATGGTGGAATTTGAATTCAATAAAAATCTAGAATTAAAAGTCTAATGGTGACCATGAAACAATTGTCAATTGGAGTAAAATTCCACCTGATTCACTCATGTCCTTTAAGGAAGGATGATGTGGAGATGCTGGGGTTGGACTGGGATAGACACACTGAGTCTTACAGCACCAGGTTAAAGTCCAACAGGTTTATTTGGAATCATGAGTTCTTGGAGCGCTTCTCCTTCATCAGGTGAGTCATTTTGGACTTTAGCCTGGTGTTGTGAGATTTTTTTTAGGGAAGGAAATCTGCCGTCCTTACCGAGTCTGGCCTACATGTGACTCCAGAACCGTAGCAATGTGGTTGATGCTTAAAATACCTTCTGATGGGCAATACTTGCTGGCTCAGTGTGAGTGTGTGAGTGTTTGGGTGTGTGAGAGAGAGGGTGTGTGAGAGGGATGGCAGGAGAGAGATGGCGGGAGAGGGACAGCAGGAGAGGGTTGGTGGGAGAAAAAACAGAAAATAAATTTCTGATCTTTAACTCAAAGTGAACATTCCTTTCACATGGGGCCTCAGCATCAGTTGGTTGAATGATGGTTGGCAATCAGATCTCTTTAGAAGAATGGTGATGAACAGCATAAAGCCCATGAAATCACGGCCCCCACAAATTCACTAGAGGACCCACACCAATGATCCGCCCAATGAGCTGTCGGAACAGAGCTTCAGGAGCAAGTTGCTGTGTCTCTGAAATATGGCTTGTAAATCTTCGCAATTCTCTACCTCAGACAGCTGTGCCTGATCCGTCATCAAGTACATTCCACGGATTCTTTGGCACTGAAGTAATCGAGGGATATGGCAACAGGGGAGAAACTGGAGTTAATGTAGTAGACCATGTAGGATCTTATTGGGGGGAGGCGATGGCCTAGTGGTATTACTGTTAGACTATTAGTCCAGCTGGTATTCTGGGGACCTGGCTTCAAATTCCACCACGGCATACGGTGGAATTTGCATTCAATTAAAAAAATTTGGAATTAAGAATCTCCCGATGACCGTGAAATGATTGTCGATTATGGGAAAATCCCATCTGGTTCACTCATATCTTTTAGAGAAATAAATCTGCCGTCCTTACCCCTTCTGGCTTACATGTGACTCCAGAGCCACAGCAATGTGGTTGACTCTCAACTACCCTCAGGCAACTAGGGATGGGCAATAAATGCTGGCCAGCCAACGACACCCATATCCCACGAATGAATCAAAAAATGGAAAGCGTACAAATCATAACTCTTCATATTTCTTATGTTCTAGGTGAACGATGTTATGTACATGTATTTATTATCTCTTAGAAATGAAAGTTGATGCCCCCAAGAATCTGAATATCATCGTTGGCTTTATTTTTAGCAGACTAGGTGGACCTAAACAAGGTGGCTTGAGCAATATCAGTCAGCCTGAATGTTCCTGCTTGATTGTACCAGCCTCGCTCATCAGCAACTGGCTAATTCAAATCCTCGATCAAGGAATGACAAGAAAATTGAGTCACATAAAACATAGCCTCATATCCCCCACATGGAATAAACCTCAGATTTCTCTGAAAGTCACATTATGTCACATGTGGATAGCTGTGAGCCACACACTGTCTTCAACACAGCTGCTACTTTACACAAGAGACCCAGAAGGAATCAGAAGACAGTTCCTCAGGGACGTAAGCAGCTTAAGATAGATCAGAAGGTGCAGTTTCTTTCAGTCCTATTTTTAACATCAATATTTTTACCTACTAAAACTATTTTTAAAATTTTATTAATCGCTCTGTAATTCTGTGTTATGTGATTATAATCAATGTCATACAGTAAAACATTTACTGTTGATATCTAACTATGTTAGAATACATTCACATCTGCATTCCCATAAATCCCCATATACCTTCATATCCCCCAAAAATCTACAAATATCACACACCTCCATCCCCACACCTCCACATCCCCTGCACCTACATATACTCCACATCTCCATATCCTCCACACTTCCATATCCTCCACATCTTCATATCCCCCACACCTCCATATCCCCCACACCTCCATATCCCCCACACCTCCATATCCCCCACACCTCCATATCACACTCATCTGTATCAAAACATTTCCATATCACACTCATCCATATTCTAACATTTCCATATCACACATATGCCCATTTCATACACATCTCCATATTCCACACATCTCCATATATCATAATGTTCTATATTTCAAACTCTTCCATATCCCTCAAACCTCCCTATCCCACACAGCTCAATTTCCTTCACACCTCCATATCTCACACTCCTCCATATGCCATGCACCTTTGTATCTCTTACATCTCTGTATCTCACACACCTTCATATCCCTTACGCATCCGTTTCTCTCACATCTCCATATGCCGCACAACTCCATATTCCTTACCCCTACATATTCCACACGCCTCCCAAACTTCACACTCTTCCATATCCCACACACCTTTGTATCTCCACACCTCCATACCCCTCATGCCTCCAAATTTCATAATTCCATATCTTTATTTCTCCGTATCTTACACACCTCCACATCTCTACATATCTCACACATCTCCACATCCCTCATACACTTCCACATATCTCACACACCTCCATATCCATCACACACTTCCACATCCCTCACACATTTCTATATCCTCACACCTCCATGTCCCACTATCCTCTTACCGAACAAAATGAGGGGGATTTTATGGACTCTGCAAGGGGAGGAAATAGTTAATTTGGCAGAATGCAGGCAGCAAAGCTGAGCTGCAGAGATTAAGCTAGCCATACATTTGCTGTTTGTTGGGCCTCAGGAGAATAGCAGCTTGGATGGAAGATTGAGAGCAGTGAGACCGAGCCAAGTGGTCGGTAGAAGGGAAAGGGTGGGGTGGGGGGTGAGGATGTGGGGGGAGAGGATGTGGAGGGGTGTCAGAAGAATGGAGGAGTGGAAGAGAAATCAAAAGGGAGACAGAAGGTGGGTTCAAGGGCATGGAAGGGTGAAGTGTTTAAGTTTATTTATTAATGTCACAAATTTGTTTACATTAACATTGCAATGAAGTTACTGTGAAAATTCCCTGGTTGCCACACTCCAGCTGTTTGGGTTCACTGAGGGAGAATTTAGCACGGCCAATGCACATTTTTCGGAGTGGGAAGAGACTGGAGCACTCGAAGGAAACCCACGCAAACACGGAGAGAATGTGCAGACTCCACACAAACGGTGGCCCAAGCTGGGACTCAAACCCATGTCCTTGGTACTGTGAGGCAGCAGCGCTAACCACTGTAGATAGGGTGGCTGAACTGATCGGTCAATGTAAGAAAACGAGAGGCCCAGAGTGTGAGGTCAGAACTGCCCACAGGGAATGGGTGTAAGCTCAGGCAGGACAGATGACATTTCCAGCTGGAAATGGTGATGGGGTCCAGAGGTGAGGAGTTCTGGAAGGGAGATACAAAGTGCTGTTAGGAGAGTTGGGGGTAAAGGTGACAGGAGTAAGGTCCAGGGTAATGACCATTTTTGCAATGTCTTCAGAAGCGTGTGGTGTCAGCATCAGAGACTGAAGTGGGAGGTGTGAGCTGGCTAGAATTATGGACAAAGAGAAGAATTGAAAACCTCTTCAGAGCTATGGTGAAACCTGTGGCCACATCTCACTTCTTCTTCTCGCTGGAATATCAATAGGTCCCATACGCCCAATATTCCTTCAACCTCGGGAGGAAAGGGGTGGTACATTGGCACAATGGTTAGCACTGCTGACTCACAACGCCAGGGACCCAAATTCGATTCCCGGCTTGGGTCACTGTCTGTGTGGCATCTGCATATTCTCCCCATGTCTGCGTGGGTTTCCTCTGGGTGCTCAAGTTTCCTCCCACAATCCATAGACGTAGAGGTTAGATTGACTGGCCATGCTAAATTGCCCCTTGATGTTCCAACTTATGTTGGTTAAGGGGATTCGCGGGGTGAATATGTGGGGCTCGGGGGATAGAGCGGAGTATGAGCCTGGGTGGGTTACTCAGCTGGAGGCTCGGTGCAGATCAAAAGACCTCCTTTTGCACTGTAGTGGTTCTAAGATTCTAAAATGCTGGAAGTAAATATTATTAGAACATTTTTCAAAATGATAAAAGGAATCATGCTGAAAACAAATCTTTTTTTCTTCCAAAATATTCTTTATTTATTAGATTTGTAAAACAAAATAAGGGAACGTTGACATTACAATTCAATTTCTCTTGTTGTGCTGTGTGGCATTGAATCACCTCACTTACAAAAGTTACCTGTACAATTTATGTCAAATATGCAGGCCAATGGTCTTTACACACGTTTCCCAATCCTCCATCTACAATGGTAGGTGGGGTTGAACACTATCATTTCTCCGCAGATGCCGTGCAGTGACTGCCCCAAGCATTAACCTGTCCCTCTGCAACACAATCCTGGACTTTAGACTCTACAAGTTGTAATGAAATGATAAAGCTCCCTAGTACAAAGTGCTCCAAATTCTGCGACCTCACACTAAAAGCTTTTAAAACACAATTATCCTGCGAAAGAATATTAGCAGAAAATAAAGGGTTGTTTAAACTTTGATTTGGTATTTTAACATCATTTCATTGGACTCCTGATTACAATGTGAGTGCAGATTTGCCTCTTCTGAATGTTTAAATGAATATTCAGGTGATTTAACAGTATCTAAATTCACATCTCCAACCAACAACATACAATGGGTTCATAGTTCAATAGTTCACTGAGATTACAGTGTCCTTGTAAAGTCATTTCTCAGCTTCATTAAGTAAAGATCTTGACTTTTCTTTTACAGGTCCTGTTTAACACACTGATTGAAAATAAATTGCTAACAATCTGATTGATTTACAAAATCATTTTCCGCTGAACTTCAGGAATAATTCCTTTTGATCGAGAAATTTCTTTATCTGATACGCTTCGGTTTGTGAATTGAAAAGTGTGAAAAGAAAGCATAGGAATGTTTCATGGAGTCACGGGCTGGTACAGACTTAGAGGTTTACAGCGTGGAAACAGGCCCTTTGACCCAACTTATGCATAATGCCCTTTCTTTTTAACCACTTAGTCCCAATTGCCCGCATTTGGCCCATATCCCTCTATACCCGTCTTACCCACGTAACTGTCTTAATGCTTTTTAAAAGACAAAATTGTACCCACCTCTATTACTACCTCTAGTAGCTTGTTCCAGATACTCATCACTCTGTGTGAAAAATTGCACCTCTGGACACTTTTGTATCTCTCCCCTCTCATCTTAAACCTATGCCCTCTAGTTTTAGACTCCCCTATCTTTGAGAAAAAGATGCAAAAGTCTGAGATCACGTACCAACCAACTCAAGAAGAGCTTCTTCTCTGCTGCCATCAGACTTTTGAATGGACCTACCTTGCACTAAGCTGATCTTTCTCTACTCCCGAGCTATGACTGTAACATTACGTTCTGCACTCTCTCCTTTCTTTGCTATGAATGGTGTGCTTTGTATGGCAGGCAAGAAACAATACTTTTTCACCGTATACTTATTTGACAGTAATAAATCAAATCAAAGAAAAAGGCCATTCAGCCCATTGAGCCTGCCCCAGCTTTTTCAAAGAATCCCAATCTTTTCATTCTTTCTTCATATTGCGAATGTTTATCCAATTATCTTTTCGAAGCCACAACTGAAGCCGTGTCCCTCACCCAATCAGGCAGCACATTCCAAATCTGAGCTGTGTGTTCCGGAAAGAAGATTTTTCCCATGTTGCCTCTGGTTCTTTAACCAATCTGTGATCTGATTATTAATGGCTCTGTTATTGAAACACCTTCTGTTTATTTACACTTGCTAAAACCCTTCATCATTTCCAATAATTCCATCAAACTGCCTTTTAGCGTCTCTGCCCCAAAGAGAACAAGCCCAGCTTCTCCTGATAATCCACATAACTCCTCACCCCGGGAACCATTCAAATCATAAAATCATAGAACCCTCCAGTGCAGAATGAGACCATTCGGCCCATCAAGTCTGCACCGACCACAATCCCACCCAGGCTCTTCCCCATAACCCCATGCGTTTACCCTAGCTAGTCCCCTGATACTAAGGGGCAATTTAGCAAGGCCAATCAACCTAAGCCACACATCTTTAGACTGCGGAGGAAACCGGAGCACCCTGAGGAAACCCACGCAGACACGGGAAGAATGTGTAAACTCCACGCAGATAGTGACCTAAGCCGGGAATCGAACCCAGATGCCTAGTGTTGAGAGGCAGTAGTGCTAACCACTGTGCCACCGTGCCACCCCCAAAGCAATACTTTCTCGAGGTTTAATACAGATTTTGTACTCTACTGTTATTGATGAAGTGCAGGGTCTCATAGACTTCATCTGCTGCTCTATTAAACTCTCGTGTCACTTTTAACCATTTGTAGACATGAATATCTAGGTCTCCCTCTTCTTGGACCAATTTGAAATTGTCTCATTGAATTAGTATTTTACCTGGTTGATTTGTTGACAAGGTGTCACTGGATGAACAGCTGTTCGATACACATTCCTGAAAAACATGTCCGGGGAGAATTCCAGCCTCTTGCCGATCCACCTCTCCTTTTGTCCCATCGTAGGATTGTCAGGTCTTTAGACACTGAAACTCCAACCTCTGGAGTCCCCTCCCTAAAACCTCTCACTGAGTTAGTTTACCACACTTGATAATCGGGTGAGTGTACCACACACCATATGAGAATTATAGAATCCCCTATAGTGCACAAAGAGGCCATTCAGCCCATCCAGCTGAATCCCACCCAGGCCTTATCCTGCAAACCCACATATTTACCCATTGCCAATTCCCCTGACCTTAAAGCACAAATTAGCAGGGGCAATCCACCTAACCTGCAAATCTTTGGACTGTGGAAGGAAACCAGAGAACCTGAAGGAAACCCATGCAGACACGGGCAGAATGTGCAAACACCACACAGACAGTGACCTGAGGCTGGAATCGAACCTGCGTCCCTGGCGCTGTGAGGCAGCAATGCTAACCACTGTGCCACCCACATAACTACACGTACTCCATCAAATGCCAACAAACTAGCTGGACAGTTGACCAAATAAATGAAAACCTTCTGCAACCCCGCCTGATCGATAAATGCAGGATTGAGAAAAAGGGGGAAGTGTTTGTGAAGAATAAAGGCTGGGAATGTTATTTCTCAATAGTTTTAGTTTCGATTATTGTTACCCACTAATCCCAAAGCAGCCCAGAGCCCAGTGTAATTTGTGATTGATTAGACCTTCTCTCCCTCTCTATGCACCCATTATATGGAGAAACCATTTATACTCAGCTGATAACACCAAAAAGGGGGATACAACCCAGGCATTCTCACATTGACCCCAGCAGCAGTTCAGAGCTTGTTGTGTCTGAATGTGAGAGTTGGCCTTCTACAAAGAGCAAAAGCAGAGTAAAGCCTCTGGAGTGTATCAAAGCCGGGTATTGAGACAAACTGAGAAGCAGAACAAAGTGGATATTGGATAGAAAACGGAAAGTGCTCAGCAAGTTATAACAGCACCCAGGAGAGAGAGAGAGAAGGTCGATGACCTTTTATCCTAACCGTCACAGATAAGAGCAAGGTTTGACACATTAATGCTGCATTTTCCTCTTGTAGTAGAGTGGCACAGTGGTTAACACTGCTGCCTCACAGCTCCAGGGACCTGAGTTTGATTCCCAGCTTGGGTCACTATCAATGCAGAGTCTGCATGTTCTTCCTGTGTCTGATTTCCTCCCACAGTCTGAAAGACATGCTGGTTAGGTGCATTGACCATACTAAATTCTCCCTCAGTGTACCCAAACAGATGCTGGAATGTGGGGATTTTCCCAGCAACTTCATTGCAATTTTAATACGTGTGACACTAATAAATAAACTTTAAACTCTCCACAGATGCTGCCAAAACCTGAAGTGTATTTGCAGAGTTTTCTGTTTTTATTTTAGAAATCAAAGTTTCCTTCCCGGATCTCAGACAGCAACTGAGGTCAGAGGCAGCAGAGTGAGGTAGCTCTGACAATGTTACCTCTCCCATCCGAACCAGGTAAGGCTCAGCCAACAGAGAAAACCAGGAGTGTTGAACGCTGGATGTAGTTACTTGGCTTTGCTGCATCTTCCTTCAGTCCCACAGCCACCTTACAGTGAAGTGCAGCTGAAGGAAAAAGTATTTCTGGAAAGCAGTCAATGTAAGCTCCCTCATGGTAAAGTAAATGTGAAGGTGATCCAATCAGATAAGATTATACTTTGAGTCAGAGGTTAGAACTGAGTTGGCAAAGGCTGATTGGATCTGGAAGACCAGCTCCACAGTCACACAACCTTTCGAGATATCAAACCTATCAAACCCCAGGACCAAACTTCATCAACTGATCCTTCGACCAAACTTCCATCTCCAGCTCAGCAATACCTTAATCAACTTTACCAACTCCTACAACTTACCACGCAACAACAACTTACATTTGTATAACTTCTTTAATGTAACTAAATGTCCCTCCAAAGCCACCACATCTTTTCTCAAATGAGGGGACCAAAACTTCAAGGGAGATTTAGAAACCAAAGTTTAGCACTGGGCCACATTTTTTTTGAATTCATTTGTGGGACCTGGGCATTGCTGCTAGCCAGCATTTATTACCCATCCCTAGTTGCCTTTGGAGGGCACTTGAGAGTCAATCACATTGTTGTGGCTCTGGAGTCACATGTAGGCCAAGCCAGGTAAGGACGGCAGATTTCCTTCCCTAAAGGATATTAGTGAACCAGATAGGATTTTCCAACAATCAACAATGGTTTCACGATCATCAATAGATTCTTAATTCCAGATTTTTTTTACTGAATTCAAATTCCACCATCTGCCATGGCAGGGTTTGAACCCGGGTCCCCAGGACATTAGCTGACTTTCTGGATTAATAGTCTAGCGATCATACCAAAAAACCATCGCTTCCCTACATAAGGTGACGTAAGGTCAGGTGGCACAAAAACTTCGAAGAGGGAAGTTTTAAGGAGAAGTTTAAGGGCGGAGAGAGTGATAGAAAAATAGAGAGTTGGAAAGATGGACAGGTGGAGAAATAAGGGAGTAGAGAGATGGAGAGGTAGAGAGTTGGAGAGGTGGAGAGATGGAGAGGTAGAGAGTTGGAGAGGTGTAATGAGGGAATTCCAGAGCTTGGGCCTAGGCAACTGAAGGCACGACCATCAGTGATGGACTGATTACAGTTAGGAATCACAAAATTAGAGAGGCACAGATATTTCGGAGGGTTGAAGGACTGGAGGAGATTACACAGATAGGGATGGATGAGCCTGCAGAGGAATTTGAAAACAAGGATAAGAATTTTAAAATCGAGACGCTGTTTGACCAGGAGACAAGGAAGGTCAGTGAGCACAGGGTGAAGGGGAAACGGAACTTACTGCCGGTTAAGACACATGTGCAGGATGTGTGCAGAATCGAATGCTCACTGAAGAATATTATACCCCCTGTGTAACGCAAAGCTGTGACAGCTCCAGTCCATGTTTTAGCTACAGTTTGAGACTCTAAGAGCTTTTGTCACTGTAAAATCCAAAGGGCAAACCCTTTTATCTTTTCTTGCCGTTGTTTAATGAGTAGCACCCTTGCTTCTGAGCCAAATTTTTGTGGGTTGAAGTCCCAGGGATTACACAATGTTCAGCACCATTCCTGACTCCTCAGATACTGATGTGACCCAACTCAAAATACAGCAATGGCCGGACACATTCTCGCTTGGGCTGAGAAATGGCAAGTTACGTCCCACAGAAATGCCAGGCAATGATCAATTCCAAAAATAAAGAATTAAACAATCATTCCTTTGACATTCAAGTGTTGTACTATCGCTGAATCCCCCACTACCAGCAGGGGGGGGTAGTCATCATCGACCAGAAACTGGATAGGAACAGCGACACAAATATTGCAACTACAGGAATAGATCAGAGGCTAGGAATTCTGCAGTGAGTAACTCACCCCCTGATGCCCAAAGCCTATCCACCACCAAGACACAAGTCGTCAATGTAATGGAATACTCTCCACTTGCCTGGATGAGTGCAGCTCCAGCAACACTCTCCCGTTCAACACCATCCAGGACAAAGCAGAACATCACCGATGTAGTGTGGCCACGGTGTCTACCATTTACAAGCAGCAACACCAGAATTCTTTAGATAGTATCTTCCAAACTCTTGGCCTTAGAGAAAGAGAATTGGTCAAGGTGTAAGTGGGATGACGGTGAACAGCAGCATTCCCCCATCAATGGTTAGCACTGCTGCCTCACAGCACCGGGGACCCGGATTCAATTTCCGTCTCAGGACACAATCTGTGCGAAGTCTGCACATTCTCCCTGTGTCTGCATGGGTTTCCTTCTGGAGCTCTGGTTTCTTCCCACAGTGCTGGTTAGGTGCATTGACAAATGAGGGGGGCTCTTATAGAGACTTACAACATTTTAACAAGACTAGACAGGTTAGATGTAGGGAGGATGTTTCATGATGGGGGCATTCAGAACCAGGGGTCACAGTCTGAGGATTCGGGGGTAGACCATTTAGGATGGAGCCGAGGAGACATTTCATCAGCCAAAGAGTGTGAGCCTGTGGAATTCATTACCTCATGAAGTAGTTGATGCCAAAACAAAGAAAGTGAATGGAATGTTGGTATTTATAACTAAAGAAATAGAATATAAAGGGAAGGAAGTATTGCTGCAACTATACAAGGCATTGCTGAGACCGCACCTGGAGTTTTGTGCACAGTTTTGGTCTCCTTATTTGAGGAAAGATGTAGTGACATTGGAGAAGTTCGAGGAGATTTACCAGATTGATTCCGGAGATGAGGGGTTCGTTGCACGAAGAGAGATTGAACAGTTTAGGCCGATACTCTCTGGAATTTAGAAGCATGAGGGAGATCAATTTGAGGTACACAAGATGATAAACAGTACAGATAAAGTAGACATGGAGCAGATAATTCCGCTAGGCATTCTAGGACGAGAGGTCATAGTCTTAGGATAAGGGGCAGCAAATTTAAAACAGAGTTGAGGAGAAACTACTTTCCCCAAAGGGTTGTTGAATCTGTGGAATTTGCTACCCCAAAGTGCGGTGGATGCTGGGATAATGAGTAAATTTAAGGAGGAGTTAGATAGATTTTTAATCAGTAATGGGTTGAAGGGCTACAAGGAGAAGACAGGAAAATGGGGACGAGGAACATGTCAGCCATGATTGAATAGAAGAACAGGCTCAATGGGCTGATTGGTTTAATTCTACTCTGGTATCTTACAAACTATGAACTTATTGAATGTATTCAAGAGACGGTTAGATATAGTACTTGAGATGAATGGGATCAAAGGTTATGGGGAGAAAACAGATTAAGTTACCGAGTTAGACAATTAGCCATGGTCATGATGAATGGTGGAGCAGACGCGAAGGGCTAAATGGCTTCTGCCTACTCTTACCTTCTATGTTTTGATACTTTAGGGTAGGGATTGATTCACTTAGTTGGTTAGATGATTAGAGTGTGACACTAACCTTAACCCGAATCCATACTAGTTATGGAAACTCAGGACGACCCTATCTCTGCTTTGCCCCATGTTTGTGAGTTGGTGCCCCTCAAATTACTGTGAAACAATCTCTGTAAATGGAAAGAAATGCCTACAGAATCATAGAATCCCTATGATATAGAAGGAGGCTTTTCAGCCCATCAACTGCTGTAACTGCACTGACAAAAATCCCACCCAGGCCCTATTCCCATAACCCCAGTATTTACCCTGTACTGCCCCTGACACTAAGAGGCAATTTAGCACGGCCAATCCAAATAACCTGCTAATCCTTGGGGTGTGGGAGGAAACTGGAGCACCTGGAGGAAACCCACGTGGACACAGGGAAGAAGTGCAGACATCATCCAAGGCTGGAATTGAACAATGCCCGGGTCCCTGGCACTGTGAGGCAGTGTGCTAACCATTGTGCTACCATGCCGCCCCCATAGAAAATATGGCTGATTGTGTGGCCAGGAGAAGCAAGATGCTGATTATCTGGCATAATATGTGTATGGGGAACATTTGGACTTTTGACTAAACCTGCCTTCAGTCCTGTGTTAGGTTGTCACTGCTCCGATATCCTTTATCATGACCATCATTTGTAACTGGAGAATCAAATGCGCTGAGTTGCAGGAAGGGTCAGGGTGACCAAATCAAGCTGATGCCAGCATTGATTGGCCAGATAAAAATAGGAATGAATCAATGGCTGTTGCTTCCACAATGGGTTCTTAGGTTCAATACCCTAACCCTAACCCTAACCCTAACCCTAACCCTAACCCTAACCCTAACCTTAAACCTAACTCCAACCCTAATTCTAACCCTAACACCAATCCTACCCTAATTCTAACCCTAACCACAATCCTAATCTTAACCCTAACCCTAACCATAACTGTAACCCTACCCATAACTCTAACCTTAAACCTAACCCTAACCCTAATCCAAACCATAACACCAATCCTAACCCTAATCCTAACCCTAACCACAATCCTAATCTTAACCCTAACCCTAATTCCAATCCTAATCCTAACCCTAACTGTAACACCAATCCTAACCCTAACCCGAACCTTAACCCTAACACCAATCCTAACCCTAATCCTAACCCTAATCCTAACCCTAATCCTAACCCTAATCCTAACCCTAATCCTAACCCTAACCCTAATCCTAACCCTAATCCAAACATAACCCTAACCCTAACTCTCACCCCAACCAAAACCCTAACCCTAACCCCTAACCCCAACCTCAATCCTAACCCTAACTCCAGCCCCAATCCTAACTCTAACTCTACCCTAACCCGAACCCCAACCCTAACTCTAACCCCAAACCCAATCCTAAATCTAACTCCATCCCCAATCCTAACTCTAACCCCAACCCTGACTCAAACTCTAACCCTAACTCTAACCTTAATCCTAACTCTAACCCCAATCCTAACACTAACTCAAACCCTAACCCTAACTGCAACCGCAATCCTAACACTAACTCTAACCCCAGCCCTAACTCTATCCCTAGGTCTAATCCTAACCCTAATGCTTACTAATTATAAGTACTTCTACTTCAGTCTGGAGAACTGTAAGGTAATGTGTTTGGGTAAAGCTGACAATGCAAAGGAATACATAAGAAATGGTAGGATACTGGCAAATATAAAGGCATAAAGGGCCTTAAGGCTGCAAGTTCATAGATCAGGAGGTCAAGAAGGCAAAAAGTATCTTTATCAGCTGAGGCATAATTATGAACAGAGAGCTGGTGCTGGAAATGTATAAAACACTAGGCCTTAGCTGGAATACTGCATTCAATTCTAGTCACCGAAACTACAAAAGGTTATGAACAAAGCCCAGTCCATCAAACCATCCATCGACTCCGTATATATATTTCCTGCTGTCTCAGAAAAGCAGCTGGCATAATCAAGGAGCCCACATACTCCGCACATTCTCGCTTCCATCTTCTTCCATCAGGAAAAAGACATAGAAGTCTGAGGACACGTACCAACCAACTCAAGAAGATCTTCTTCCTTGCTGCTGTCAGATTTTTGAATGGACCCACCTTATATTAAGATAACCTTTCTCTACACCACAGCTATGACTGTAACGCTATATTCTGCAACTTCTGCTCTCCTTCTCTATGAACGGTATGCTTTGTCTGTATAGCATGCATGGAACAATGGTTTTCACTGTATCCCAGTGGATGTGACAAGAAATCAAATAAATAAATAGGGAAAAGATAATTACATGAGGCATGGTGGCACAATTATTAGCGCTGCTGCCTCACAACATCAGGGACTCGTGAAGTTTGCACATTCTCCCCATGTCTGCGCGGGTTTCCTCCAGATGTTCCGGTTTCCTGCCAGACTCAGAAAGACGTGCTGGTTAGATGCATTGCCCAAACAGGTGCCAGCGTGTGGCGACCAGGGGAATTTCACAATAACGTCATTGCGGTATTAATGTAAGCTTTACTTGTGATGAATAAATAAACTTTAAAAACTTTTTAAAAAGCATTCAGAGGAAGTTTATGAAGGTGTTCTCTGGGCTGGAGAATTTTAGTTACGAGAGCAAGTTGGATAGACTAGGGCTGCACTCACTGGGACAGAGGAAGCTGAGAGGAGATCTCAGTAAAGTGTACAAAATTAAAAGGGGTTTAGCTAGAATGGACAGAAAATCTCTCTTTCCCCCCAGATAGGGCTAAAAGCCTCAAAACATTTTCAAAAAGTACTTGAATATACTCTTGAAATGCTGTAACCTACAAGAACTGGAAGATATAAGAATATATGTTCTTATATATGAATATGTTCTGATCTATGTTCTCATATACATATGTTTCAGTATATGTTTGTTCAGATAAATGCATGTTCCAATATTTATTCCATATATATTCCAATATATATATGTTCTAGTAGACTCCTCCACAATGACTGCAAACTCTCTTGGTCATAATCTCTAAACTAACACAAGCCATGCAGATCCTGATCTAATCCTAGTCAGAAACTCCAAGATGTTTTACAAAGTCAGCCTAGACCACAAGTTTTGCACTTTGATTTTCTTATGGGTGAGCATAAGATGTTTCATTCCAGGTACAATTGAATTGACCCACTAGGGAGCTCCAATCAAACAAAATTTATTTAAAAACAGTTAAATTGTAATAACAAAAAAATAGCATAACTTCTACCAATTACAAAGAAACAACAACCATGATATTGTATGAACCTTTAGCTAAGTATATTCTTCCAAATCAAACAACACCCACCAACATATACCCCACTCTGCATAGAAAGCAAGTATGCCCACGTGATGCTGGATTTTGCAACACCTGCTGTGAATGGGTCCTTTGAAATGTTGGATTACAACTGAAACTTCCCAGCCCTGGAACTTCAAGTACACCTTAAGAAATACTGATATACTTCTTGCCTTTAGCTTCTAGCTGCACCTCACAAACAGCAGAATTTTCACTTCAGAGAGAGACGGAGAACACTGCTTTCAGTCTGCAATCCAAACAACTTCTGCCCGAAATGAAACCAAAACTTTTGGAATTCTCCTGTGGGGGGAAAAACACTGTCCCAATTGTTGTTGTCAATCTGGCTCCACCCAACAATTTCAATAGAATCATAAAACTCCAGGACATTGCATTAGGCCCAGATTAAAATATCGCTTCAATTATCCTGCTTTAGCAACAGTAAAAGATAGCAGTACAAACAGTATGGCAACAATAACAAAAAGGCCAGACCTGCTCAAAAAAACTACAGAGAAACATGACTAAAAGTAAATTTCTGAGAGACACAGTGTCGTCACCATCCCAGCTTGGATTCTAGGTGTGTGGTGAATTATCTAGAAACATGGAAACCCCACAGTACAGAAAGAGGCCATTCAGCCCATCAAGTCTGCACCGACCACAATCCCACCCAGGCTCTACCCCCGTATCTGTACATATTTTACCCACTAATCCTCTAATCTATGTATCTATGGTCAATTTAGCATGGTCAATCAATCTAACTTGCACATCTTTGGACATCTTATCTGATTTCAGCCTTTATGCCAGGGATCATTCATCGAGGAAGGGAAACTCGGTCCACAGTTTCCACCCTCAGTGCCCCTAGTGAGGAAAGCATCAGTTCCTGTGACCTATTGATGGACCTAACCCCGCCATGGCTGCCTTGACTGAGAACCGCAGAGCAAATGGTGCTTCTGGGACCCTACTGGGGGAGTTGATGTCTTCGGGATGGATGGGGGTGAAGGGGGCGGGGGTGTGGAGGGGCTGAGAGAGGGATAAACACCTGAGATAAGAGAAAAGCAGTGAGGAGAGAAGAATTGAGATGGTGGAGGAGAGGGAAGGGTGACTGGAGGAGAATGGAGAACACCAAAGAGATATGGGCTGAAACCTTACTGTTCATGGAATGAAAATCTCTGTTGGCCCGGGCCAGGATTTTATGAGCTTACTGGAGCGAGGCCATAAAATTCCATCCATGAAGAGGAGATGAGAGAAAGGAAGAGGAGAAGAGGGTGAGAAAAAGAGGGAGAAGAGAGAGATGAGGGTGAAAAGACGGGATGAGAATAGAAGAGAGAAAGTTCACAACAATTATTATGACTCAGCTGTAAGTGACAAGTACAGAACCATCCAAAGTGTAAATATTCTGTGATAAGAATAAGAAATAATTAGATAGCTCTCTCATGCAAACTCCTTTATTTCTGATGAATTCTTCTCAAAATAGCAGCATTGGGTAAAAATTATCCTGACTGACAGACTGAAGGATTCTTCCAGTACACACGAAATATCTCCTGGCATTCAATCTTCCTCTTCCCTGCCTCTTCCCTCATCTTCCTCTTCCCCCACCCTGCCTCTTCCCCCATTTTCTTCTCCCACCCTACCTCTTCCCCCACCCTGTCTCTTCCCTCATCTTCCTCTTCCCCCACCCTGTCTCTTCCCTCATCTTCCTCTTCCCCCACCCTGTCTCTTCCCCCACCCTGCCTCTTCCCCCATTTTCTTCTCCCACCCTACTCTTCCCCACCCAGCCTCTTCCCCACCCAGCCTCTTCCCCCATTTTCTTCCCCCACCCTGCCTCTTCCCCCATTTTCTTCCCCCACCCTGCCTCTTCCCCAACATTGCTGGGGAATACGAAACAATCTCTCATTCCCACAAATCCAACCCCCCGTGTACGCTGCCCTGTTGGTTAACCAGACCCAGGGACAGGCTGGAAGTAACAGCTGTGCAGTAGGGGTTCCCATCGGATTGAAGCATCTCTCCAGCTCTTATCCCAGCTGTTATCCCGAAAGCTGACTTGAGCTGTACAGAGATATGTCTTCAGAACCAATAACCATTTACTTTAGAATCATTGACCTCCTTTTGCCCTGTAGAGATTCTTTCAGCCCATTGAATCTGCACTGACCACTGTGCTCTGACAAAGTGTCATCTAGACTCGAAACATTCCACAGATACTGTCAGACCCGCTGAGATTTTCCAGCATTTTCTGTTTTTGTTTCAGATTCCAGCATCCGCAGTATTTTGCCTTTATCTAAGAGAAGGTTAATATTGCGTTAATGTCCCAGTGCTGGTGAGTGAGAGATAACGGAGTGCTATCCAGGACCCCAGGGAGATATCATTGATTCCCTTTTGGGCTGGTACCACGGGATATTTGATTTCTACCCACACGAACAAACATTCAGGGCCTTGATTTGACAGCTTTGTCAAAAGACAGTGAGCAAGAGAGGAACATTAAACACAGCAGAAAACTACACCCAGTGAAAAGAGAGGGGACCTACACCCTCGCAAGATATAAAACAAAGGTAAAATACCGCATGTGCTGGAGATCTGGAATACAAACTGAAAATGCTGGAAAAACGCAGCAACTCTGGCACCATCTGTAGGTTGAGAAACAGAGTTAATGTTTTGAGTCTGTATGACCCTTCCTCAGGGAAATAAAATGGCCCAATCAACACCTTCAAAGTTAGTTTGGATAAATTGGTGATTCAAAAGTAGAAATTTGTCCATCATCTCCTACATTCCAAAGCACCTTCCAGCCAATAAAATCACTTTGAAAGTGCACTGATTCTTGTTGTGCTGATTTTCCAGATGTTATCCCAGGACGAAGATGAGAACATGATTGTGTTACGAGGTGGGACGGTGGCACAGCGGTTAGCACTGTTGCCTCACAGCGCCAGGAACCTGCGTTCAATTCTGGTCTCAGACTATGTGGAGTTTGCACATTCTCCCCATGTCTCGTGAGTTTCCTCTGGGTGCTCCGGTTTCCTCCCACAATCTAAAGATGTGCGGATTAGGCTGACTGGCCATGCTAAACTGACCCTAGTGTTCAGGGGATTAGCAAGGTAAGTATGTGGAGTTACAGGAATAGGGCCTGGGTGGGATTGTGGTCAGTGCAGACTTGTTGGGTTGAATGGCCTCCTTCTGCACTGTAGGGATTCTATGATTCTCACAGACTCACTGTTTGATGAAATTTGTCTTGATCTCACCAACCCTGAGCTTCATAGTAACCTTCAGATAAACGCAGTAAGTGCAGGACCATTTTCTGGGTCATCAGAGACCATCCTGTTCTCTGTGTAGAGCTTTACGTCCTGGACTCTGAAGTTTAGGGATTAAAGTTCAGTCCAGGGGCACAATTGATGTTGATGCTCCGTGTAATACTGAGGGCAAACTGAGAGGTCAGAGGTACTGGTTTTCTGAATAAGACTGTCTTCTCCCTCAGGTTCGGTGCTACAATTCCTTAGCCACTGTTTCAATGGAAGGAAGTTCTGCCCAGTGTTCTGGCCAACACTTATCTCCCAACCTGATAGCATGGCCTCTAAGAGAGCGATCTCAGAGGACTATGCAACCCAATGGAGAAGCCAAACAGGAAGCTGAGCCAATCAGCAGAGGAGGGGGCATGTCTCGGTCAGGGGGGAACCTCAGTTGGAACCAGGGAGGAGAAGAGAGTAGACTTATATTCCAGCTTTGTCTGATCCTTATGTGTACATACATGTATATGTGTATAAATATTGTAGGAAATAAATCCTTCATAAGTTAAAGCCACAATGGATTGCCCTCAAAGTTATTAAATCCAACAGACATCATTGAGGTAGATTATAGAACATAGAACATTACAGCGCAGTACAGGCCCTTCGGCCCTCGATGTTGTGCCGACCAGTGGAACCAATCTAATGACCCTCTAACCTAAACTATTCCAATGTTATCCATATGCCTTTCCACTGACCATTTGAACACCCTTAAAGTTGGCGAGTTCACAACTGCTGCAGGCAGGGCATTCCACGCCCTTACTACCCTCTGAGTAAAGAACCTCCCTTTGACATCCGTCCTATAACTACCACCCCTTAATTTAAAGCTATATCCCCTCATGTTAGCCATCACCATCTGAGAAAAAAGGTTCTCACTGTCCACCCTATCTAACCCCCTGATCATCTTGTATGCCTCAATTAGGTCACCTTTTTCTCTCTAATGAAAATAACCTCAAGTCCCTCAGCCTTTTCTCATAAGACCTCCGAATTATCTGGATTCTATCACATTCCTGCATGTGGGATCATGCCCATGCATCATTTGGTTACTGTATTGACTTCAATCAGGCCATTGAGGTTGGCCTATTGGAATATGAGCTCCTTGATTAACGATCCAATTGATGGGCCAATCAAGGAGTCTTTGCCTTGTACTTAACCAGAGTGTTTGTTCCTCTGGCACCCCCAGTGATAACCTGATGTCTGCTGGCTCTCAGTACGCTGCTGTTAGAATTGTAAATAAAGGGTTTTTTTTGGAAGAGATTTCTGCCTCCAAGGACTTATTACAGTTACCATGTTTCCTGCATTGTACCAGTGATCACAATTCTGCAAAGCGCTTTGAGACGTTCTAAAGTTGTTGAAGAGAAAGGTGGTATTATTGCTAGATTATTAATCCTTCAGCTAATATTCTGGGGATATGGGTTTGAATCCCACCACAGCAGATGGTGGAATTTGAATGCGTCCCTTAATCAGGTGAATGTTTTATAATCAGACTTTGGGATTAAGGAATTAAACCGCTGAATTCACTTTCCCAAATGCAAACTGGATCCATTTCCTCAAAGACTATTTAGTGCAGCCAAAAATATGTAAAAAGTGATCAGATTTCAGGAATCACTGGCATCCGACTGCAGCAAGCAGGAGATTGCAAAAGCATCCATCGAATCTAGCCAGGCACCTATTTCCCTGAAGTCTGTAACACTCAGCTTATACCCACAGAGTCACAGGAGTATAAAGGCTGGAGTTTCAACCCTAGAGAGCAACTAATCCAGAGGGTCTCCTTGACAAAAATCTTTGGCCAAATCTTATTCAATTTTCTGTTTCACCGAATAAGAAAAGCAAGACTTCTTTTTGACACGTCAATTCCGTTCCCATCATTGCCTCTGGTAAACAATGAAGGAAAGTTTCTCAGTGTGAGAAATGCTCAGTTAAACAGATGTCCGTTGAAGGGAAATTGCAACAGAAGCAACGTACTTCAGGAGCTGGCAGAGCGAGATGCTGAAAATATTCAGCCAAATGTGTAGAGAAGGAAACAGTTAATGTGCAAGCTCCATCAGAATTGGTCAGCATTAGAGATGAATCTTTTAGACAAGTACAGTAACTTGCTGTGGTAATAAGATGGCTACAGAGAGAAAAGATGGGACCAGAGGGGATGTGGATGGTTACAGCAATAACTGGCATTTCTTTGGTGTCTAACTTGGTAAAATGTGCCATGTGTTTCCCAGGAATGATACTAGACAACATTCGGCAGCAATTGATACAAGGGGGTAGACTGGAAACAAAACATATGGTCAAACAGTAGGTTTTAAGGAACATCTTCGTACAATTCCTATATTGCAAAGGAGGCCATTTGACCCATCGAGTCTGCGCTGACTCTCTGAAAGAACATTTCACCCAGAACCTCCCTTCCAACATATCCTCAAAGCTCTTAGCATTTGGCCTGGCTAATCTATCTAACCTATACACTTTGGGACACCAAGGGGCAATTTAGCATGGCCAATCCACCTAACCAGCACATCTTTCAGAGGAAACTGGAGCATCTGAAGGAAACCCACTCAAACATGGGGAGAACATGCAGACTCCACACAGACAGTGATCTCAGGCTGGGAATCAAACCCAGGTCCTTGGCACTATGAGACAGTAGTGCTAAGGTGAGGCAATGGCCTAGTGTTATTATGACTAGATTATTAATCCCTCAGCTAATATTCTGGGGATATGGGTTTGAATCCCACCACAGCAGATGGCGGAATTTGAATTCAATAAAAAATTTCTGGAATTCAGAATCTACTGATGACTGTGAAATCATTGCTGATTATCAGGAAAACCCATCTGGATCACTAATATCCTTCAGGGAAGGAAATCTTCCATTCTTACCTGGTCTGGCCTACATGTGACTCCAGAACCACAGCAGTGTGGTTGACTCTCAACTGCCCTTGGGTAACTAGGGATGGGCGATAAATGCCGGCCAGCCAGTGATGCCTACGTCCCACGAACGAGTAAACAAAAAGCAACAGTGCTGTCCCTTAAAGAGGACAAAAGAGACAGAGAAATTTCATGGAGGGAATTCCAGAACCTAGGGCTTAGACAGCAGAGTGTAGCAATTAGTGATGGAGCGATGAGAATTGGGCATGTGCAAGGGGTCAGAATATATAGCAATGGGGGTAGTCGAGGGGTGCAAGAAGTGGGGAAGATTCCATGCCCATGAACTGCAGGGGAGAAATAAATTTCCCCCATGAATAGATAGGTCAGTCTTTGTTTCAGAGTGAGATGCTGAGTGAGTCCAGTGTTGACCTGCCCTAGGAGCTTACAGCTCACAGCTCCTGATAAGCTTGTGTGAACACAAGCCCCAATCAACACGGCTGTTAATTTATCAATCTCTACAACCCTTTCAACACCTGCTCATGGTAAACTGTAACCACATGAAAACCATCTCAGTCCAGGTGGGCAGGAACGGTTGCACGCAAGTAAATCGTTGAAGTGTTAAATTAATGAAATAGAGAGTGAAGGGGTTAAAGCCAGCGAACGCAGTCGAGTTCCCCTGTGAATTGCGTACGGCACAGTTCACTGGGAAGCTGCTGTGAAGATGATTCAGTGCAGTTCCCACACTTACAGCTGGGCAGCTGTGAGCTGACCAAGGGACAGAGTGGTGGGGGTGGGGGTGGGGGGAGCTCTGATAGCCACAACTCATGACAGCAGGTTTGGATATTTGGATGGCATCACCATTTCTGCACACATCGTCAGTAATTAATCAAAGAGAACAAAGAACAAAACAGCACGGGAAACAGGCCCTTCGGCCCAACGAGCCTGCGCCGCCACCCCAATTTTCCCCCCTCTACCCGTGATCCCTGTCTATGTTTATAGATCTATGGATTAAAAACCAAATTTGAGACAATTTAGGGAGAATTTGTTTTGTCAATCAGCCTAAGAGCACATCTTTGGGATGTGGGAGGAAACCGGAGCGCCTGGAGAAAACCCACGCAAGCACGGGGAGATGTGCAAACTCCCACAGACACAGGCCCAAATCCATGTATCTGCACAGCACAGCGATAAGTCACTGAGCTGTCATGTTGCCCATCAAATGGTCCAGGTCAAGCGTACACTAACAACGTGAAGCACTAGGATACTCTCGAAAAAAATCCAGAGCAGCCCTCTCACGACCCATCGCGTGTATGCCCCTCGTTAGACAACAAGGTGGACCAAAGCACCTGTAGGATAAAAACAAGTACATCAATATCATCATCTATTTACACACTTCCCAGGGACTCCCAAGGCTCATGATCCCTATTTTAAATCAGTTTTCTATACCCCTCCATTCCCATTCTGTTCATGTGCCCATCTAAGTATTTCTTAAATAACTCCAGAGTACCTGCCTCCACCACTTTACTTGGCAGCGCATTCCATACCCCCACCACCCTCTGTGTGAAAAAACTCCCTCTAGCATCCAAATTATACCTTACCCCCCTCACCCTAAGCCTGTGACCCCTCGTGCTATTCGAGTCCATCCTAGGAAAAAGCTTAACCCTGTTTACTGTATCTATACCCCTCATAATCTTGTACACCTCTATTAGATCTCCACCAAGTCTACGTCTTTCTAAGGAAAACAGCTCCAATTTGCCTAACTTCTCCTCATAACTCAGACCTTCCATACCAGGCAGCATCCTGGTAAATCTCCTCTGCACTCTCTCCAAAATCCCCATTATAATTAGACAAGCATGTAGAGACTATGGCCAGAATTTTACCCAAGGTTTGTAAAATCCTGCCTGAGGCTGACAGCAAATGCCTTCTGCAAACCTCCCTCACTCAATTCCGGGGCAGGAAAGGTGGTAAAATTCCAGCCTATAACTGGTTAATTATATTCACCTACATTAATGAAGTAATCAGAACTACTTGTTGCAATTGGATATCAATGGCTTCAAACAAATGTGATCAGTATATGCAAATTACTTATAAGATTGCTCGTAAGGGGGATTAGCAAGGGTAAATGTATGGATTATAGGAATAGGGCCTGGCTGAGATTGTGGATGGTGCAGACTCGATGGGCTGAACGGCCTCCTTCTGTACTGTAGAGGCCTTTGATTCTATGATAAGCAAAGATATAATTGCCCATGCCATGCATTACTCATGATGTCTGCATGTCACTTTGTGGAAGGCAGACTTCCTCACTATGGTGCGAATAAAGGCCGATTTATCTCTCTCTGGTCTATTAAGGGTGTGAGATACAGGTTTGCTGGATGGTGGCAAAGTTCCTTATCAGAGGGTGTGCAAAAGGACCGTGCATTTCTCAGTAACAACCTCACTAACATTCTCTGCTCCTATTTGAAATGATGTGGCGATGCTGGTGCTGGACTGGAGTGGGCATAGTCTGAAATCTCAAAACAACAGGGTTATTTGACAGCACGAGCTTTCGGAGTGCTACTCCTCCATCAGGTAAGTGATCAGCGGCCTGTAATACTAAATAAACCTATTGCACTTTAACCTGGTGCTGTGAGCTTTCTTACTATTTAAAATAGCAGCATCAGTTTCTACCCCTCTCTCCCGATGATGGTGTTGACTATAGTGTAGTTTCATGGAATCCGTGCTGGAATTTTACTGTCTCCAAGCCTCGTAAGATCCTAGCCGAGGGCAACGGAGAATTCTATTCTGTGAGGCTCTGTGCTGGGAAAATACCGGCCCCAATGCTTGGCCCCCTCTCCTCCATTCCACCCCACCGTTCCCACCACCACCACCATCTCTACCCCAGTCCAGCGCTCACCAATCCCGTCTCCATTCTATGTATTAAACAATATCTCAATCTCATGGCATATTTTCTTTCTCCACCCATTGGTGGCTGTGTCTTCGGCTGTGAGTTTGATCAGTCCCAGGCCATTGGAGATTGCACAAAGTTATTGGTTTGGAAGCAGCAGCTCCCTATTGAGGATATTGGAGACTTTATTATCCATTCATTGCCGTTTCGGGATATTTCAAGAGGGAGCGTTGCCCCACAGGCTTGTATGTGGTTTAAAATGTGAACACCTTGGCAATAAGTTGCTGACTGCACCAAACAGCATTGCCCAGGGACTTGGCCAAACAGCCGCTGAATAAAATAAGCTGTGGCTCAGGTAAGCAGACAGTCTGAATGATAACGGTTAGTCGCAGCAGAGATACGACAAAGTCCTATTATTGATGCTTAGACCAACATTGGACACAGAGTTGTCCACTTGTGATGGTAGAGACACTCTGCAGGAAGGAGGGTTATCTTGCTAAGGTGTGTCAGGAGGAAGGTAAACAGTGAAAATTGCTGGAGAAAACAGTGGTCAGTGCTAACGGCTGTCAAACAGAACCAGGTCGATGAGGGAAATCCAAAGCATTGGTGCTTCCAGTGGGAATTCACAGAGGATTACATTCAGTTAAAGTTTATTTATTAGTGTCACAGGTAGCCTTACATTAACACTGCAATGAAGTTACCATGAGTCGCCACACTCCAGCACCTGTTTGGGCACACTGAGGGATAATTTAGCATGGCCAACAGACCTAACCAGCATCTCTTTCGGAATGTGGGAGGAAACCAGAGCACTCGGAGGAAACCCATGCAGACACGGGGAGAACATGCAGACTCTGCAAAACAGTGACCCAAGCCAGGAATTGAATCCAGATCCCTAACACTGTGAGGCAGCAGTGATAACCGTTGTACCATCGTGCTGCCCCATGAAACTTTGGATGGAGATGTGGTAACCATGGCGATTCAGGGTGGTTCCTGAATTGCTACACCATCAACAGCTGAGAAATCAATGCTGTAGGTTTACAGACTGACCTGGCGAAACCTCCCCTTTACACCAAAGTAAAGATGCAAATTATAGCCCAACTAATGGGAAACGGACTATTGACCAGCTGCAGAAAGAAGCAGCAACATTCCTTCAGGAATGGGAGTACTTGCTCTTTCACTCACCCACCTGGGGCATTCGATGTTTTGCTCAGTCATGTTTCAGCTGATGATATTTTCACTGTTTGAGGTTAGAATGTGGAATTAATTCAGCCTCTGATCTTCGGCTAAGCATTCTCCAAGGCCTGCCTTCAAGACACACAACAACGCAGAATCGCTGAGCAGAAACTGATAGCCAAGTGCTGCCCGCATGAGGGTGGCTTCTACCAGGATCTTGGGTTCATGTGACACTACAGGTAACTCCCACCATTTAGTGTGGGCGAGCAAAATCCTACCAGCTCCTAATCCTAACAACCTTTCTGACCTTTTTTTGAATTCATTTATGGGACATGGGTGTCGCTGGCTGGCCAGCATTTATTGCCCATCCCTAATTGCCCTTGCAACTAGGTGGTTTCACAGAATCACAGAATCTCTACAGTGCAGAAGGAGGCCATTCAGCCCATCAAGTCTGCACAATCCCACCCAGGCCTATCCTAGCAACTCTATGCATTTAGCTTAGCTAGTCCTTTCAACACTAAGGAGAAATTTAACATGGCCAATCCTCCTAGCCCAGACATCTTTGATCTTACTTGGCCATTTCTGAGTCAATCATATTGCTGTGGCTCTGGAGTCACATGTAGGCCAGAACGGGTAAGGATGGCAGATTTCCTTCCCCAGAGGATATTAGTGAATTAGATGGGTTTTCTGACAATCAACAATGGTTTCATGGTCATCAGTAAATTCTTAATTCCAGATTTTTTTTAATTGAATTCAAGTTCCATCATCTGCCATGGTGAGATTCGAACCCAGGTTCCTATAACATTAGCTAAGATTCTGGATAGTCTAGTAATGATACCACTAGGCCATTGCCTCTCCTGTGATTATCTTTTTCTCCACTCATATTGTCTATACCTGTAAAGACTTGATTTACCTGAAAAAATTCACATTTCAACCATTATATTGCAATTGTGCCTGTGTCTATATATGCCGTGTTTGTGAAACCTACCTCTCCACTCACCTGATGAAGAATCAGCATTCTGAAAGCTTGTGATTCCAAATAAACCTGTTGGACTTTAACCTGATGTTGCGAAACTTCTTGCTGAGGTTAGAAGTCATTGTTTTATTTACCATTTGAGAGTTGAAACATTTTGATTCTTGAGATGTGGGCAAGGATGGCATTGATGCCCATCTTGTTTGATATGTGTTTTTTACATCCTGATTTTACAGAAATTAACAGATTCTCGGGCTGTGAAAGATGGTCTCATTTTATGTAAATATTTTAGGACCATTCCAGCAATGAGCAAGATAAAGTACAAACAGCAGAAACAATTGTCCTAAAAGCACACAATAAATACCAGATCTGGATTAACTTTAAATTCAAGCATATCGTCAAAGCAAACCGAGCTTGCTTCATCAAGTTCAAAGGGCTGAAGAGGAGTTTATTTACTCGTGTCACAAGTAGGTTTACATTAACACTGCAATGAAGTTACTGCGAAAATCCCCTAGTCACCACACTCTGATGCTTGTTGGGATACACTGAGGGAGAATTTAGCATGGCCAATGCACCTAACCCGCATGTCTTTCAGACTGTGGGAGGAAACCAGAGCACCCGGAGGAAATCCACAGGAAGAACGAGCAAACTCCATACAGACAGGGTTCATTTCTTGACATAGATTGAATCCTGGCACTGTGAGGAATCAATGCTAATCACCATGCCATTGTGTTACCCTAACACTGAGTTAAAGTTTATTTATTAGTCACAAATAAGGCTCACATTAACACTGCAATGAAGTTACTGTGAAATTCCCCTCATCGCCACACTCCGGCGGCTGTTTGGGTTAATGCACCCAACCAGCACGTCCTTTAGTCTGTGGGAGGAAACTGGAACAAAACTACACAGACAATGACTCAACCTGGGAATCGCACCCAGGTCCCTGGCGCTGTGAGGCAGCAATGCTAATCACTGCCGCTATAACACTAAACAGTGGAGATTTGAGTAAAAAAAATGTAAAGCTGCCATTAATCCTACAAAATTAAGAAAATGTTTAGACAGCTACTAGAATTTCTTTGTGAATGTGTGCTGGAAATGGAGAAAAGCAGCATTTTGTGAATTGTACCAATGTACTGTCTAATTAGCTTCCTACAAAGACACAAACAAGCATCCATCATATACAGAGAAGTAATGCTTGTTTGTGTAATTGTATCATTAACAATTAGAAAGAGACAATATTTGTTGTGTGATACATACAGGGGGTCTGTGATTTTTTTCTGAAATGGGAATGGGGTCTCAGAGATACTGGGATTGAGAACCTCAGACTGCGACTGTGAAGAGTGCAGCCCCCTCTGCTGCCAGACATTTGTCAATAACACCCCGGCCAGCAAGACATCGAAACAATTCTGTTCAAAACCTTCAGGGAGACTTTTAATGTCATGGAAAAGATTGAGCCTGAACTCCTTTGGTGTCAGGTTCTCCACATCAGCCTCTAATAGTTCAGTAAGTGTCCCCAAACTTGTGTACAGTCCTCAAACACCACAGTATACTGTCATTAGAATATAGATTATACAATTAATATAGGTTCTGCAATGTTCAGGAATAGAACTATTGTGTTATGCAGTACAATAATCATAGAAATGGAATATTATTTTGGTAATGGGAAATGAGATAAAGCTATCTGACAGAGATGGGTGTTATATAATTGTGATTTTGATTTGATTCGATTTATTATTTTCACATGTGCTGGGTTACAGTGAAAAGTAGCGTTTCTTATGCGATATAAGAAAAACATGCCATTCATAGAAACATAGAGGAGAGGGTGCAAAACATAGTGTTACAGTCAGAGCTAGCGTGTAGAGAAAGATCAACTTAGTGTGAGATAGGTTCATTCAAAAGTCTGACGGCAGCAGGGAAGAAACTGTTTTTAAGTCAGTTGGTACGTGACCTCAGACTTCTGTACCTTTTTCCCGACGGAAGAAGGTGGAAGAGAGAATGCTGGTTGCTTTTCCGAGGCAGCGGGAAGTGTAGACAGAGTCAATGGGTGGGAAGCTAGTTTGCGTGATGGACTGGGCTACATTCACGACCTTTTGTAGTTCCTTGTGGTCCTGGTCAGAGCAGGAGCCGTACCAAGCTGTGATACAACTAAAAAAAAAATTCTTTCTATGGTGCGTCTGTAAACATTGGTGAGAGTTGTAGCTGACATGCCAAATCTCCTCCTGAGAAAGTAGAGGCATTGTGGTGTTATATTATTCCCCATTCATTCACCATCCCTGTACTTACTGACGCGTACAGATTCCTGATCCAACAATGCTTCAATTTCAAAATCCTCATTCTTATTTTCAAATCTTTCAGTATTTGAAAATAAGACAAAAAAATCATTTTACTGACTGAGTTACAATTGCAGCCCATCCCACTGTCCTGATTTGAAGAGTAAAGCCTTGTGCCCAGGTCAATGCTCAATACTCAACTTACTTCACTTAAAAAACAAGTTTTCTGCCGATTACCACATTGTTGTTTGTGGAAATGGCTGTGTCCAAATTGGTTTCTGTATTTCCTGCATTACAACAAGCAATTACAATTCAAAAAGTAATTAATTGGTTTCAATGCCATTGCAAAGCTGTGTAAACGCATCAAAAACCCAAATCTTTTATTCTATACCTATTCTACACTACTAGGTGGATCTAGAATACTTTATTTCATATTGGCTGCAGTTCAATAAACTATACAAGTCAAAATAAATAAAAAATAGTGAAATAATATGACTTTAATCAGAATTATTATTTTCTTTTCCATTGAGCATTTGTTCTGATTTTATTTTGGACACTAGTGATGCCATTGCAATGTTTTCCTTCATTATCGCTGTGAGTAATTAATGGAGAATTCTCAGTCCTCAAACCAGGAACAGAACCAGACTGATAGACATCACTCCACAAGCTTTATTAATCATAGTCATCATTTAAATGCAATATTGAAATGCTGTTAAGAAGTTGGCATTTCTTTTATATTCTAATGTAGCTTTAAGGAAGAATACTTTGAGTAATAGATGGGTGATATTTGTACATTTGGGCTCCAGTGAGTCTAGCATTGTTAATAATCAGAAATTGAAACTGGAATACTGACTAGGAGGATGGCCTGAGGGCTATAATTGTAAATAAAGGATACAAGCCAAGGTTATAGTTGGGAATCCAGGAGATTAGTCAAGATTTAGGCAACAATAATCTCTCTCTCAATGTCAACAAAATGAAAGAGATTGTCATCAACTTCAGGAAGCAAAAAGGAGAACATGCCTCTGTCTACGTCAATGAGGATGAAGTAGAAAGGGCCGAGAGCTTCAAGTTTTTAGGTGTCCAGATCACCAACAACCTGTCCTGGTCTCCCCATGCCAACACAATAAAGAAAGCCCCACCAACGCTTCTACTTCCTCAGAAGACTAAGGAAATTTGGCATGTCTGCTACGACTCTTACCAACTTTTACAGATGCACCACAGAAAGCATTCTTTCTGGTTGTATCACAGCTTGGTATGGGCTCCTGCTCTGCCCAAGACCACAAGGAATTACAAAAGGTCGTGAATGTAGCCCAATCCATCAAGCAAACCAGCCCCCAATCCATTAACTCTGTCTACACTTCCTGCTGCCTCGGCAAAGCAGCCAGAATAATTAAGGACCCCACACACCCCGGATATTCTCTCTTCCACCTTCTTCCTTTGGGAAAAAAGATACAAAAATCTGAGGTCATGTACCAACCAACTGCAGAACAGCTACTTCCTTATTGCTGTCAGACTTGTCAATGAACTTACCTCGCATTAAGTTGATCTTTCCCTACACCCTAGCTACGACTGTAACACTACATTCTGCACTGTCTCATTTCCTTCTCTATGAATAGTATGCTTTGGTTGTATAGTGCGCAAGAAACAATACTTTTCACTGTGTGTTAATATGTGTGACAATAATAAATTAAATCAAATCAAATTGCAAATATTTGGCAAGATGTTATTATTTGTGTTGGCGCAGGCATGCAACTTGGGGCTGAATGTTGCAAAATCTGCCTGCAACATAGGTATAAAAATTAGGAAAGCTGGAATCTTTGCACTTGCCAGGGATAGAATTTGTTCCAAGACACTTGCTGAGGGGATGTTGCAAGGAGAGAAAGTTGGGCACTTTCTAGGAAGTTCTCATTTGCACAAGACAATGTTAGTTGATGGGTCAGAGGCCCAGGGATTGACACAAGAATCCGGAAGTGACTAATGTAATTGTTGCCGGGTTTGGAGTTGCTGCAAGAAGTCTAGATCAGTATTTTATATCCAGTGTTATAGCTAAAGCGATTGCCTTTAGGAAAAGTGAATGAATATTCTATGCCAGGAAACCGCTTCAGCTTGAAAGGGAAAGGACATCCAGCAAAGTGACTGTGAAACAGACAGAGCAGTTAAATAGACTGGGAAATTAGAGTGGAAGTCTTCAAGCTAAAAATGGGTTTTGCATGCATGTCAGAGTCAAGCTGGCAAAGTTAAAATCTTGCAGAATGTCATGGGTCAAGAGGCCAGGTCCAATAAACAAAGAAAGGACCGCAGGAGTGCCAGGAAGCACAGGAAAGACAGTGTATTGTGCCACGTCCTGCCTCAGCTAGTAGAATGTTAAGTATTAAGCTTTGTTGTCTCGTAAATAAACCTTGTTAATTTGCATTCTATATCTGTGACTGTCCTTTTTGTCAAAAAAGTTACTTCCTAACAGAAGATTTGCTTTCTTTTATTCATTCTTGGGACATGGGCATCACTGCTGGCCAGGATTTATTGCCCATCCCTCAAGGCAGTTGGGATCCATCTACTTTGCTGTGGCTCTGGAGTCACACGTAGGCCAGACCAGGTAAGGATGGCAGATTTCCTTTGCTAAAGGACGTTAGTGAACCAGATGGGTTTTTTCTGACAATCGACAATGGTTTCATGTGGATTCTTAATTCCAGATATCTTTAATTGAATTCAAATGCTACCATCTGTCACGGTTGAATTCAAACCTGGATCCCCAGAACATTAGCTGAGTTTCTTGATTAACAGTCTAGTGAAATAACACTAGGTCACTGCCTTCCCTCTGGGGTTTAGCATAGAGTTCAAATCCCAAGCTTGCTGAGCTACTTGAGCTCCCAGTTCAGCAACAGCTTTATTTTTAAATTCTCATTCTTGTTTTCGAATCATTACCCTTATCCTTCAGGCTTTACCCTTCCCCTCCCCCACAAGTCTGCGATGTCTGAGGAGATATCTGCATTCCTCAGATTCTGGTCTCTTTCACATCTGCAAATTCATTCATATTGATCTCAGGGTGTTTAATTGCATGGATCCTAAGCTCTGAAGATACTTTTTAAAGTGTTGAAAATCTACCCAATAGCCACGTTTTTGGTCTCCTGTCCTAAAATGACTCTGCATCCATTTTCCTTCTCTAACCCTGTATCTTCCAATGATAATGCTTTGTCTTGGACTATGTATGCTAGTTCCAGCACTGGTTTATTGTGCATCACCTCTGTTATATCTCACCAGTCCAAAAACGTAACATTAGTCACTGTCTTGTTTTCTGTCCTTTGGCCATCAACGAGGGTAGCACAGTGGCGGAGTTAGCATTGCTGCCTCATACTATCAAGGACCCGGGTTTGATTCCTGGCTTGGGTCACTGTCTGTGCAGAGTGCACATTCTCCCCGTATCTGCATGGGTTTCCTCCCACAGTTCGAAAGATGTGTTGGTGAGATGCATAAGCCATGCTAAATTCCCCCTCAGCGTACCCGAACTGGTGCCGGAGTGTGGGGACTAGGAGATTTTCACAGCAACTTCATTGCAATGTTAATGTAAACCTACTTATGACATAATAAAATAAACTTTATTTTGATTGTGCTTCTGTGAAGTGTTTCATAGAACATAGAACATAGATCATAGAACATTACAGCACAGAACAGGCCCTTCGGCCTTCGATGTTGCGCTGACCAATATAAAAAGCAATGCCCCTCCAAACTAAACCATTCCCTTCTCCTCCATATACTTATCAACTAACCTCTTAAACGCCACCAAACTTGGCGCATCTACAACTGCCGCAGGCAGGGCATTCCACTCCCGAACCACCCTTTGGGTACAGAACCTACCTCTGATATCCGTCCTATAACTATCACCCCTTACTTTAAAGCTGTGTCCCCTCATGCTAGCTTTCTCCATCCTAGGAAAAAGGCTATCACTGTCCACCCTATCTAAACCTCTAATCATCTTATATGTTTCGATCAGGTCCCCTCTTATCCTCCTCCTTTCTAACGAAAACAACCTCAAATCCCTCAGCCTCTCCTCATAAGACCTGCCCTCCATACCAGGCAACATCCTGGTAAACCTCCTCTGTCCCCTCTCCAAAGCCTCCACATCTTTCTTATAATGTGGGGACCAGAACTGCACACAATACTCCAAGTGCGGCCGCACTAGAGTTTTGTACAGTTGCAACATGACGTTTCGGCTCCGAAATTCAATCCCTCTACCAATAAAAGCCAAGACTCCATATGCCTTCCTAACAACCTTCTCGACCTGACTGCCTACTTTCAGGGATCAATGCACATACACACCAAAATCCCTCTGTTCATCTAGACTACTAAGAATCCTACCATTTGCCCTATACTCTACACATTTATTATTTCTGCATAGTGCATTACCTCACACTTTTCCACATTAAACTCCATTTGCCACCTCTCGGCCCAGCTCTGCAACTTGTCCAAGTCCCAAGTCTCAGGATGTTCTACCACATTAAACGTCTCAGGATGTTCTACCACATTAAAGCTGCTATATAATAACACTCTCCTGTGGGCAGTGAGTGTCGGCCTAAATTCCAATTCCCTCTCCTGAAGGCAGACTCAGGCTGGGGTAAAGTTCCACCGGGGCTGGACCCTCATCGATGGGCCATTTTTCATGGATGAAATTGAATAGCAGCAGCTGGTTATCCTGCAGTAAAGGCAGTGTTTCAGCAGAGTCCGAATCCATTACTTTCGCACCAGTCATCATGTATTAGCAATCAGGTATAGTAACTTCTCTTAATTTCTTGCTCCAACATAGGGACACTCGGGTAAACAGTGGCAAAACTATCACCTTCCCAGAAAATAGACTAAGGATTGTAACAAGGAACCCAATAGCTCAATTCAGCACCCAGCACAGAACCATCTAATGCCTAATCGTGAGAATGTTAATATTCCACAGGAGAAATAAACGTTATAACAGAGCAGTTCCATGTGCTTCAGGAGAATATCCACAGGAACTAAATGAGAGATAACGAATTTCCCTTTTAGCTTTTGCCCTGTTCCTATAGTAACCAATCTGCGCAATGTTATGTCTTGGGTCAGTCAGTCAATGCAGAAGGCAGTTAAGACTCCAGATACACATGTAGGCCAGACTGGGTAAGGATGGCAGATTTCCTTGCCTAAAGGACATTAGTGAACCAGATGGGTTTTTTTCAAACAACGATCAATAATGGTTCCATGCTCTCATGTAACCTTGGGCTCTTCTGCCAAAGAGCTTAAATGTGTGTTCCCAGCTATTTACCCTTCCGACACTGGAAAAAGTTTCTCCTTATTTGATGCAACAAAGTCATTCTTGATTTTGAACTTCTCTTAAACATCCAAACAACCCTTGTGTCTTGAGTCCTGGCACAAGCAGTAGTGGTAACACTGGGTGTCAACAGCAGCGCAGACAAAGAGAGATTGAACTACCAGCCGTCTGTTAGGCACGTCCTCCAGTGCAACCTGAGCCTATTTCATGGAGATTGGGCATGGATCAGTGAGTCCAACCAATCCCAGCAAGAGATCTTAAACAGTAACGTAGAGTCTAACAGGGCAGAGCCATCACAGCAAAGTGGTGAATCGCTTCCAATTCATCAGGTAAACATCTCAGCCGTAGCTTCACCTCTGGTTCCACTCCGGTAAATCTCTTCCGTCACCTCTCTGGAGCCTTAGCTTTTTTTTCAAAGTATAGCACCCAAAAATGAACATGATTATCAGGCTGCAGCCCAACCCATGTTTTATAACATTTCTTGCGCGCTGTACAGACAAAGCATACTGTTCATAGGGAAGGAAAGGAGAGAGTGCAGGGTGTAGTGTTACAGTCGTAGTTAAGGTATAGGGAAAGATCAACTTAATGCGAAGTAGTTCATTCAAAAGTCTGACATCAACAGGGAAGAAGCTGTTCTTGAGTCAATTGGTTGAAGATTATATAAAAAAACTAAGAATCTAACATCATTTGTTTCTCCCCAACTACCCTGCCATCTTTAAAATGTACATAAACATTCCCCTCTGTCCCTGCATGTCTAAAATTGTACCACTTACTTCATTTGTCTCTCCTATATAAAATATAAACACTTCACACATACCTGCATTAAATTTCATCTACCATAAAGTGGCCCATTCCAACAGTTCGCCCCCTTGAGGCTGATCCCTATACAGCACATTATTCATTCAATTCACACATTCTATAGATTCAAATTCAGCTTCAAGCTAAGTTTAAATCACTCGACAAAACCCAAATTAGACATTAACCAACCTTTCCATTGCAAAGACGACACTTTCCAGAAACAATGCCTCGCTGCTTTATTATATTAAAATGCTGCAACCAGCAGTGTTCACTTGTGTTCAGGATAGAGAAGTTGTTACTGTTTGAAGCAGGGTTGGATAAAGCTTTGTGAATTTAATTTCCTGTTTCTTTCAAGTAACACGAGGTTATTACTCCTTCCAATCACTCAAACTCTCAACAGTTAGAAACTTTGCTGATGGCAAATACTTAGAATACAGACCCCCTTCATCAATCTTGGGGAAGATACCAATGTCTTGCCCTTTGAGACAAGCTGAGACAGTCAGCATGAACAGAGCCTGAGTGTGTTTGTGGCTGGTGCAGATTCAATGGGCCAAATGGCCTCCTTCTGTAAGGATTCCATTCTGTAAGAACAATTCACTGGGAAAACAATTTGGGTTTCATTTATGGGCGGCACGGTGGTGCACTGCTACCTCACAGCTCCGGGGACGCGGGTTTGATTCCTGGCTTGGGTCACTGTCTGCGTGGAGTCTGCACATTCTCCCCATGTCTGCGTAGGTTTCCTCCGAGTGCTTCGATTTCCTCTCAGTTGGAAAGACATGCTGGTTAGGTGCATTGGCCGTACTAAATTCTCCCTCAGTGTACGCCAGTGTGGCATCAGGCAGATCAGCTATGGTTATGGTGATAAGGCCTGGGTGGGATTGTGGTCAGTGCAGACTCAATGGCCTCCTTCTACACTGTAGGGTTCCATAATTCACAACTTTGACTCTCAGAGACTATTTCCCCGAGCGGAAACGGTCACTACGAGAGGACACAGATTTAAGGTGCAGGGAAGCAAATACAAAGGAGATGTCAGGGGTAGGTTTTTCACTCAGAGGGTGGTGAGTGAATGGAACCGACTGCCGTCGGAGGTTGTTGAGGTGAACTCACTGGGGTCTTTTAAGAGACTTCTGGATGAGTATATGGAAAAGAATAGGATAGGGAGTTATAGAAAGGTCTGTGGATTGGTGGATGTGATCGGCGCAACTCGTGGGCCGAAGGGCCTGTTTGTGCTGTTTTGTTCTATGTTCTAACTGTTTAAATCTTTAGTTCACCAATTCCGTATCTCAATTTTTACTTCATCCATCACCCTCCACATCAGTTTTTAATATTTGAGACAAATAACAAAATGCATTAGGGTTTATGTAACTTATGCACACGACATATCAGAATTTAAAAGATTGGTCATAAGCTGAATGTTAAAAGATTTTCACTTCCACATGAGGATTCTAGAATATGAAACTACATTTTATTTCAGTTTTCTCTTAGGTTTTTCAAATTAAAACTACAAAATAAACCATCAGGAAAGAACGACTCAGCTGTTTTATGGCGTTGAAGGAACTCAAAATGCAAGTAATTGCCAGGAAGTGGTTAAATTCTTTGCAAAAAAACAAATGAAAAACCCAGACGATGCATTTGTTTTCCGGATATTGGTCGTCACTCAGAACATAGCCGGTGAGTAAGAGCCAGGATTAAGGAATGCCAGGACTGGTGGAAATGTGTTGCTCTGATCAACACTCTGTACTGGATAACTGCTAAACGTTCAGCTGGAACCACCACTTTGCAATATTGATAATCAGATCAGCTAAATACCAGCCGAGTGACTGCTCTATATTCTCAGAACCATTTATTGGTAAATTGCCTCTAATCAAATATCCAGACCTATCCCATATCAGATTATTGAGATCAGCACAGATGGAAGTTTGAAGCAGAGGAAATACAAGGCTACAGATACAGAATCATAGAACACTACAGCACAAACAGGCCCTTCGGCCCACAAGTTGCGCCGATCATATCCATACCTACTAAGCCATAGAGCTATCTGTAATTCCCAAACCCATTTAATCCCATGTACTCATTCAGAAGTCTTTTAAAAGACCCCAGCAAGTTCGCCTTCACCACCATCGACAGCAGCCAGTTCCATTCACTCACCACCCTCTGAGTGAAAAACTTATCCCTAACATCTCCTCTGTACTTGCTGCCCAGCACCTTAAACCTGTGTCCTCTCATAGTGACCATTTCAGCCCTGGGAAATAGCCTCCGAGAATCCACCCTATCTATTCCTCTCAACATTTTATAAACCTCTATCAGGTCGCCTCTTAACCTTCGTCTCTCCAGGGAGGAGTCCCAGCTCCCTCAACCTATCTTCATAGCGCATGCCTCCCAATCCAGGCAACATCCTTGTAAATCTCCTCTGCACCCTCTCAATAACTTCCACATTCTTCCTATAGTGAGGCAACCAGAACTGCACACAGTACTCCAAGTAGGGTCTGACAAGGGTCTTATAAAGTTACATTACCTCCTGACTCCTAAACTCAAGCCCTCGATTAATGAAGGCCAGTACATCATATGCCTTCTTGACCACATTCACCATGTGTGAGGCCGATTTAAGAGTCCTATGGACCTGGACTCTAAGACCCTTCCGCTCCTCAACACTGCTGAGACTCCTACCCTTGATATTGTATTCGTTCATC
The DNA here is from genome assembly GCA_024679065.1 of Sphyrna mokarran. Taxonomy (NCBI): domain Eukaryota; kingdom Metazoa; phylum Chordata; class Chondrichthyes; order Carcharhiniformes; family Carcharhinidae; genus Sphyrna; species Sphyrna mokarran. Next base: position 9,166,795 of record JAGIQG010000021.1, on the reverse strand, counting down.
CCATTGTTCCTGCCAAAATGGATCACTACACATTTATCTGTGTTGAAGTCCATCTGCCACTTCTCCACTCATTCTTGCATCCTATCTATGTCTTGCTGCAACTTCTGACATCCCTCATACTATCCACAACACCACCAACCTACGTATTGCCGGCAGTGCAGGAGGCCATTCAGCCCATCAAGTCTGCATCAGCCACAACCACATCTAGACCTTATGCCTGTAACCCCATGCATTTACCCGAGCTAGTGTCCCTGACACTAAGGGGCAATTGACACATGGACTGGGTCTGTACTCGGAGTTTAGAAGCTGAGGGGAGGGGGGGATCTTATAGATACTTACAAGATAATGAAGGGGTTAGATAAGGTAGAGATAGGGAAATTCTTCCCGCTTAGAAAGGAAACTAGAACGAGAGGGCACACCCTCAAAATAAGGAGGGGGTGGGGTGCAGTTTAGAACGGAGTTGAGGAGGAACTTCTTCACCCAAAGGGTGGTGAATCCCTGGATTTCTCTGCCCATTGAAGTGGTGGAGGCTACCTTGTTGAATATATTTAAGTCACAGGTAGGTAAATTTCTGATAGATAAGGGAATTAAGGGTTATAGGGAGCAGGCAGGGAAAGTGGAACTGATCCAGTTCAAATCAGCCATGATCTTATTGAATGACGGAACATGCTAGATGGCCTACTCCTGCTCCTATTTCTTATGCTGCTATGTAATCCACTAACCTGCACATTTCTGGACACCAAGGGACAATTTATCATGGCCAATCCAACTAACCCACACACCTTTGGACTGTGGGAGAAAACAAAAGCACCCAGAGGAAATCCACACACGTGGAGAAAACATGCAGGCTCCACACAGTCACCCAAGCTGGGAATTGAACCCAGATCCTGGCACTATGAGGCAGCAGCGCTAACCACTGCACCACCATGCTACCCCTTAAAGATGAACGAGGCAGAGGTTTTTGGGGGGGGCGGGGGGGGGGGGGGGGGGGGGGGGGGGGGGCGGGGCGAGTTCAAAACCTAGGGCTTAGATAGCAGAATGTAGTGGCTAACGGTGGAGCAATTAGAATTGGGCATATGCAAGGGGCCAGAATATACAGCAAGGGGGTTATCAGGGATGCAAAAAGTGGGGAAAGATTTCATGCCCGTGAACTGTTAAGAAGAACGTACAAACTCCACACTGATAGTGATCCAAGTCGGGAATCAAATCTGGGTCTCTGGGGCTGTGAAGCAGCAATGCTGGCATTATTCCCAGACTGCACTAAAATAGTCTCCACACATCTCCCCTGCTATAATGTTAAGCTCTATTGCTTTAAGACAAACATTGTTTCAGAAAGACAAGAATTAGAAAGAAAATTGGAAGAATGAGTTAATAAATGACAGCCAGCACAGGATTGTAAATGGAAAGTGGTGTCAGTGATTAATCTGGCCAAGCCTTACAATGAGGTAAGGGAAAGTTGGTATGGTGCGCTGTGTGTTACCCATAGGGGGCCAGTGAGCATAGTTGGCTAAAGTGTGATTCACACTCCCAACGAAGCAAGTTCAATTCCTGTTCTGGCTGAGGTAGACTTGGGACCTGCCTCCTCGCCCTGCCCAGGAGTAAAAGGCAATGGCAGAGCTCTACTGATAGAAACAGCCAAGAAAACTGTTCAGGATAAACCATCAGCAGACAATAAGCCAAAGATCAGCCTCCAGAGCGTACATTAATAAATGTGTACGTGTCAAATTCCATTTCAAAGTCCAAAATGCCCCATAACAGAGTCAACAGTCATTTTAACGAGTTGTGTTGATGCAGTTGCCCAGAACTGTTTCACCTTGTTAAGCTTTATCTTTTTAAACAGGGTATTTGATGAAAAATATTCAATTTTTTTCAATTAGAGGACTAGGTTGAGGTAGGCAAAGACGTGACAACTACACACAAGTCATCATGTTTCAACCAAAATGTTTGTTTCCAAATATATTAATTTTTTACTTTTCATGCTAGTTGAAAGAAAGGCAGCTTCCTCTTTTTGCTGGAAAATTGTAGACTTGTTGCGCAAGCAAATGAATTCACTTAGTCAGCACCCACAAGAAGTGAAGTAAAGCCTCTCAAGCTAGCTCCACCATTCAACAAGGTCACAGACATTTCTCTATATCGCATCCATTTTACTGTCCCGTACCTGCAGTGCCAAGAACATCCTTCAATGGCAGCCATGAATATATTCCATAACTTCAGCATTCACAATCCTCTGAATATGGACTTCCAAAGATCCATAGAACCTCTGCAGTGCAGGAGGCCATTCAGCCCATTGTATCTACACCAATTCTCAAAAAGAGCATCTTCCCCTACCCTACCACTGTTAACCCCACACATTTTCCACAGCTAATCCACCTAATGCGATTGTGGGAGGAAACTTGAATACCCTGAGATGGGAGATGCACAAAAGTATCCAGAGGGGAATTTTTTTTCGTACAGAATGGTGAGTGTTTGGAACAAGCTGCCAGAAGGAGTAGAGGCAGATACAATGTTGTCTTTTAAAAGAGATCTAGACAGTTGCATGGGTAAGATGGGTATAGAGGGATATGGGCCAAATACAGGCAACTGGGACTAGCTTCGTGGTTTAAAAAGAGGGCAGCATAGACAACTTGGGCTGAAGGGCCTGCTTCCATTGTGTAAACCTCTATGACCCAGGAGAAACCTACACAGACATCAGGAGAACATACAAACTCCAGTCACCCAGGACTCTGGCAGCAGTGCTAACCACCATGTTGCCTATATCCTAATCCACAATCCTGGGTGGAGAAATTCCTCATTCTCTACACAATTGGGGAATACAGCTTCTCAGCACCCATTGGGTCTGTACTCAGAGTTCAGAAGGATGAGGAAGGATCTTATTGAAACTTACAGGATACTGCAGGCCTGGATAGAGTGGACATGGAGAGATGTTTCCACTAGTAGGGAAAACTAGAACCAGAGGGCACAACCTCAGACTAAAGGGACGATCCTTTAAAACAGAGAGGGGGAGGAATTTTTCAGCCAGAGTGTGGCAATTTGTAGAACCTCTTTGCTGCAGAAGGCTGTGGAGGCCAGGTCATCGAGTGTCTTTAAGGCAGAGATAGATAGATTCTTGATTAATAAGGGGATCAGGGGTTATGAGGAAAAGGCAGGAGAACTGGGATAAGAAAAATATCAGCTATGATTGAATGGTAGAGCAGACTCGATGGGCCAAATGGCCTAATTCTGTTCTTAAGTCTTACGGTCCACAGATTCCGTTAGCATTTCCTTAATTTTCTGTACGTTTCAAGTTTCCAACAATCCACACAACCTGGCTGACCTTTGCTCTCAATTTCTCATGTGGGTTGGTGCCAGATTCTGTCTGATGATGCACATGCGAAGAGAGCGTTGGGATGATTTACAATGTTTAAGGCATTTCATACAATGAAAGCTGCTGACAAAAAGACAACAAGTATTTAGTTTGAATATTTTATTATATTTGCTGTGAAAATGAGGGTACTGTACTATAACCTGTTAATGTCCAGTCTACACAGGAGTCATAAGAGAACATAAAAAAATCCATTATTTTAAAAGGGGAAGAGCAGGGATATGGCAAGACAAACAGGTAAAAATCACATTTGGTCCCAGTTCTAACCTCAATGGCTACATACAGATTTCCAATGATACATGCTGACTGCTTAGAACGCTATTTCTTGAATATGCCACATTCAAAAATTGAATTATTCAACTAAAATTAGCCAGACAGAGCACAGAATCCAAGAATGGAATACTGACGCAGTTAAATCTGAGGCACAAAATACAAAGAGGCTTAATGTGAGTTCCATCACCCCTTTCCAACACACTGAAGCAATGTTTCTTCACCTTTCTGGATGACGCTTCATCTACAGCTGAAATTGTGTAGCGGCAGTTCCATTTAGCACCTGCTCCTTGCAAAGCTGTACAGCATTTTCCCTCTTGCAATATGCCAAGACACAGCACAAAAATCTCACTTTAGGAACAGTAGGCCTTCAATACTCGATTTTGTACATTTGAAATACTAGTTTTAAGAGGTGTGCACTTACATCAGAAATGTCAGCAGTGATCAGACTAGCTGCGATGCAGTGCCAACACACCCACAGGCTTCTAGTCAGACAAAACGGATTCTGGATCTATGTGATTGGTATAAAAGACTCGACTAAGAAACTCTACCATGATTTTTCTTTCTTCTTCTGCGATTATTTCCAAAAAAATTTTAGCGTACATAAGGCAACGTGGTCACACAGAATAAAAATTACAGAATTTTTTTTAAATCTGAGGAAAAACTGCCTCTACAAGATTTATATTATATTCTTTTGTCTAGTTGAAACATTGCTGTGATCATTCGGATTTCCAAGCTTGGCATCATGCTTATGAAATAGACGAGAAGGGGTCAAATCCCCACTGCGGAGTGTCAAGACATTAAGCCACGTCTAACTCACTCAATGCTTCCCTCTTTTAAAGCAAAACTGCAACCCCTCCCCCCACCCCCACAAAAGGCAGCTTTGTCGAAGAACAAAAAAAAAATTAAAATGAGACTGGGGAATGAAACATGTAGCCATGCCTCTGACTTACGTCTTACAAAAAGATGGGTTTGATTTTCTTTTGCCAATGATCTCACTGTGCAGTATAAATCTAACACATTTGTTCCTTTCAAAAAAAAGATAACTTTGGTACAGGAGGTGTATTTTTTTTTTTGTTTCCTCTATCAGATGGACTACAACTGGTCTTGTGGTGATTATTCTTTCCAATTCTTTGTGATGTTGAGTTGCCACTCCCAAGAGAGGTGCTTGTGCTGGTCGTCATCTGTGAAAAGGGATTTAATAACATAGCTACCCCTCGCCATCATGCCTTTGGGTGCTTCTTCCTGTGGTGTGAGGAACTCGTATTCGGTGTCACGTGGACCATAGCTCCCAACCATGTATTCAGTCTTATCAACTGTTCAAAATGTACAAAAAAAAGCATTTTAATAAATCATCTCCTTACAACCAAGCCCCACGTGCGCCTGTTATTTAATTAGCAAACAAGTGGATTACTTAGTTTCTTTCCACACTCCACCCAGCACATATTCAAAAGACTCATCGTTGGCCCTCTTAGGAATACAAGAAGTCATTCAATATTTTGATCCTTGTTCCATATTCCACTAAATGGTGGATTATCTCATCTTACCTCCAGCTAGCCACTTTGGTTTCCGAATACTTCATATCTTTACAAACAAAAACCTGTGTTAATTTTCCAACCTGCCCAATTGCAAATGTTTATGACAAGGGGAGTTCTAGATTTAGCTGAAGGAAGAGGAGGACAGAATAGGCCATGCAGCGCCTCAAGCTTGCTCTGCTAATTAAGATCCTAAATCTCTTTCTTGCTCTATTCATGATTCAACCTTTTGCTGTCTAAAATTTTTTCTATTTCAAGCCCTGAATAACACAATGCTGAGCATCTACAGGCTATAGAATTCCAATGATTCACCACACTGAATAAAGACTTTCCTATCTCAGTCCTAACTTACTAGTCCTTTTCTGGAGTCTTCAGCTGAGGGAAACACCCTCTCAGTCAAGCCCCCTCAGAATTATTCACACTTCAATGAGATCACCCCTCATTCTTCAAAATTCTGAAGAAAACAAGTCTTTTTTTTTTAAATAGATCAACAATCTCATCCCAGGAAACAATCTAACGAACCTTTGCTGCACGCTAACAGAAATATATCTTTTCTTGGATATGGAAAACAAGTTGTTCACAGTACCTCAGGTGTGACTTCAAAATCTTTACAACTGAAAACTTTCCTCACACTTGTACTCCAAATCCCTTTCAACGAAGATCAATGTGCAATATGCCTTCCTAATTACTTGCTGGACACACGTTAACTACATTTCATGTGCAAGGACAGCCAGACCTCTCTAAATATAGACATTTAAGAGTTTTCCCTTTTTTTCTACCAAAGTGAATGATTTAATTTGCCCACATTACAGTCCCCATTTTGCCACTCACTTACCTATCAATATTTCGTCTCCACTTACCTTCCCAGTTTTGTATCAACTAATCTGGGTGTATTACTACAAGATGTTGATTGTAAACAACCAAGGCTCAAGCACTCCAATAGTTACAGCCTACCATTCTGAAAACATTGATTACTCCTTCTAATCCTCAACCCATGTTAATATATTACTGTAATCCCATGAACCCTCATCTTCTATGACAACCTGATGTAGTAACATATCAAATAAATTCTGAAAATCCAAATATGTGACATCCACTAGTTGCTCCCGATTCACCTTGCTAGTTATACCTTCAAAAATAAAATTCCAGATTTGTCAAACACAAATTTCCTTTCGCAAAACCACGTTGACTACCTATTCATTTTCCCTACTACTGATGTTAGATTAACTGGGCAATTGTTCTCTCCATTTTCTCTCTCTCTCCTTTCTTGAATAGCAAAATTTACATTTGCCACCTCTAATCTTAAGAATTGTTCTAAAATCTAGAAGCTTCCAGAAAATCAAAATCAATGCATCTATTACTCTGTAACTACTTCTATAATCCCCAATGTGTAGGCTGACAGGTCCTGCTTTTAAGCCTCTAACTTTTCAGTTCTTTTTTCACACTAATATCCTCAAACTCTTCATTCTCATTATATATTCCGCACCTCTTGTACAGAGGACGGAACATCTAAAGTCAGATAAAATATTGTTTCATGCTTCTGTCAGTTCTTTATTCCCCATTATAACTTCTCCCATTTTTGCCCCCAAGGGATCCACATTTATTTTTATTAATTTCTTCCTTTTATACAGATATATTTCTTCTTATTTTATTCTTGATGTAGCGATGCTGTGATGGATTGGCGTGGGTACAGCAAGAAATCTCACAAATCACGAGATTGCAGACCGTTCACTGATGAAGGAGCAACACTCCAAAAGCTTGTGATTCCCAATAAACTTGCTGGATTTTAACATGGTGTTGAGAGACTTCTTACTTTATTCTTATCCGATTTTCCCCCTCTATCATTCCCTTGGTTATTCCGTTGTGCCTTTTGAAAATGACCCAATCCTCAGGTTTGAGTAACATTGTAATCCTGTTTTATTCTAATACCATCCTTAACTTCTCAAATTAGTCACAAAGGGAACTTAACGCAAATTGTCAATTAGTGTGAAGGTTCCCAGGATTAGGTTCGAAAGGACTATGGTTACAATACAGATATCGCATTGCTTCCCAGGTACTAAAAGTTCACTTACAAGAGTGGCCTTTGATCTAGGAGGAGAAATATCTAGTTTAAACTTGAAGAAAAACATGCAACTTTGGATGCGACATGTAACACCAAATTTTACCCCTCTGTATGAAGATCCAAACTCCCCACAAATTTCTATGGACAGTATATGCCACTGTAGCTGATACATTAGGTATTTAAATGTGGCATTAAATAAGAAAGCACGTTTTAAAAAGAAATATTGGGAAAGATTTCTCTTTTCAGTCAGAGCTGTCACACATTTGGATTGTCAGATCTCTCAGTCCAAATCATATCCCAATTTTGAAATCCAGCCCCTTGAGCACCATAGAACTTAATTATGGTGCTCTATTGTCATATGTCATAGGACTTGTTTACAATTTATTACCTACAAACTGAATCGATACCTATCCCATCAGTGCATGATCCAAATCGCACTCAAAAAATGATCAAAATAACAAGTTTTTTGTCTGTCGCAAGGAGATTGTTGCATTATTTTGACGGGAAACTGGAGTGTGCATGTATTTGGTTGGAGAGGGGAATGCAGGATAGGACTGCTTTTTGGAAAGGAGCTGTCAGTGTACATTTAAGAAACCTTTTTTTTTTTAAAAATCACACAGCTTACAGCTTCTGCAATGTCACGGGGGGTTGGAGCTATGCTGTATCGGTCAGATGATAGGGGTTCTTCCCCTTTGGGCTTCCAGTTTTGTTTTGGGGAATATGCTGTGTTTGAATTAGTTTAGCAGCAATCTCTTTCTCACCCTGTTCTTCTCAAAGAAGCTGTATTTTGGGGAAACAGATTTGACTACAACATCTTATAAGTTTCTTCAAAAGGGATTTTCAGCATTCATCCCAGGAGGTGGGATTCCTGTAACAAGTAAACATTAACCTATGCCATGCAGTGTTTATTTGGAAGGTTTTGTGTAATTGATCAGAACACATTATGTATAACTCATAAGGAAATATCCTTAATTGAGGTTGTTGTATTTCTAGTTATTAGTTAAAAGTTCTTGCTAATTATCTCACTATACGTATCAACAATATTCTTAATAAAACTTTGTTTTAAGCTCCCCCTAGGTCACTTGAATCACACCTGGAGTGAAATCTCTCATGCTCATCCTAGCCAAATTCAACATAAAACATTACAGGTTAGGCAAGCTTTATAAAACACCTTGAAATATCTGACCTGACTTGTAACTGCACATAAAGGAGATGGCTGTTCAAAAGTTATTATAAACAGAGTTTTAATTATACACCAAGAGCAAGTGACACACTTGTACTCACTTTTTATTCCTGTCCTCATCGTTGTTTGAACGTATTTCAGCCCAGAGACTATCTCTTTATTAACCTGGAGAAATGAAAGGGTTCAGTAAACACTTGGCCTCTTAACAACTGATACAACACTTGCTAATCCTTTTCATAGAAATCCTACAGTGTAGGTAGTGGTCATTTGGCACACTGAGTCTGCACCAACAATCCTACCCGGACCCTACCCACAACCCTACACATTTACCTCACTAATCCCTCTAAACTGTACATGTCAGAACACTATTGGCAATGTAGTTTAAACTTCTGTCACAAGTAAAACGTGTGCTTATTCCCAAGAATAAACTGTTGTATTTCAATACAGCCATTGCAAACATCCATTCCCATTGGTACAAAGCTTAGTAAGTAGATATTTAGCTTTACAGACACCTCACTCTGGTGTCAGAATGGACACAGAGTTAAAATTGCATATTAAATAGACTGGGCAAAAGGATGTATTTCAAAGCAATCATCATCTCCCCTCCTCAGCAAAGAGTGGAGGCTGGAACAGGTGGCACACTGGTTAGCACCAGGGACCTGGATTCAATTCCCAGCTTGAGTTACTGTCTGTAGGGAGTCTGCACGTTCTCTCTCTGGGTGCTCTGGTTTCTCCTCACAGTCCTAAAACCACCTAAAATGGTTAGGTGGTTTGGCTGTGCTAAATTCTCCCTCAGTGTGCCCGAACAGGCACTGGAATGTGGTGATATGGGGGCGGGGAATCCGGATATTGAATTCGATGATCAGCTATGATCAAAATGAATGGCTGAGCAGGCTCAAAAGGACATATTCCCAACTCTAATTTCCATGTTTCTATTGTAGTCTTAAAGTAAACTTACTTGTGATATTACTTTAGTGCTGGAATACAATGGATCAGACTTACAGCCTAAGTGGCATTTTCTCATGAATTTCAGTGTGTATTTATAGAATATTTTTAACTCAATAAAGTGCCCCAAAATACTTCACAGCAAGGTTAACAAAGTTAGTCAGCCAGATAAGAAGGCATCAGAACAGGGAACAGGTAAATCCGATGGCTCTGTGGAATTGACATTGTAGACCTGAGGATCCAGCCAGCATTGTGGAACAATTACAATCTAGGATGCACAAGAACCCAGCGTTTGAACAGTGTACAAAACTGAAAGGGCCCAAGATTAAAGACAAAGTGAAGTAAAATAAAATACATTTTCAAATCAAGGTGTCATCAGACCAGGGCATGGACATATTTAAGTCCATGGGCACAGAAGTAATAACTAAACAAGATGTAGTGAGAGTTAGGATCCAAGCAGCAGAGCTTTTGTTAAGCTCAGGTTTATGAAGGATGGAAGATGAGTGGCCAGACAGTAGAGCATTTGAATATTTGTAATAGTCACAAGTAGACTTACATTAACACCATAATGAAGTTACTGTTAAAAAAAGAGCCAGGCCCAGAGATCATAAAGCTGTGAGCGCAGATTTTAGCCACTGATGAGCTGAGGCGGAGATGGGCAATGTCACGGTGGTGAAGTTATGTGGTTTCTTTAATGGAGGGGAAACTCAAAACTCATACAATCTCAAGGTTACATGTGGCCAGGGAACAGCGATTGCGCAGGAATTAACAGCGGCTTTGACCTTTCCAGTATTTGGCAGGGGAAAATTTTGTTCCATCTAATACTAGACATGGGACAAGTGGTGTGTGACCAATGAGAAACAGCATAGGGGTCAAGTGAGCTGATGGAGCAGAATGTGGAAAAAGAACGAAGGGAAATCAGTGAGGTCTGAGTAGGCTGTTGCTGAGAGGCTCACACATACTGAAGGTGGAAAAGTTTTCATCCTGTTGATCTGTTTCAGTGTACATGAGCGAGACCAGCAAATTTTTCTTTTATTCTTTTTGGGATGTGGGTATTGATGGTGAGATCAGCACTTGTTGTCCATCCCTAAGTGCCCTCGAACAGAGTACCATGCTAAGCTATTTCAGAGAACATTGTGTGTCAACTACACTGTGTGGGTCTGGAGTCACATATAGGTCAGACCAGGTAAGGACAGCAGATTTCCTTTTCAAAAGGACATTCATGAATCCAATGGGTTTTTACGGCAATGATAGTTTCAGGGTCACTATGAGACTAGCTTTCAATTAGAAATTTTAATTCAAGTTCCACTAGCTGCTGTGGTGGGATTTGAACTCAAGTTTCCAGGGCATTAGCCTGAACCTCTGAATTACTAGTGTAGCAACATTACACCATGTTTCTTATTCTTATTTATTAGTGTCACAAATAGGCTTACATTAATGCTGTAAAGAAGTTACTGTGAAAATCCCTCAGCCGCCACACACACTGGCATTTGTTGGGGTACACCAAGGGAGAATTTAGCACCATTAACATACCTAACCAGCAGGTCTTTCGGACTGTGGGAGGAAACTGAAGCACCTGGAGGAAACCCAAGCAGACATGGGGAGAACGTGCAAACTCCACACAAACCGTGACCCAAGCTGGAAATCGAACACGGGGCCCTGGTGCTATGAGACAGCAATGCCACTGTGTCGCCTTGCCTCCAAATAGTAAAGTAACCTCCACGTCGACTGCAGGATTTTAGTTTTACTATATATTCCCCTCTGGGTTATATTAAATTTCCACCAGTTTTTCAAGCTCATCCTTTTTTTTATAAAAAACACCCAGGAAGGAAGCACTAACAACAGGAACAATTCTAAAAATAAAACAAGCAGTTATAATTCTAAATTCTAAGCTTCTTTAGCATAAAGTGGAGGCAGCTCCATGAAATAACAATGGAACCATTTGTTAATCTGACAAAGCTGATGTTTATAACATTGCAAATCCGTTCTTAAACCAGAGAATTTCTTGTCCCAGATTTCAAATGGTCAGTCGCACTGTACTAAAGGGTTGCAAAGTTGGAAGGTTGGAGGCTACAGTGCCAACAAACAAACATCTGCCCAAATTCACAAAGCCAGGTACAGCACAGTAACATTCCAATCAGTGATCTCACTATCACACTTATGATTTCAAGTACAGAACACACCTTGAAGCTGATTTTTATCTTGTATTCCACACCTTCTTTCAGCATAAAAGGATTCTTTTTAAAGTTATCAAGGTCACCTGAAAATAAAGACATTTAGTCATTCACAAGTACATATTTATTTATAAATTTAAGCAGTTTCATGTTACCAGTCTGAAGATAGATCTAAGCAAAATTACATTTTGATGGAGTGGAAATCTCCAAAGTACCTTTAAAATGCCAGAAGCTAAGCAGAACTTCTGCAAGGTTAAAAGCAAGATTATTGACAAAATCCATGGTTACTGACAAAAACATTGTGTACTGTGAAAAGCTTTTTCAAAATGACGAGATATATGGCCTGGCAGAGCTCTTTAGGAAAGGACCCCCAATAGACCCAGATGACTGAAGACCAGATCCATAAGTGGATGAAAGGGGGACATAGAGAATCAGAGCAGGCATTGAGAGCGAGGACAGAACTAGTGATTGATGCATTAGTGGAAAAGGAGGAGGAAACAGGAGCATGGATTTTGAATGCCAGTGGGATTAGTGCAGGCGACACTAAGAGGTAGGCTATCTTGGGTGAGTTATCAGATAGGCTTTGACATTCAGCATCAAATTGCACAAAAGACAATTTTAAACACTGCACGTGTTCACAGACTAGTTTCTGACCACCAATGCTTGCTGAAAACACAAATACATATTAACATACAAGGTAAGTGCTTAAACAATACAAATTACTGAACTGCCCTATAATCCTGTGCAGAATAAAGAATCTAGCTCCGACATTTAATAGCTCTCTTCTTTCATCGCTACAGTGTTTGAAGCAAACTTAAATCAGTTATGTCTCAAAGTGGAACATGAGACAACTTTGTTTTCAATTTGTATTAGAGTTGAGAAATTCAGGCACCAAATTAAAATGGCTATTGAATTTGATGAGACAATCCAGCCAAACAAAATAAATTAGACCAAATAGTACATGTAATTTTTTTCATTAAGATGTGGGCTGGCATAGAAAAGAAAAAAAAATGAACATCACAGACTTGATAAAATACTATAATAGATAAAGATGAAAAAGATCAAGGGATTTCAGGATACCTTTACATTCAACATATTCAATGTGGAGCTTGAATGAAACTAAGTGTATCTATAAAGCCTACAGTCTAAAGTACCTTTGACACATTAAAATGCCCTAAGGTGCCTCACCAGAAGAGCATAAAGCAAAATTCCGCACAAGGTGGTATAGCAGTTACCATCGTTGCCTCAATGCTGAGGGCCGGGTTCAATTCCTGCCTCTGGTCACTGCACAAAGTTTGCACATTCTCTCCGTGTCTGAGAGAGGTTCCTCTGGGTGCTCGGGTTCTTCCCACAGTCCAAAAAATTGCAGGTTAGATGGATTGGCTGTGCTAAATTGGCCTTAGTGTCAAGGGGCAGTTAACAAAATAAATACGTGGACTGTGATAGGGCCGAGGTAGGATTGTTGTTAAAGTTTATTTATTAGTCACAGCTAAGGCTTACATTTACACTGCAATGAAGTTACTGTGAAATTCCCGTAGTTGCCATAGTCTAGCATTTGTTCAGATCAATACATCTAATCATCATGCCTTTCAGACTGTGGGAGGAAACCAGAGCATCTGGAGAAAACTCACGCACACATGGGGAGAATGTGCAAAGTCCACACAGACTGTGACCCAAGCGAGGTCCCTGGTGCTGTGAGGCAGCAGTGCTTATCACTGTGCCACCGTCCCAGTTTTTGGTGCAGGCTTGATGGGCTGAATGACCTCCCTCTGCACTGTAGGGGTTCTAGATTCTATTCTACAAACCACAGAACCACATTCTATTCCCCAAACCATATTCTACAAGCAACATTAGGGCAGATGGCCAAGTGTTTGATCAAAAGTCATAGGTTTTAAGAAACATCTTAAAGGAAGAAAAGCGAGGTAGAGATATTTAAGGAGGGAATTCTAGAGCTTAGGAAAACCAGTCTACCCAATGGTGGAGCATTTAAACAGAAGGATTTGCAAAGAAAGGTGAGAATTTTAAAACCGACTTTGATTATCAAAGTAGGTCAGTGCAAGCAATACACGTTAGTGAGCATAAGGATGACAGGTGGCAGGATGCAGTACAAGTTAGGAGAGGCAACAGTTATGAATGACATGAAGGTTGGAAAATTTAGGACACTGAATTTTTAAAAATGGAAATAACTGTATAAAAAAAGCAAACAGCAGAATAGATAGGTCTGAAACTTAAACTGTAACTGTGAGACAAGGAGACAGATTCCAACTAGTAAAACATCAATCAAGTTTAACACTTAAAAAATCATACACACAGACAGATGTACACACTTTGAGATTATGAAGGGTTCAAGCAGAGGGCTTTCCTCACCTGTTAAATCCAAGACTAAGGGCTGAGGTGCAGTTGCACACACCATTGTTAATCGAGTCACCTGGACATTTGGAACATTCGGGTCTGTAAATAAAGAATAAACACTATTTAATAAAAACTGACCTGCAAACGTGTCTCTGAATGCAAAGCAAACTTACAAAGGTCAGAACAAGACTATGAACATTCAAATATCACTTTTCTGATATGGGCTTATAAATTGTCTCAATTTTTAGAAGAATGAGGGGGGGGGGGATCTCATTGAAAAACTTACAGAATACTATAAGGCCTGGACAATGTGGAGATGAGGAAAATGTTTCTATTAGTGAGAGACCAGGATTTGAGTGCACAGCCTCAGAGTAAAGGAACAACTCTTTAGAACCAAGGCCAGAAGGAATTTCTTCAGCCAGAGGGCAGTGAATCTGCAGAAGGCTGTGGAAGCCAAGGCATTGACTGTACTTAAGACCGAGATGGATAGGTTCTTGATTGGTAAGAGAATCTAAGCTGTGGGGAAAAGGCAGAAAATGGAGTTGAGAAACTTGTCTGTCATTACTGAGTGGCAGAACAGACTTGATGAGCCAAATGGCCAAATTCTGCTCCTATATCTTATAGTCTGTGGTTTTACCCTCATGGAATGTGTAAGCTGGTTCAAGTTAGCTCCGTACAAAAACAGAACTGAAATTCACCAAGAGGAAATCCAACTTCTATTGCTTAACTCATTTCCACAAAAGTTTTTCTAAAGCTACAAAGAGGCTAACTCTTCTTTAAATAGAGAAGTAACAATCTCAAATGTGATGAAACAGTATTTTTAGTCCCCTCTCTAAATTTTCTCCTGAACTCCTGGCCAGTGTCTGATTACACCACACCCTGGGTTACTTTGTCATTATGCAAGCACAATACAGGTTATTGTCAAAAAGAGTAAACATTTCTCTTGAGAAGCATTGAATCAGAGTGCTATGCACTTGCCTGTACTGAGAACAGTTGGAAACCTTCAACCAAAGCATTAACACAAGCTGCCAAAGTGGTTTTTTGCATGTCCACCTTTTTGGAATTGCAGCCTCCAAAAAGCTGAATGTGGTCTACACACATTTAAAAAGGGTAGCTTTTCTTCAAACTTAATTCCACCCCCCCCTTTGTTTACAAATTCCAGGAAATGCAATGAAGAATTTCAGAATATCCATATAGTTGAGAATTTCTATTCAAAATTGTAACCACTTGCTGCAACGCTAAGTCATATTGCCAAGTAAAACCTGATAAAATTGCTTCCAAAAGCAAGTTTGCATTATTAGAAACACTTGTCTGCCCCAGAGCACTGACAGCAGTTAAAATCATTCTGGTTCCATGCTAACACTGAAAATGGTTTATCCCATGGCCCACTATGAATCTAATTAGAAAGGATATGCAAATCTATAAGTACCCCACCCCAGACAATGCTTACATTAAACAGAATATTAACACTATATACATTTAATGCAATTTTAAATTCAGAGTTTTAGTTTCACAATTCCATGCTCAGTCATGTTGGTCCAGGAACACTTGATCAAAAGCAGTGCTGACATGCCAAGGTAACGTTGATTCTTGTGTGTCACCTGAAATAACTTGCTTTAACATAATACATTTTCCCAGATTAAAACTTTCATTAAGTGAGACAACAGCATGAGTTGATGACATTGACTCGTTCCTTTCTGAAACCTAATCAACACCCTGACCTCAGAATGAAGTTACACCACCATCCACTCTGCCATTTCACTCAAATCAGGAACATGCTACACCAACAAAAACAGGAAATGCTGGAGAAACTCAGCAGGTCCAGCAGCATCTGTGGAGAGAAAATGCAGCTAATATTTCGAGTCTGGATGACTCTTTGTCAGAGCTGCCTCCGCCAGTGTCACCATCCAAGCAAGTGAAGAGTATTCTATCAGACTCCTGATTTATGCATTGTAGGTGGTAACAAACTTTGGGGGAGTTGGGAGAATAATTGCTGCCAAGGGCTGTGTACTTACCTGTAGTGAGAACAGTTGGAAATTGTCAGCCTGAATTCCCAATCTCAGCTGCTCTGACAGTCAGTGTTTATGGAGCTGGTCCAGTTTCTGCTCAATGGTAAGCTCCTGCAATGTTGATACTGGTGATTCAATGATGATATCATTGAAAGTCAAGAAGAAACAGTGGGATTCTCTTATTAGGAGACAATTACCAATACTTATCAATAAGTACCATATACTTATCAATTTTAGTTGATAAGTATATGGAAGAGAAGGGAATGGTTTAGTTTGGAGGGGCATTGCTTTTTATATTGGTCGGCGCAACATCGAAGGCCGAAGGGCCTGTTCTGTGCTGTAGTGTTCTATGTTCTATTACCAGGCACTACTTTGGTGCAAATATCACCTGCCAGCCCAAGCCTGGATATTTTTCATATCTTGGTGCAAACCAATATGCACTGCTTCAGTCTGAGTTGCAGCAAATGGTGTTCAGCGAACATTCCTACTTCTGATCTTACCACAGAAGGAAAGTCACTGATGAAGGAGTTGAAGGTGATTGGGCCTGAAGAACTCTTGTAATAAGTCCCCTGGAACTGAGATGATTAGCCTCCAATAACTACAGCCATTTTCCTTTGTGTCATGCATTGCTCCATACAGCGGAGATATATCTCTGATTCCTATCGACTCCAGTTTTGCTCAGACACCTTGATGCGACACTTGCACCGATGTCTAGGGTAGTCACACTCACTTCTGGCGTTCAGCAATTTTGTCCATGGTTGGGCAACATTGTGATGAGGTGAGGAACAGGATGACCTTGGCAGATATCAGTGAGCAGATTATTGCTAAGGAAGTGGTGTTAGATGGCACCGTTGGTGATCCCTTCCACCACTTTACTGATGGTCAAAAATAGATGAGGCAGTACTTGGCTGGGTTGTATTTGGCCTGTCTTGTGTACACAGGACATACCTGGGCAATTTTCCCCATTGCTGGGTAGATGCCACTGTTGCATTAGAACAGTTAGCTAGGAGCACAGCAAGTTCTGGTGCAGATGTTTTCAGTACTCTTGACGGAATATTATCAGGGCCCACTGCCTTTGTAGTATCCAGCACCATCAACCAGTTGTTTCTTGAAATCGAATAGAGTAAATCAGATTGGCTGAAGACTGACATCTGTGATGCTGGGGATCTCCAGAGGTGGTCAAGGTAGATCAACCATTCAGTACCTCCGGCTGAAGATTGTTGCAAATGCTTCAACCTTATCTTTTGAAAATTGCTGAACTCTCCCTTCACTGAGGAGGATAGGGTGGAGCCGCCTCCTCCTCCAGTGAGCTCCTTACTTGGCCATCACCATTCAAAGTGACAGGTCAGGACTGCAGAGCCTAGATCTGATCAGATTACAAGATTGTGATCCAGTACAATTCTGCTGCTGGAAACCAGAGGGCTTCCCTGCCCATATCTGACCTGATGCCATGATATTTCAGTGTCCAGGATCAATGCCAAGAACTCCCTAGGGCAACATGACAATGCATTATTTCTGCAGGCTCTGTCCAGTCTGCAAGACAGAATGTGCCCAATGATGATGGTTGCAGTGTCTGGGACATTTGTAAGCTATGATTCTATGAGTATGACTATATCAGACTGTTGCTTGGCCAGTTTGAGAGACAGCTCACCCAATTTTGACACAATTGCCTCAATGTTAGTCAGGAGGACTTTACAGGGTCAACAGGGTTGAGATTGCCCTTGTCATTTCCAATGTCTGTCAGTGTCTGATGGTCCATTTGCTTTCATTCTTCATTCAATTTTGTAGCAATTTGACAATTGCATGGCTTGCTAGATCATTTCAGAGTCAACCATATTACCATGGGTCTGAAGCCAGGTGTAGGCCAGATCAGGGAAGGAGGCCCACAGGTTTCCTTCCCTTAAGGATATTAGTGAACCAGATTTTTTGCAACAATTGACAATGGTAATCACTAGATTTTTAATTTCAGATTTTAATCATATTCAAATTTCACCATCTGCTAGAAGGTCATAGAATCTCTATAGTACAGGAGGCAGCTATTCAGCCTATCTAGTCTGTACCAACCACATGCCACCCAGGCCCTATTCCCATAACTCTACACATTTACCCTGCTAATCCCAGACACTGGGGTCAATTTGGCATGGCCAATCAACTGAACCCGCACATCTTTAGACTTTAGAAGGAAATCTATGCAGACGGGGAGAATGCGTAAGCTGGTTCAAGTTCAGCTCCACATAAAAGCAGAACTGAAATTCACCAAGACAAAATCCAACTTCTACCACATTGCTTATATTTCCAGGGAGGCGGGGAGCTGGAGTATCAAAATACAGAGGTGTTACTGCAACTATACAAGGTACTAATGAGGCCATATTTAGAATGCCTTGTACAGTTTTACAAGGTCCCCTTATTTATGGGAAGATATATCACTGGAGGCAATGTAC
Organism: Sphyrna mokarran; assembly: GCA_024679065.1. Classification (NCBI taxonomy): domain Eukaryota; kingdom Metazoa; phylum Chordata; class Chondrichthyes; order Carcharhiniformes; family Carcharhinidae; genus Sphyrna; species Sphyrna mokarran. Next base: position 9,148,463 of record JAGIQG010000021.1, on the reverse strand, counting down.
AGGAGATTACTAGGATGATCCCAGATGTGTACAGTGTGTGCAGGAGAGTTTCCTGACAATATGTGGATAAGCTGACAATAGGTGGGGCCACATTAAACTTAGTATTGGATAATGAACCAGGGCAAGTGTTAGATTTGTTTGTGGGAGAGCACACTGGAGATAGCGACCACAATTTGGTGTCCTTCATTATTGCAAAGAGGGATAGGGTCATACGACAGGGCAAGATTTATAATTGAGGCAGGGGTAATTATGATGCAATTAGGCAAGAATTAGGGAGCATAAGATGGGAGCAGAAATGTCAGGTATGGGCACAAATGAAAAGTGGAGCTTTTTCAAGGAACAAATACTATGTGTTCTTGATAGGAATATCCTTGGCAGGCAGGGAGGGAATGGCCATGTGAGGGAACCATGGTTCACAAAAGAGCTTGAATGCTTTGTTAAGAAGAAAAATAAAGCATATGCAAAGATGAAAAAACAAGGTTCAGTTGGGTCGCTTGACTATTACAAGGTAGCTAGGAATGAGTTGAAGAAAGGGCTTAGGAGAGCTGGGAGGGGGCATGAGAAGTCCTTGACGGGTCGGATAAAAGAAAACCCCAAGGCGTTTTACTCGTGAGAAATAAAAGAATGACCAGGGTGAGGTTAGGGCCAGTCAAGGATAGAAGTGGAAACTTATGCATGAAGTCAGAAGAGATAGGTGAGGTGTTGAATGAATATTTTTCTTCAGTATTCACTGAGGAGAGGGGCCATGTTTTTGAGGATGAGTGCTTGATACAGGCTGATAGAACATCTACCCTCTCCATCCTTAAGGAAAGACGTATTAGCAATTTTGAAAAACCTGTGGGTAAGTCCCCTGGGCCAGATGGGATACATCCTAGGATACTTTGGAAGCCAAGGGATAAGATTGTGGAGTCTTTAGCTTTGATGCCTTTGGGTCCTCACTGTTCATGAGGTTAGTGCCAGAGGACTGGAGAGTGTGGTTCCTTTTTCAAGAAAGGAAATAGAACTGACCTTGGTAATTATAAACCAGTTAGTCTTACCTCAGTGATTGGTAAGTCAATGGAAAGGCCCTGAGAGATAGGATTTATGAGCACGTGGAAACTTGCAGTTTAATCCAGGATAGTCAGCACAGTTTGAGGGGTAAGTCCTGCCTCACAAATTTGATTGAATTTTTTGATGAGGTAACTAAGTATGTGGACAAAGGTAGAGCAGTTGATATCGTATGTATAGATTTTAATAAGGTGTTTAATAAGGTTCCCCATGGTAGGCTCATGAAGAAGATATGGATGAGCGGGATAGAAAGAAATTTGGCCAATTGGATAAGGAATTGGCTGTACAATAGAAGACAGAGGGTGGTGATGGAAGGAAAATATTCAGACTGGAGACCAGTTACCAGTGGTGTTCCACACGGGTCAGTACTAGGGGGCATAACTATAAGGTTCATGGTGGGAGATATAGGAGGGATATCAAAGGTAGATTCTTTACTCAGAGTGGTTGGGGTGTGATATACATTTCCTGCTCTGACACTGGAGTCGGACACTTCAGGAACTTGCAAGCGGTTATTGAATAGGCATATGGAGCACACCAGAATGATAGAGAGTGGGATAGCTTGATCTTAGGTTTGGACATAACTCAGCACAACAATGAGGGCCGTAATGTTCTATGTGAAGGATCTCTACGTGAGGAAAGATTAAACAGACTGGGTCTATACTCTTTGGAGTTCAGAGGCATGAGAGGCAATATGATTGAAACATAGAAGATTCTTAGGATGTCAGAAAGAGTAAATATTGGAAGGATGATGTTTCCGCTCGTGGGAGAGCCCAAGACCAGACTATAATCACAGAATAAAGAAGTGCTCACTTAAGACAGATGTGAGGAAGAACTTCTCTCAAAGAGTGGTGAACCTTTGGAATTCTTTACCCCCAGGAAGCTATAGTGGCCAAGTCTTTAAACATTTTCAAGACTGAGATCCACAGGTTTTCAATCAGTGGAAGGAATGAAGGGTTATGGAGATAAGGCAGAAAGTGGACTTAAGTGAGTGTTAGATCAGCCATGATCTTATTAAAAAGGCTTGAAAGGCTGAACAGCTCACTCCTGTTTCTATTTCTTTTGGTCTAAAATCGTTTCTCACCACTGCACTGATCTCATCCATAATTAACTCCTTTTCCTTACTTCCTAATCTTCCGAAATGTTAAACATACTTGCATAGTCTTGTCCCAGCTGTAGTCACTGTGCAACCATGTCTCTGTAATGATTATATCACATCAATTCATTTCTATTTGTGCTTTCAATTCATCCACCTTGTAACAAATGCTGCAAGCATTCAGATTAAGAAAAGGCTTTTAATTCTTTTCTGATCTTATTTTCTTGTGAGCATGTTAGCACTTGTTCAGGAGCAACTCAACAAGCATGTGCCACATTCCAGGGAGGCCAGCTTTCAAACGTACATCTTGAGTGAATATTGACAGATTATCGGCTATGGGAGATGGGGGTGGTAGAGTAACCAAGTCTAAACCAATCTAACCTGATTGAGAAACACGTTTTCCAGCATGAATCATTGGATAACAACCCAGCCAGATTTCTTTCTTTCCATACCTCCAGATAATAAGATCCATTGCAATGTTCCTGCTGTTATTCCAATGAATAGCAAGCTCAATATTGATGAGAAGTTTATCTTGGGAAGTATACTGGATTTTTCAGCATCTCAAAATGTTGCGTGCATATTAGCTTACTGAGCCAGAAGTCACCATCTTGAATTGGTGGGAAATGTGTGCATTATGTCAAAAGAGAACACTGAAATACAATCATCCTGATGCACAAGGCAAATTTTTAAAAGGTCTAACACCCAAGGAAGTATTTTATATAATAATGTTAATTATGAGATGGTCCTAAATACAGCACACTGGGTTAGAATGACAAGATTTACTGGAAAACATATCATTTTTTTGTGCGCTCCACAACCTCAACATCAGCCAGCAATTTATCCAATCTTAAGAAATAAATTAAGAGGTTATGGCATGTCAAACCACTTCGCACCACATGTTGCAAAATCCACAAGCTATTTAGCACAGCACTTTCACTGTATAAAATGAATATTGCTCAGAAGCTACACTATGCTTTATCATCAGTTTCATCCTCATTTCAACTCAGCCCAAGAATTACTAGTGTGATCCACTGCAGAGTACAAACCACCAACTTCTGAAATTGGAAAACACTAGTATGTAATCAGGAGAACACATTCACCCAGAAACATGTTCAAAACGTTAAGACAAGTCTGAATAAAATGACCAAGGTAATGCGAAATGTGATTATGAAGCATATATAGTATTAAAGCTCAGGTTTTCTGTGCAATTATCAATTTCTCCAAGAACAGCCAATAAAAATTAATTGCACGAGCCGATAAAAATCAGTGACATTAACTGAGCCTCCCATTCTATTGAAAAATAATTAAGATTGATTTTTTTCCTGCAGTTAAACATTAAGCAAAAGCTCAACTTCCATTTACACAATCTTTAATTCAGTATAATGATTTAATGCATTTCACAGGAACATCATCAAATCCAATGTGACAATGCCAAATTAGGAGATATTTTAGGGGCAATTATTAGAGGCTCATAGTATGTACCGGAAGGAATGCCTAAAGAAAGACAGGTTGAGAATTTGATTTGGCGGGGGGGGGGGGGGGGGGGGGGGGGGGGGGTGCAATTGTAGAGCTGAGGAAGTTACAGAAACAGCTAAGACAGAGAAGCAATGAAAATCAGGGATGGAGAAAAAGCTGGAATTGGAGGAATGCAGACAGTTCAGAGGATTGTTGGACTGGAGGAGAAAATTTGCACGGTGGTACAGTGATTAACACTGCTCTTTCACAGCGCCAGGGACTCAGATTTGATTCCCAACTTGGGTCACTGTCTGTGCAGAGTTTGCACATTCTCCCCATGTCTGTATGGGTTTCTTCCGGTTGCTCCAGTTTTCTCCCACAGTCTGAAAGACGTGCTGGTTAGTTGCACTGGCCATTCTAAATTCTTCCTTAGTGTACCCGAACAGGTGGCAAAGTGTGGCAACTAGGGGATTCCCACAGTAACTTCATGTGGTGCTAACATAAGACTACTTCTGAAATGAGTAAATAAACTTAACTTAGGGAGGAAGAGATCAGAGAGGAATCTGAAAACAATGATGCAAATTTAAAAATTGAAGGCGTGGCCAAACCAGCCAACATGCATGGAATTTATTAGTAAGTGGGGTTTGCTACAAGGTTGGGTCTACGCTGTATAATTTCTGAACTCCCGTGCATCGTGCAGAGAGCACAGGTCAAGGAGGAACACACCACGACTCTGAAATGTCAACTAAACAGTCCAAGCTGACACTGTTAATGGATATAGACAGTACCCACCACGCAGACGTGTTGAAGTCAATAATTTATTCATCGTAACCTAATAAGGAAAAATCTAATCATCCTTTCTCCCACCTGTAGAGCCTTTGTTAGTAAGGTTTCCTTTCCATAAATGAAAATGTCATGCTATCTAGGCAAATTCCTTATTTCAAATTAAAAGACAGTGCCAATTTGGAAAAAAAATGGGATTTTACTGTGACAAAGATTTACTGGCTAGAAACTCGACAGTTCATTTTCACAGCAATGTTTACATCATCATTGGGGTTTCAGTCCTCTGGAAAGATGATGCAAATATCCAGGAATATAAATGAGTTAAGAGATATTCTGGTCAAAAGGTGCGGCCAGTCAAATTATTGCTTTACAATTACTCACTCCAAATTATCACCTTCTGGCAAAACAAACACAGCTTTCAAGCTAAGAACATTGTGAATGCGTGTCTTATTATTGGCATGAGCTACTGCCACTCAAATTGACAAGTGTTTGAAGAGATGGATGGGTGCATCAAGCTAAAAACATATGATACAAATCTTTGTCTTTTGACTGTAAAGCTTTGACAATTTTGAAAACAACAGTCAAGCTTAAGGCCCCAAACCTTTCCTTTACTTTGTAGCTGTTCACATTCAGCTCGCGGTTGAAACTAACATTCTGAAACTATATTAAGTACACAGTCTGGCCCAAAGTAGTAGTCAGGAGGGACCCTGGAGATCAGAATCTCACAATTCCTTCTGAGCTACAGGAACACTTCACATGCAACAACAGAGATCCTGCCAGCAGAGTTATTAACGAAGCATCGTCTCAGAGACTGAGACTCATATTTCCAAGTTTGCCGGGAAGGGTAAAAGGCCAGCCAAAGTAGTCAGAAGGCAAACTGTGATTTATGTAAGTTAATGCGGTCATTTACACTGGGTAAAACTGTATATAGGGGAGCTTTGGAAGTGGGTCAAGTTGGTAATTAGTATCAAGAAACAGAGCTCATCTCCAGTGCCATTTTACAATTATTTGAATCTCAACTCTTTGGAAAATGTAACAAGTCAACATTTTACACAATAGCTGAAAACATGAACGATTTGTGTGCTTTAAAATTATGTGCCACTATTAATTATATTTGAGAATGAAAACGTGAAAGACACAGTCACTTCAGAAAATACTTTGCAATAGGTCAACGTGAGCTCATAGTGCCTCACGCACCATCTCCATCACCAGGAAGCTATGTAGATACAGGTTACATTGACTGTAAAAGCAGTGAGGACTTAATATTCATAGAATCCCTGCAGTGCAGGAGCCATTCGACTCATTGAGTCTGCACTGACCACAATCCCACCCAGGCCCTATTCCTGTAACCCAACATATTTACACTGCTAATCCCCCTTATACTAAGGCCAATTTAACATGGCCAATCCACCTAACCCACACACCTTTGAACTGTGGGAGGAAACAGAAGACATTGAGAAAAGCCACATAGACACAAGGAGAATGTGCAAACTCCACACAGAGAATGATCTGAGGCTGGTATTGAACCCAGGTACGACAGGAGTGCTAACCACTGCCACCTTGCCATCCCAGTGGCAAAACAAGCTAAAATGCACATGCCTCAAGATGATCATTTACCTGTAAACAACAGATCGGGAGGAAAATAGAAATAATTACACTTCAATCAACCAACTCAACGTCACAAGAATTCAAATCAGATTCCCTGAGAAAAAGCAACATTCCATGATCATACATAGGTCAATAAATATTTCCCGCCAATCTATTTTAACAATACATCAGTAGAATGCATTAGGTGTTGCTTTAAAAATCTGAAAGAACGGAATGCTCTTCAGAACAAAGTTTTAACTTCCTTTAACTGAAACAGGAAGACTTGATTTAAATTTAGTCAGATTTAAAATCGATTCAGAGCTGGATCACAATATAGCAATCAAGTAACAAACTGAAGTGAGTGCATAAACCAGGTAAAAATGAAATAATGCCAAAGTGCCTTTGTTCTTTTATTCTAAAATTCTAGAATATTCTTTCATGCTCCAATTTTGAAATATTTAACAGTAGGTTACCTGATATCGGATTACTACACTGAAAGCAGTCACTTGAATTTCCAGCTGTGATATCAAATTTTGTTTTATTTCTAAAAGGATTCGCGTTGCACAAATGTGAAAAAGACCAGGTGGAGCATGTTTGGTAATCTTTCACGGGTGGGGAAGCCAGGCTGTACCTTTAAAATAATGAACCTTAAACAGCCAAAAAGTTCAGGACAATGTCAATCTCCCTCGAGCAGCCAGCTTTAACAGCTTTAAGTATAGACCTGAAACAGCAGAATGCTGGCTTTTGTTTTAAAGAACAAAGAACACAGCACAGGAAACAGACCCTTCAGCCCAATGAGCCTGCACCACCATTTTAACAGTGTGAGTTCCCTCTTCCACCCATGACCCTTGTCTATGCTTATGGAAATCCACATTGGAAACCAGATTGAGGGCAGACAATTTAGGGACAATTTGTTACACCAATCAGCCTAAGAGCACATCTTTGGGATTGTGGGAGGAAACTGGAGCACCCAGAGAAAACCCATGCAATCATGGGGAGAATGCACAAATTGCCACAGATACCGGTCCAAATCCATGTATCTGCACAGCAAACAGTGATAGTCACTGAGCTGTCGTATTGCCCATCAACTGGTCCAGTTTAAGCGTACACTAACGACATGAAGCACTAGGCTACTCTCAAAACATCCAACAGCAGCCCTCGCATGACCCATCGCGTGAGTGCCCCTTGTTAGGTGCTAAATTGCCTCTTGGTATCCCAAGATGCATAGGTTTGAGCAATTAGTAGGACAAATATGTGGTATTACAGGGACAGCGTCAGGGTGAGACCGTCATCGATGCAGACTTGATGGGCTGTATGACCTTCTTCTGCATTGTAGGGATTCTATGATTCCCCTGCAAACATCAGACTAGAGTTCCATTTTAAGATATACAAGTTCAAGAGTTTTTAATACAAAGCTGGGGAATTGATGCTTAGATGCACATACCCTTACTTAAATTCATTTTTGAACTAAGTGTTCAGTTTTAGCCATGAAACTCCAGGATAGATATATTGGCAGCAAAAGGGGTGCATGCATTCTGATAGCAAGAATTAAAGGTTTTGAAAATAGCTTTATTAACTTTGGTTTTAAAAATAAGGGATCCTATCCAGTACATCCCGAAACCCTGTCTCTACTGGTCAGGGAATCAAGAACAAGATGACATAATCTTAAAATTAGAACCAGGAATGAAATCAGGAAACATTTGTGCTACAAGCTCATATGCTCCCCCGAAAGGCTGTGGATTTTGCCTCAATTGAAATATTCAAGGCTGAAAGCTATAGATTTTTGTAAGATTTTTATATTGACAAGTAATCAGAAAAAATAAAATCAGAACTGTACTGCACCAAATGAAGCCACACCTATGCAGCTGTCTCAGAGATAGCTTTCTCTCACCCCTAACAGTATGTATTTTCAAATATTTATTCAATTTTTATAAAACTCACTTGGATTCCACTTTCATCATTTCTGATTCTATTATATCTTAACTACCCACTTCTTTAAAAAAAAACGAGTTAGAGGTTTACAGCATGGAAACAGGCCCTTCAGCCCAACTTGTTTATTAAACCAGTAAGCTAGTTCAAATTGCCCACATTTGGCCCATATTCCTCTACATCCATCTTACCCATGTAATTGTCCAAATGCTTTTTAAAACACAAGACTATACCCGCCTCTACTACTGCTTCTGGCAGTTTGTTCCAGACACTCATCACCCTCTGAAAAAATTGCCCGTCTTCTCCCCTTGACCTCAAAATTGCACACTATAATTACTAATTCACTTACTAGTAAGAACGAGCTTCTTCCCATCCCACCCTTCCCATTACTGAACGCAGAACAGCTCAGAATTCCCCCTAATATCCATTGTCCCAATAAATAGAGTATCCATTTCTTGGGCTTATCAAAAACTACAACAACAATGCAAAAGGAATTCATTTTATGCTCCATTGCGATTATGAATTAAGAACAATATCAATTTCTGATGTTACACAGAAAGGTGAGAATATAAACTTTCAGTTATTCCTGCCAGGAGGATTTTATATCATTACTTTTATGTAATTATACAAAGTGCTTTCTATTCATAAAAGAAATATTGTATTGACTTGAAACATCTCAATAGCAAGGTTATATCTTACTCAAACGGCTGATTCACATTGGTTATTTCTCACCTCTTCCAAACTCATTTGACATTAGTTGTCCTATATTTACTGAAGCAACCGGAATTTGTAAAGCCCCTTTAAAAGGTTAAAAAATAAATTGCCCCAAAGCAATTCAGAGGCATAATAAACAAAGGCACAAGGCTGCATCAATGAAGTGGGTTTAAAGGAGGGTCTTAAAGGAAAAATAGGACTTGTGTACTACTTGCACATCAGATAGCCAGCTCAAGTACAAGGTACGACTAATCATTTCCTCAGTAACACTGTCAGAGAGATAGATTGTACTTTCCATACATAGATAGGTGTTTGATTAATATGGGGATCAGGGGTACTGATCCCCGTATTGAAAAGGCAGGAGAACATCAGCCATGATCAAAAGACGGAGCAGCTTCAAGGGGCTTAGTGGCCTAATTCTACTCCTATGTCTTATGATTTTGTATGTGAAGTAGCTATCTTGGTCTGGAAATGAAAACTAAGAGTGGCAAATTGAAAATGAATTTGATAGTTGATGCAGGAAAAAAGCAACAAGGTACTTAATAGAACGATTTATCTCATCACACTAATGTGCAAATTAGCAGGATCTAAGAAAGCAAATTCTAGAAGGTTTTTATTGCTTTCTCTACATGCGAGGATTAATTTTAGAAAAATTGTAATATGTTCAATGCCAGATTCACCAAAGGCCAAGATTGGTCTGTCAATTATAAGATGCACCCCCACAGAAGGCAGCCAGAAATAAACCCGATTATGCAATTACCAGATGCCTTTATATCCCCCTTCAAGAGAGCTAACCAATTTTCTTTTCTCTAGCTAAGCAGCTTGGAGGCAAAATTCTATTGTCGCCACAAATTTCCAGCTGGAATCAGCTAACAAAGATGTGAAATTAAACTTAGGATCTTGCTGCTTCCTGGATATATTCACTGAGCTATATTCAATATGGCAAGTCTTGGGAACCTTGGATAACGGAGATATTGTGAGCTTAGTCAAAGAGAAAAAGAAGCATTTGTCAAAGCTAGGAAGCTGGGAACATACAAAGCAAGAGTGGAATACAATTAAAGTAGAAAGAAACTTAAGCAAGGAGCAAGAAGGGCTAAAAGGGGTCATGAAAAACCTTTGGCCAGCAGGATTAAGGAAAATCTCAAGGCTTTTAATATATATAAAAAGCAAGAGGATAGCCAGAGACGGGGCTGGCCTACTCAAGGACAAGGGAGGAATCTATGCACGGAGGCAGAGGAAATGGGTGAAGTATTAAATGAGTACTTTGCAACAGTATTCACCAAAGAGAAGGACTTGGTGGATGAGTCTGGGAAAGGTCATGCAGATAAGTTGAGTCATGTTGAGATCTTGAGAAACATTAAAATAGACAAGCCCCCAGGGCCTGATGGGATATACCCCAGAATACAGAGTGGCAAGGGAGGAAATTGCTGGGGCCTTCAGAGAAATCTTTGTATCCTCACTGGCTATAGGGGAGGTCCCAGAGGAAGAGAGAATAGTCAATGCTGTTCCTTTGTTTAAGAAGGTTAGCAAGAATAATCCAGGTAATTACAGGCCAGTGAGCCTTTCGTCATTATTGAGAGGATTCTTCAAGACAGGATTTATTCCCATTTGGAAATAAGTGGACATATTAGTAAGAGACAACCTGGTTTTGTGAAGGGGAGGTCATGGCTCATTAACTTGATTTGAGTTTTTTAAGGAAATGACAAAAATGATTGATGAGAGTAGGGCAGTGGATGTTGTCTACATGGACTTCAGTAAAGCCTTTGATAAGGTCCCTCATGGCAGACTGGTGCAGAAGGTGAAGTCACATGGGACCAGAGGTGAGCTAACAAGGTGGATGTAAAAGTGGCTTGGTCAAAGACAGAGGGTAGCAGTATAAGGCTGCATTTCTGAATAAAGGCCTGAGACAAGAGATGTTCCTCAGTGATCAGTGCTGGGATTTTTGCTGTTTGTCATATAATATATATAAAGAAATGATATGGAGGAAAATGTAATGGGTGCCTGGAACTCATTGCCAGGGGAGTTAGTGGAAGCGATACGATAGTGGCTTTTAAGGGACATCTTGACAAGTACATGAGTAGGGTGGGAACAGAGGGATATGGTCCCCGGAAGGGTAGAGGGTTTTAACTGTTGAGCAGCATGGTCGATGCAGGCTTGGAGGGCCTGTTCCTATGCTGTAATTTTCTTTGTTATCGGGAAAGATTAATTGCAAAATGTATCTTTACATACTTTATACCAAATTTACTGCCCTTCCCTGATGCAGAGATGCCAACATTGGACTGAAGTAAAGATAGTAAGAAGTCTGATTACACCAGGTTAAAGTCCAACAGGTTTATTTGTTAGCCAAAGTCACTAGCTTTCAGAGCACTGGCTGCCCCTTCATCAGTCAAGTGGAAGTTCTAATCACAAACAGGGCCTATAAAAACACAAACTCAATTTACTGAGTAATGATTGGAATGTAATTCTTTATAGCTAATCAAGTTTTAAAAGATACAGACAATATGATTGGAGAGAGCATTAAGGTAGTGCAGGTAGTGAGATTTTGCAAGTCCAGGCAAGTTGTGGGAATTACAGATAGTGTGACATGAACTCAAGATCCCGGTCAACAGTTACATACACTCAGCAGAGTAAGCTGCATCTGACGATGGATTAAAAGCAAGGTAGAGTGTGCCTTAAAAAAAGCCTTGAATGAAAGCAGCCAGTACAAAAGCATCTCACACAAAAATTACAACCTACCGACAATTTTAGTGCGGTTTCCCAGCAGTAGCTCCTTGTACTTCCTGAGGCTCTCATCATCTTTGTCCAGTTCCTCAATTTCCTGAAGTGTCTTCTGTGCTGGTGCCTTATAGGTCACTACAGATTCCTCTTCCAGATTCTCAGCTGCAATGGCAGCCAGTTGTTCTGCGGTTGGCTCCTGTTCTGCCATTTCCACTTTCTCACAACTAGAAAGTACAATAAATAAATGAATTTCCAATGGAACAAGATTACTAACAATTTACACAAAATAAACCACTACACTTTAACATTCAGCACAGATATTTAATAATGCACCCGATATCCTGGAAGGTGCAAGAAATCGTTACATAAATGGCTTCTGATAATATACCGAAGCATGAAACAGAAATTTGATGTATGCTTTGTGAAAAGCTCCTTTAATTCTAAATCAATGACTATTTTGTTACTCAAATGCGTTCAATATTATGAACATAAAAACATACTACAATTTTGATTTTTTCTATGAAGAGAAGTTTGAAAGTTCCATCTTAAAAAGCTCTGTATCATGTATTTAAAAATGAATTAAAGTTTACAGATTTTTCCCCAAAAAGATATTAAACAAATTGCACAGCATTAACAGACATAACAGCAAGAGAACTGAATGTGGGTGATTAGTAAGGGTGTTCAATTAAAGTCAATTATATATAATTCAGATGTTTGAGCCACTGGGAGGGAGCTGCATTTTTCTCTCTCTCATCCTTGCAATTAACACAACTTGGATGTGGTTTGAATTGTACAAGGAGTTTTGATGGAAAGGTGATCTAAAAGGGATTCTGAGGGCATCTATAAATACAGCAGACCATCATCAGCTCACTTACAGGAAACCTCATCTCTTTCACTCTCCCATACATGCCAGCAGAGCCAACATGAGCCTGGAGAAAACTGAGATGATTTTGGCACCGTTCCTCCCTACAAACTTTCTAAAGCAGGAATGAAATTGATAAATGTCATACAGTTAATTATATTTTAAAAACAGGAACATAAATAAAGGCAAAACATTAAGATCATGGCACTAATCAAAAAGCAGCATATTGAAGTTCCTGGAAATCTGAAATTAATCAGAAAACTTTAGAAATACTCAGATCAGGCATTTCTGTGGAGAGAAAGAGTGCTAACATTCCAAGTCAGAAACTTCACATCAGAATCAGGGAAGTTAGGTTGTGAGCAAGGGGTGGGAGGAACCAGGTCAAAAGATTGGTCCATGATCGGGTGAAAGGCAGGAGATTAAACGACAAAAAAGTTAGCCTTATAGCATCAAAGAGAATTGAGATGTAGCAGAGGAGAAACCAGCCAAGAAACACAAGGTGTGCCCAGGCCATGTTGGAGATCAATCCTAAAGAAAATGAGTCTTGCATATATTCCTATGTTAACTGAACTTTCTACAATGCTTTAAGTTCATTTATTAGTGACACAAGTAGGCTTACATTAACACTGCAATGAAGTTACTGTGAAGATTCCCTCGTCATCACACTCCAACACCTGTTTGCATACGCTGAGGGAGAACTTAGCATGGCCAATGCACTTACCAGCACATCTTTCGAAATGTGGGAGGAAATTGGAGACCCAGAGGACACCGACGCAGACATGGGGAAAATGTGCAGATTCTGCACAACACCAGAGACCTGGGTTCAATCCAGCCTTGGCTGACTGTGCCAGGTCCCTGGCACTGAGACAGCAGTGCTAACCACTATGCTACCCAAGTTCAGGAGATCTCCTATTACAAGAGTGAATCTGACTTTTGCTTCCAAGCTAGCAATTTATCACATCAGATTGATTCGGTTCTAATCTCAGCAATGAGAAGTTTAATGGCATGGAAAGTGACAGAAGTAACATTTCTCCTCAGTGTACCTCTGAAACGATGAATTACTTTGAAGTATGGAAAACTCTGCATACACAAACCAAAATGAAATGTTACTTCTGTATGGGTTTGTTTGGGGTTGGCAGGGGGCATCAGGTTAAAGTCAACAAGTTTATTTGGCAGCACAAGATTTCAGATTACTGCCCCTTCATCAGATGAATGGGAGTTGTGTTCACTGACAGGGCATACATAGACACAAACTCAATTGATAAAGATAATGGTTGGAATGCAAGTCTTTACAGGTAACCAAGTCTTAAAGGTATGGACAATGTGAATGGAGAGAGGGTCAAGCACAAGTTGAAGTAGCATGTACTGTCACCAGCCAGGACTGAGCAGAGGCCGATAGCTGTCCGCACACAAGAGCGGCCTCAACTGGGACCTTGGGTTCATGTCACACTAACTGTAATTCCTACCACTTGCTTGGGCTTGCAAAATCTCTAACTGTCCTGGCTGGAGACAGTACAGATCTCTTTAACCTGTGCTTAATCCTCTCTCCACTCTCATTGTCTATACCTTTAAGACTTGATTATCTGTAAAGACTCACATTCCAACTATTATCTTGTAAACAGAGTTTGTGTCTACATATGTCCTGTTTGTGAAAACAGCCCCAACTCACCTGATAAAACGGCAGTGCTCCGAAACCCCGTGCTGACAAATAAACCTGTTGGACTTGAATCTGGTGTTGTGAGACATAAATTACCCATTCAGGTCCACAAACGAGGTTCGAGCCCCTCAACTTTCAGCCCTGAAACAAAGGCACCACCATCTGATCAAATTTTATAGTCTAAATACATTGCAAGGCCCTCAAAATTCTGAAAAACATTTCATCCAATCCACCCTACATTCAAACCCAGTTTCCAGAGTGGAAAGATAATGTAGAATACACTAAACTATCCAAGCCCAGAGAAATATGTTTCAAAATCATTCCAGTTACTTTTAACATTCTTGCTGACTGTTAACTAACCTAGATCACCACAGCAACAAGAGAGTTGGGTTATATTACGCACACAAAGATATAAAGACATAAGCCAGCAATAGGCTGAACACAATGCTATCACTTATTTAAAGCACAAAACTGTTCCAAAGAAAGCACAAAATACTGTACAATTTCCAATTCCATTTCATAGAAGCTCAAACTCAAATCAACTAGAGTTCCTCACTCCCTTTCACTTCTAATCAAGAAATTAATCACATAAAATATTAGCCAAATCAATGACAGTTTTCTTAGTGTCTGAATGCACTGTAGAATAATCAATATTGAATTCCCAATCTCATTGCAACTAAGTATTATAAGGAATATTCCAGTTCATGTTAACAGGGAAACTGTTACCACCTGTTGCAACAGTAACTGTTTACCTTCAATGGATTACTGCATAACAGCAAAGAAAAGAAAGGTATTCCAATAATCCTCTATTTGTCAACTTTGAAGTATTTTACATCAAGGTAAACTAATCAAAACAAAGGATGTGCACGATCTGGGCAAACATTCCGGTGCAGCATTGAGGTAGTGTTGTATTATTAATTAAGCAATTCGGGCTACAGCCACAAAGGTTATGTCATTATCTGATGCTGGTTTCAAAATTGTGAAGACCTATGACAAGATTAAAACGCAAGGTTGTATCCAAGGGGAGATAGCTATAGAAGACACAAACTCACGTCATCAAAAACAATTAAGGGAGAGATTAAGAAAAAACAATCTTAGTACAAAGCTGTAGTTTTCAGAAAAAAAGCACACATTTTATGTTGAAACTGAGCTCTATAAACCTTCCAGAATGAAACCTAGAAACTGCTTTCAAAAGATGAATATTAGAGGGCACGGGAGCAAGCAGAGAGCAAGGGTACAAGAGGGGATTCCCTTATAACCTCCAAGGGAGGAAACACCCATACATATCTGATGAGTTCAACGATACATTTCTGTGCTCTAACGTAACATTTTCATGAGCTACCATCATTCAGATAAGACATTAAATACAAGCCCTATTTCTCATTTCAGGAGAATGATGGTAAAGATGTACTTGAAAAACACAGCATTTTGTTGGGCCCCGATCAAAATTCCATGGTACAGTCGTTAGCCCTGCTACTTCACAGGGACCCATATTCAATTCCAGTTTGGGTGACTGTGTGGAGTTTGCACATTCTCCTTGTGTCTGTGTGGGTTTCCCCCACACTCCAAAAACTTTGAGGCTAGGTAGATTGACTGTACCAAATTGCCCCTTAGTGTTCAAAGTTATGCAAGTTAATTGGATTGCCATGGGAAATGTTTGGGATTGCTGGGAAGAAGGCCGAAGCAAGTTACTCTGCCAGATGATCAGCACAGATATGATGGGCCGAATGGTCTGTTCAGTACTGTTGGGATTCTATTTTATTCCTCCAGCGTTAAAAATGACCTACTGCTTATTCTGGTCACAGATATCAGTGTAGCTCATGAGCAGACAGCCAGCACTAGCTAACTTCACGTGCAAGCATTTAAAATGTTTCCAACAGATCTCCAAATTGCTATATACAAAACCATTAATATTATTTTTATTACGATATATTACAACACACCTAAAGGAGAAGGAAGAATGGAGATATTTCCAGCTATCAAATACCACAACAGTTGAAGAGAACCTTAGTGGACAGAACTACATATCGTTAGCTTAAAAAGCTCCTGTTGACAGCTTTCAATAGCTAAAAGAAAACAATTCAGAAAAACCAGATATGCTGCTTTTCTTGATCTAATGATCATCAATTTAACAATGAATCAGAAAAGGTTTATTTCATTTTGTAACATCCAGCTTTATAGCGCTCAAGTGCTATAATGAGTTTTGTTCTCTGCAATTCATCAAATGGTAAACACACCGCACAATGTATCTCAACCAAAGCAGCAAACTGAAAGGTCAGGGATGAGCACATAAGATGAAAAATTGATTTGAGTCAGCCCTGCCCTAGTACATCCATATCAATTGGCAGGGATAGGGTCAATGACCAACTATATGGGGGGAGGGGGATATTCTGTTTCAATTTATAGTTCCACAATAACATGGCATTCATATAAATGTGTTGCAAAAAAATCTGTCACATTGCAACCCAAACATAGACTTCAGCAGAGCACTCTTTCCTGGTTGAGGGATAAAAAAGACCTTTGTTTATACTTGGCTAGTCACCCAGAGAAATCTGCAGCTTCAAAGTTTAAGAAAGTATCAAAACACATTCCAAAAAGTAAAAATTCCACTCTCCAACTTATAAGCAGCATTCTACCAGACTCAAGTTCTCTTTTTAAATCCAAAGGGGTAGACTGGGGTAGCAAAATAGCACACTGGTTAGCACTGCTGTCTCATAACACCAGGGACCCAGGTTTCATTCCTGGCTTCGGTCTCTGCTTGTGTGGAGTTTGCACATTCTCTGTGTCTGCGGGTTCTCCGACAATCCAAAGATGTGCAGCTTAGGTGGACTGATCATGGCAAATTGCCCCTTAATGTCAGGGGGGATTAGCAAGATAAATATACGGATTAAGGGGGTTGGGCCAGGGAGAAACAATGATCGGTGTAGACTCGATGGGCCGAACATCTCCTTCTGTATTGTATTGTAGGGATTCTATTCTAATGCAATATGTATCACTTGCCCAACTCCAGTACGTGGTATTATAAGTGGAGTGACTACTATTTCAGGATATTTCAGACACTGGCATCTCAAAATGACATCAGGAAAAATAATCAATCTCCCCAAATCATTTTGCACTAAAAACCAGCAAGTCACAGTCCATGACAACAAAACTGACAACAGGTCAGAAAGAGGCCACTGGAGCCATTGTTTCTTCACAAGCAATTTTGGCAGAACAATACAAAACAAATCCCACTGAGCTAACCCCTTGCCACAGCATTGCATTGTTCTCTGCACTGCATTGCACTCAATAAGGTGCAAAACATTCCCAGCTCCAACAACATTACTACTTAAAAATTTCCCCGAACCTCTGGGTTCCCCAATCAATTTAAATCAATGGTCTTTCATCGCTAAGCAAATAATCTTCCATATTTACTCATTTGTTCCCCCACCCCACCCATTAATAAAATAAAACATGGTTAGAATTGTGACCTATTCTTCTCCTGAATCTACTAAAAATTTAATTCATGACTGGGTATTGACCAACAGCTGGACTTTCCCAGAGCGTTGATTAAATGTCAGACCCTCCCAGACTGTTGATCAAGTGCCGGACTCTCCCAGAGCACAAATTGAACGTCTGACCGTCCTCGCCTTTATGATTAGCAGAACAACTGAACAGACAATAGATATTCAACATTCATCATAATAACCAGATGTGTAGGTATCATTGAAGGAACTCTACAACAAGAAGCTAATACTTATAGGAGTGAAAAGTGAAAGCCAGTAGATAATAAAAAATTAAAATGATTCTCACATTCCATCACTAAAGCAAAAGAGCAAACCAGCATTCTAACAAATCCACAATGCTTCTCATATTTCAAACACAAATCATGCTAGTACAATTTTGGTATTTTTGCTTTATGCAACGCAAAACGTTTTATGGGAATATGCAACGCAAGGAAAGACAGACATGATGGCATAAATAAACTGTTTATAAATATTTGCATTTATCAGGAGGAACTGATAATGTCTAACTTCAGTCCCCTAAAACAATGATTGTAAAGTTGAATAAATTTGACTTTCAAATGTCCTTAAGCAAATGAAGTGGATGGAATGGGGAGAAAAGTAGCTTGTTCGCTGATTCCAGTGATGCAGGATAAACAGAGAAAACTACAGATACAATTCAGGAAATTTTGAAAACATTATATCCACTTTCACATGCATTTCAGTAATAATCAATATGAAATTACAGAAACATATTCAGCTGAGCACCAGCATACAGAATTATAGAATTCCCCCACAGCTGGCAGCTATTCAGCCCATCCAGCCTACACCAACAACAATTCCATTCAAGTCTATCCCTGTAACCCCACATATTTATTCTGCTAACTCTTTGATATTAAAGGACAATTTGGCATGGCCAAACCACCTAACCTACACATCTTTGGATTGTGGGAGGAAACCCATGCAGACACGAGGAGAATACGCAAACTCGTAAGGCCGGAACTGAACCCAGGTCTCTGGCACTGTGAGGCAGCAGTGCTAACCACTATGCCACCTATTGTGCTTTGAGGAGGTTTGGAGATTCCCTACTGCACAAATAGAAAACTGAAATATACAAATTTCTGGCTGGCTCAAGTTGGAATATTCTCCTTTATCTCTGCAAGTAGTATCGACCTTCTGGACTGAAGATCCTCAGATACTTCAGAATGCCAGAATATACATTGGTCACTCAATGAACGTAGTGCATTACTGGTTGATACAGCAAAGAAACAAAAATCCTACTGTGTTCCACGCTCTCAAATTCTTCACAATAGTACAACTTACTTAGTAAACCATACATAGCATACAAGTTTTTGAAAATCTGAATTAACTTTAACAGGCTTTTTACATATAATGGGCCAGTCTACTTTATTACCCCATCATTTTACTACCACAATTTTGAACATACAAATTGGAAGTAGGTTCCTTGTCCAAATTCAGTCTGGTAGCATCATAAAATGTCATACAAGGGAAATAGAAGTAAACATAGTTCAAAATATACTATTTTTCAAAAAGCTATGCTTTGACAAGTGGTTTCAAAATTTCTGATTTATTAAAGCTGCCTGTATAGGGTATAATTCTGCTTCACCGGCACAATACAGCTGAATATTGATTGAGCACAAACAATGAAGTTAATGTTCAAATGAGAATAGGCCCCTTTCTCTCTGTTCTTCTCATGGCACTGTAAATATAGAATCTTTGAAGCACTGAAATTCATCTGCACTTCACAAAACAATTTCATCATATCATCAGACAGAGGCACAGCTTTTTCCCCAAATTGGATAATGTAATGAAAACATTTTCGGAAACCAGGCATGTTCATTGCTTTGGCTACAAGCCATTCACACATATTGGCTTTCTGCTCCAAACTGTATCTTTTGTTCGGTTTTGGTCCATTAAAAATTGCAGCTGGATCCCTCCATTATTGGGTTTAATTAACTTGAATTATTTGATAGGTTCTAATTGGGTAATTTTGCAAGGGGCTGGGGATAGGGCAGGAACTGAAAAATCCCAGCCTGCTACTGGGGGATCATCAATTCAATCTCATTCATTTGAATTCAATTTGTATTAAGAAGGCCCTTGTGAACAATTCTATCATTCCTTTGACAATTGACAAGCAGTAATTACTTCAAAAGATAATTGAGGAAGAAATTCTCACATAGGCTATAATTTGTTATAATAGAATGGGAGATTTCCATCTTTATCTTTGAATGCACACCTGAATTTATCTCCATTCAAAAAGCCCTCAGTAACATCTGGAACATGTCACCCTACTGACCACTAGTTCACATCCCATTGTGTCTCCTTGTGTAATAGTCCCAGTGAACAGATCAGCCATATGGTTCAAAACTAAAACATGAGCCTGGCTATACATGGAAATATCGACGAGACACTGGTATAGTGGTAATGTCACTGCATCACCAATCCAGAGGGCCAAGCTGAAGCTCTGGAAACAGAGCTTCAAATCCAACCTGTCATTGGAATTTAAATCGCATAAATCAAGCTGCAATTAACTTTGAAGTGGTGATGTGGAGATGCCGGTATTGGACTGGGGTAAACACAGTAAGAAGTCTGATGGCTTGCGAGTTTACTATCAAATAAATCGGTTGAACTTAAAGCTGTTGTCAGACTTCTTACTGTATTAACCATGAAGCCATTGCCATCTGTTGTTAAAAAACCCACGTTTCATCCAAATACTCTAAGGAAGGAAATCTGTTATCCTTATCTGTTCTAACTACATGCAACTCCAAACCCACAAACTAGATGGACTACATTGTTTCCGGTGCCGAGGTCTATAACTATTGATCCTGCAGAGTCCTCCTCAATAAGATTTGGGGTCATGAGCCAAAATTGACACCGCTATCCTACAGACGATTCAAGTAGCAGTCTGACAGTCATACTCACCAAATAATTTTTTTTTACAATGTCCCAAATGACACCATCACCACCCCTCAATATATCTTGAACCGCAAGCAGAACAGGCTCAGCAGAGATGGTAACAGTGGTTAAATAGTTGCAAGAGAAATCGATTCCTCAACATAGACTCCGGACCCCACGAACTCTTGTGGCATTAAGTCAAACGTGGACGAGGATAGCCCCTGCTGATTATCACCTTCCATGCTGATGAATAGTTACTCCTCTATATCGAGTACCACTTTAAAGAACACTGGGTGGCAAGGACAAATAATGTACTTTTGGTGGAGGACTTCAATGAGCACAACAGCACCACTACTGAGTCCTCAAGGGTACAGCTATCAGAGTGGGTCTGCAGCAGGTAGTGAGAGAACAAACAAGAGAGAAAAACTTCCCTGACCTCAGATTCACCATCTACCTGTCACTGATGCATCTGTTGATTACAGAATTGGTATGAATGACCAGTATTCAGTCCCTGGGAGATGAAGGCCTGCCTTGACATTATGATACTATCACTGTGCTACATGCAATATATTTCAAACAGACCTAGCTACTCAAAAATTGAACATCCTGGGGGCGAGGGTGTCCACAAAAAGCACAACAAATCCAACCCAGTCAATTACCATCCCATCAATCTATTCAATCAGCAGCACGGTGATGTAAGCTGTCATCAATGATATTATCAAGCAGCACTGACTCAACAATAACCTGCTCACTGAGTTCATTTAGGTTCCACCAATTGCACTCAGCTCCTGACTCCACTGGAACCTGGTCCAAATATGGATAAAAGGCAAGGTGAGAATGACTGGCTTTGACATCAATGCAACATTTGACCAAATGTAACTAAAAGATAAACAGGTCCCCAGGTTTTGATGGGATATCTGAGGGAAAGGGAAGAAATTGATGGAGTCTTGAGAGAAATCTTTGTATCCTCCCTGGCTACAGGGGAGTCCCAGAGGATTGGAGAATAACAATGTTGTTCCTGTGTTTCTGAAGGATAGTGAGAATAATTACAGGTCAGTGAGCATTACATCAGTGGTGGGGAAATTATTGGAGAGGATTCTTTGAGACTGGATTTATTCCCACTTGGAATTAAGTAAACATATTAGTGAGAAACAAAGAACAAAGAACAACACAGCACGGGAAACAGGCCCTTCGGCCCAACGAGCCCACGCCGCCATCCTAACATCTTAATGACATATAGAGACCAATATAGGGACAATTTGTTACCCAATCAGCCTAAGAGCACATTTTTGGGATGTGGGAGGAAACCGGAGCACCCGGAGAAAACCCACGCAACCACGGGGAGAACGCGCAAACTCCCGCAGACACAGGCCCAAATCCATGTCTCACTAATTTGATCAAGTTTTTCGAGGAAGTGATAAAGATGATTGAGGGAAGACAGTTGTCTAAATGGATTTCAGTAAGGCGTTTGGTTCGACAAGGACCCTCATGGCAGACTGGTGCAGAAAGTGAAGTTACATGGGATCAGAAGTGAGCTGGCAAGGGGGATAGAAAACTGGCTCAAAAGACAGAGGGTCACAATGGAAGGGTGTGTTTCTGAACAGAAGGCTGTGACAAGTGGCGTTCCTTAGGGATCAGTGCTGGGACCTTTGCTGTATATACAATTTGGAGGAAAATGTAACTGGTTTGATTAGTAAGTTTGTGGACAAACAAAGGTTGGTGGATTTGCATATAGCGATGAGGACCATCAGAAAATACAGCAGAATATAGATCGGTTGGAGACTTGGTCAGAAAGATGGCAGATGGAGTTTAATCCAGACAAATGTGAGAAAATGCATTTTGGAAGGTTTAATACAGACAGGAATTATACAGCAACTGGCAGAACCCTTAAGTGTATTGATAGGCAGAGGGATCCGAGTGTACAGGTACACAGATCACTAAAAGCGGTAATGCAGGTGGAGAAGGTAGTCAAGGAGGCATATGGCACACTTGCCTTCATCAGTCAAGGCACAGTTTAAAAACTGGCAAGTCATGTTGCAGCTTTATAGAACCTTAGGCTTCACTTGGAATATAGAGTTAAATTCTGGTCATCACATTACCAAAAGGATGTGGAGGCTTTGGAGAGGATGCAGAGAAGATTTACCAGCATGTTGCCTGGTATGAAGAACATCAGCTATGAGGAGAGGTTGCAGAAACTTGGTTTGTTCTCATTGGAGCAATGGAGTCTGCTAGCAGTCTACAAGATTATGAGATTTTTTTTTTTTACATAGAGGGTGGTGGGTGCCTGGAACTCGCTGCCAGGGGAGGTAATGGAAGTGGATACGGTAGTGGCTTTTAAGGAGCACCTTGACAAACACATGAATCAGACAGGAATAGAGGAATATGGTCCTCAGAAGAGTAGATGGTTTTAGTTAAGTCGGGCAGCATGGTCAGTGCAGGCTTGGAGGGCCGAAGGGCCTGTTCCTGTACTGTAATTTTCTTTTCCCTTATGTGGCATCAAGGAGTCCTAACAAAACTGGAGTCAGTGGAAATCAGAGGGAAAATTCTCCACTGGTTAAAGTCACATTTGGCACAAAGGAAGATGGGTTGCAGTTGTTGGAGGTCAATCATCTCAGTCCCAGGGACACGGCTGCAAGAGTTCCTCAGGATAGTATCCAAAACCCAACAACATTCAACTGCTTCACAATGACCTTCCCTCCACAATAAAATCAGAAGTGAGATGCTTGCTGATGACTGCACAATGTTTGGCACCTCCTCAGACATTAAAACTGAGAGTGTCCATATAACGCAAGACACCACCTATAAGGCACAAATCAGGAGTCTGATGGAATACCATCCACTTGCTGGATAAGTACAGTTCTAGAATTACTCAAGAAGCCTGACACCAACCAGTACAGAGCCATTCACTTGATTAGAACCCATCCACCAACTTAAATATCCACTCCTTCCAACACAATATGGCAACACATTTTAAGGATTCACTGCAACAACTCATCAAGTTTCTTTCAACAGCTCCATCCAATCCTGCGGGCTCTAACACCTAAAAGGACAAGGGCAGAAGATGCATGGGAATACTATCAGTAGCAAGTTTCCCTCCAGGCTTCACACTCTCCTGACTTAGAACCTTCACTGTCGCCGGATTGAAATCCTTGAACTCCCTTTCTAACACAGTGTCTATTCTTTCAACAATTGGACTGCAGCAGCTGGAGGAGGAAACTCACTGCCCCGCTCAAGAAAAAGTTCAGGGTGAGCAATAAATCACCTACATCTTATGAAAGAATTAAAAAAGGTAATGGAATACAATGGATGTCTGGGGGTTTTGAGAGATGAAGGCAAGAAGCACGTTTCTGCTGATAGGGACCTGACAGTGGAACACTGCTAATCACTTAATCAATTAGGCAAAATTAGAAACCATTTATATTATTGGGCAAGTGATGACAATCAAAGTGATGTTTCTTTGGAAATTAGGGAGCATTAATGCAGAACATAACCCTCACAAAGATTAAACAGAGGCCTAAAGGATCTAATTGTATGTAGCCTGCGGAAAGAGCCTAATACCTCTTTTCTAGGTCTGTGCTTAATGTTCTCATAATTTTCAATTCTTTCCATTGTAGACGAGATAAAAATATTTCAAATCAAAGTGACATTAAGCTGACCACAAGTGGCAAGTTATTTTACTATAAAATGTAAGACTTCATAATTATTGAGGATGAAACCAACAGAAAAGGTGATTACAAAATTACTATCAAGCCCAGTCAAGGTAAACTATGGAATTAGAAAATCTATACCTAACACTATGATTTAACATCTGGCATTTTGTTTCTCTCCAAGATTTCCAAAGCATGATTCAAATGATCAGTCACCGATTTTCTCCATTCTATTAGTCATCCACATCCAGTAAAGGTGAACTTGGCATGTTTTCATGAGTTAATGATTAGACATAGTATATTAAATCAGAACTCTGGAGCAGGTCCATCTCATTAACTAGAAAAAAGAATTGCACAAATGGAAGTCTCAAACCAGCTCTTTTTTGAATGGATTTTTAGAGAACTGACTGTCTAATAAGATATTAAAACAGATCAGTGCTGGAAGGATGATTGAGGTGGCTAAGCAAGCAGCTCTCTCTTCAAAATCAAATTCCACAATATCAAGAGGAATAACAACCTTGAATTCCTGGAGTGGCAAGAAAAGAGGATTGCATATCCTGAAAAGAGGATTTCCAAATTTCTCTTTCTGTAGAATAGCACTATATTCACAGATAAATGGTGAAGCTTATCACTAAGTCAGCACATTGACATGATGTACCTTACTATGGTGATCACAGTATAAATTTTTGTAAGCAAATTATAAAACTAATACAATCAGGCTCATATTCATCAACCAAGTCTCAGCATTGGTTAAACACCAATTTAGTTCTACTGCCCTGACATTTGTCCATTTGCATTGTTCGGTGGTCTTGTCAATTATCAAACTCCAATAATGCAAATTTTTTAACAAGAAAATCACAAAATAATTTACACTTACACTTTGTTCTAAAATTCCACCATTAGCCAGGGTGCTTGTCTTCAATTTACAGAGTTCTAAGTATCCTTACCAGCTCCAAGCTATTCCAGCAATGGAATCAAGATGATCAGGTTTACAAATTTGTGTCCATGCACATATGGAAATGTTATCACCAATCTCCTGTATCCTTTTTTGTGATTGGTTTTCGTAAACCTGATTAAAATGGCATGTCAATTTCTAACCACAAACTTGTCACTGCCTGAATGCAGCCTAGTTTTTAATTCAGGCTGTTAAACACAGCATCCATTCTACTTTGGTGACTTCTTAAAATTGTTTTTCCCCCCTGCCATTTCCTTTTTTTCTAACAAACAAGGAAATTTTTCCCATGTCTAAAAATTGAAATCTGACAAAGCATCTAAATCATACAACGTAAATCTTCGGTATTCTGGGGGTCGTGGGAAAGTTAACTGGTGTTTGTTTGCTTATCATTGATGTTTCTGTGATTAACTATTTCATTGTTACTTGAGTTTTATGTATGCAAACAAATAATGACATGTTTATGTGTGTGTAAGCCTATGAACTTCATGGTGTAGAAACAGCAAGTTCAATTACAAACATTTTGATATGACAAAAAAGGCATCTTCACTGGCCAAACCATTGGATTAGAAATCATATCAAATCAGCCCAAGTTGCAAAAAGGGGTTAACAAGTCTTACAAAGCTCTTGAAAAGACAGCTGAAAATAAAGCTAATGCTGTAAATATTTCTTTTACCAGGTTTGAGTAAATAGTGCCTTGGATTCAAGACATTTCCACAAATCCTCCATAGATCCTTGACATAGAGAAGCACATGCACTCTGACAATTCCTTAAGTAATGCATTCTGGTGTTTGATAGGGCCACACATGGTAGCAAAGTCGGAGAAGGTACCAAAGTACGGTCCTCAGTGGCAGAACAGTTGAAGGAGCACTGTATATCTCACCAACTGCAAAAATGGAAGGAGGTTGCAGCAGCAACCTAGTCCCAGTCATCAATGTCTAACACCTCATCAAATCTGACCATCAACCCAATAAGATCATGTAGACAAATACAGCATCCTGAGGTCACCACGTTGAACAAAGGTGCACACAATCATCTACCAGGGTCCATTTGCCAAGTCATTAGTGAAAGAGAATGAACGAGGAGGTAAATGTGAACCTGGGAGTCCCAAGTCAATACTCTGCTCATAGGTGACAGACGAATGAAGGTTGCTGTATACCTGTTTTGGGACAGAGGGGTCTTTGGACATCAACATGTGACTCAGCTGTCCTCACTAGGATGCCTTCTGAAGACCCCAAACAGCAAAATGACAGATGGAATAGTTTCTAAAAAGTACCCTAAACAGGCCGTCACACATTCCCCTTGCTGGGAAACCACACCTGCATGACTATCACCTTTGTGAACAGAGAAAGAGAACATTCCAGGTTGCAAAATTTAAGTCTGTTGTGCCCAATTAGAGGAATGCTTAACACATGGCTTAGAAACACGAACTGGAATTAGCTCGGCAAAAGTATTCATTCCAAGCTACAAAGCATTAATGCTCATATCCTGAGACCGTGCAGAAGACATTTCTTAACTTGAACAGGCCTGTTTGGAATAAAAGACGGCGATTCTACACAGGGTGAACATCAGCACACAAAGACCCAGATTGTGATTAATTCGTCGAAGCTCGAGGTAACTGAAGGACCACATGGTAAGGCAGCCCATGTCGGTCACCCTTTTAATTTCTATATGCAGCAAATCTATGTTTAAATAGCTGGGTATGGCAATATCTCAAGGTGTCCAAACCTGTTCCTTTTCAAGCCCACCATACAGAAAATCAACTCCTAGTAACAAAATTAGAACTAACATTATGGTCTTCCATCTCTTTAAGGGAATCCTGAAACAAGTTTGATGCACAACACCAGGGTATTGCATCCATCAGACAAACTTCAGGGATGAAAAGGCTTTCCTTACCTGGCCTACAATGTGTTTTAATCAAGGTGGGCAATTACATGAATATAATAGTTAATAGTAACACACTTCACTATTTGTAAAATTGCACTATTCTTTTTAACTCTATATTCTTCAAGTGAGTGTGTTTAAAAATGTTGAGTGGGGCATTAGAGTTTAAGAGTGAACTTATGAATAAGTAATCCTCTTTAAACTTTCAAAAAGATTGCTGCTTATCATTTAAATTCTCCCCAACCCATCTTTCTTTTCAAAAACACACATTACACATGGTCACTGTCCAGAACGGTTAGAACACTCGGATAATCTCAAGGACAAGCTGGAAAAAGTAAACTTGCAATTGTATCAAGAGTTATCAAGACACCAAGTTGTCATCAGCTCCTTCTGACCTACCTTCTGGGGATGGCAGCTGCAAAAAGTTGCTGTTTCTACTAGAAAAGGCAATAACAACCCCCATTCCAGTATAGGATGTTTGGATGCATTGCCAAAACTCCTCAATTGTATAAAAACGGTTATGGTAGTTCACCTACAGCTCATTCATAACCAATATATCACTGTCATCACATTTTGGCCCCAACTTTTGACTCTGATAAACATGTTCAGGAAATGTTCTATTCTGATGTTGATATCTTCACGCTAACCCAAAAAGAGGAAAAGATCATCCTTCCGGTGGACTTTAATACCAGGGTTGGCAGTGATTCTGATGACTGAGATAGAACCATTAATAAAATCTACGTGGGATGAAACAGTCCAATTGCCATGTGTCTGCTGACAAGGTAGCCTGATTATAACAAATGCACTTTTCCACCTAGACCAATACAGAACCATACGGAAGCACCCAGATTAAAGCACTGGCACCTCCTGGATTATGACATTCTTTGAGTCAAAGATTATAGTGATGTCTGTGTCATTCTGTGCCAGGAGCTGATACCTGCTGAACAAGTAAGTGTCAAGAGCACCACCCAAAAACTCTCCATCACATTAAATCTAACCAAAGTATTTGACTTGGTAGATCTCGCTCTGTAGATCACGTTACAAAAATTCGGATGTCCAAAACAAACTTCATTACAATCCTGCAGTTGCTTTATGATGAGATGATGCAACTGAATTTGGACTGGAATCAAAGCTGTTTGATCGCTCCCATCTTATTTATAATCTATCCAAAACTGACTATTCACCTTTAGTGTCAGAATTAAATATCACCTAGACAACAAATAATAACGGATAAATGCGAGGTGATGCATTTTGGCCGGAAAAATGTAGAAGAGAGTTATAGGATAAAAGGTAAAACTATTCGGAGTATAGAGACGCAGAGAGACTTGGGGGTGCAGGTTCACAAGTCTCTGAAGGTGTCTTCACAGGTGGAGAAGGTGATAAAGAAAGCGTATAGTATGTTAGCTTTCATAGGAAAGGGTATAGAATACAAGAGTAGGAGTTTGATGTTGCAATTGTATAGAACGTTGGTTAGGCCTCACTTAGTACGGCGACCAGAACTGGACGCAGTATTCCATCGGAAGGATGTGGAGTCCTTGGAGAGAGTGCAGAGGAGGTTTACCAGGATGCTGCCTGGTGTGGAAGGACTGTCTTATGAGGAACGATTAAATAGACTGGGGTTGTTTTCCCTTGAAAGACGTTGGCTTAGAGGGGATCTAAGAGGTATATAAGATTATAAGGGGTATAGATAGAGTAAATGGTGGTAAACTTTTCCCACCTTCAGAAATGGATAGGACAAGGGGTCATGGCCTTAGGGTGAGGGGGGCTATGTATAAGACGAATATTAGAGGGCAGTTTTTCACACAAAGGGTAGCGGGGTGTGGAATGCACTGCCGAGTAAGGTGGTGGGAGCAGGCACGCTAGGGCTGTTTAAGGGTCTCTTGGACAGCCACATGAGCGTTATGCAGATAGAGGGATATAGTAGGACTGTTTAATTATGGCTTTTTTTCCCCACAGGTAATTCGGTCCATACTTGACCAACAAGGAGCATGCATTCGGCAGGTGGTGCGAGGACAGCTCTTGGATGTTGATTCATGGGTTGCCTGGTGCTTCATGTCGTAAATGAGTGCTTTATCTGGACCATCTGAAGGGCACCATGACAGCTCAGTGACTATCGCTGTAGCTGTGCAGACACTTGGAATTGGGCCGGTGTCTGCGGGAGTTTGCGCGTTCTCCCCGTGGTTGCGTGGGTTTTCTCCGGGCGCTCCGGTTTCCTCCCACAACCCAAAAATTCGCTCTTAGGCTGATTGGGAAACAAATTGTCCCTACATTGAGACTCTTCCATATTAGGAACAACCTAAAATTAGAATAGGATAATGGAATTGTTCTAATATAGTTATGACGGCAGTGCGGGCTCGTGGGCCGAAGGGCCTGTTTCCCGTGCTGTGTTGCTCTAAAAAAAAAAATTCCTTAACCTCAGGTGCAAAATTAAACTCACCATCATAGACATGTATGTTTGCGGACAATTGCAGCGTCACTGCCCACACTGCACCAGATTTGAAAGCTACTTCAATTGTATTTACAAAAACTCAGCCTCCCCTCAAACATTCTCAAAACAAAACTCACACCAACTCCCATCTGAACAGCAAAAATTCCATCTCCTGTATATATTAATGGAATGATTCTGGAATATATTGGGCAGCCACCTTTTGCAAAAGGCCACCAGTGCCAAGGAGACCCAACACTAAATCAATTTGCTAGATCAGTCTTCTACGAACCATGACAGCCAGCGTTTGACAAAAAAGCCCCCCCCCCCCCCAAACCCATCAACAATGGAGCAGCCGTTGTCACTGAGCTCTTGTTCTGCATAGGAACCTGAACAGTGAATCAGCAACACAAAAGCACTCATAGAACATATAGAACGTAGAACAATACAGCACAAACAGGCCCTTCGGCCCACAAGTTGCGCCGATACATCTACCAATCCACAGACCTATCTACAACCCCCTATCCTATTCTTTTCCATATACTCATCCAGAAGTCTCTTAAAAGACCCCAGTGAGTTTGCCTCAACAACCTCTGACGGCAGTCAGTTCCATTCACTCACCACCCTCAGTAAAAAACCTACCCCTGACATCTCCTTTGTATTTGCTTCCCTGCACCTTAAATCTGTGTCCTCTCGTAGTGACCATTTCAGCTCGGGGAAATAGTCTCTGAGAGTCCACCCTATCTATTCCTCTCAACATTTTATAAACCTCTATCAGGTCGCCTCTCAACCTACGTCTCTCCAGTGAGAAGAGTCCCAGCTCCCTCAACCTATCTTCATAAGGCCTGCCTCCCAATCCAGGCAGCATCCTTGTAAATCTCCTCTGAACTCTCTCAATAGCCTCTACATCCTTCCTATAATGAGGCAACCAGAACTGCGCACAATACTCCAACTGGGGTCTGACAAGAGTCTTATAGAGCTGCATCATTACCTCCTGACTCCTAAACTCTATTCCTCGATTAATGAAGGCCAGTACACCGTACGCCTTCTTGACCACTTCCTCCACCTGCGAGGCCGATTTCAGAGTCCTATGGACCCAGACCCCGAGATCCTTCTGCTCTACAACACAGCTAAGACTCCTACCCCTTATATTGTTCTCCTTCATCCCATTATTCCTGCCAAAATGGACCACTACACATTTATCTGCGTTGAAGTCCATCTGCCACTTCTCCGCCCAGTCTTGCATCCTGTCTATGTCCCGCTGCAACTTTTGGCATCCCTCCAGACCATCCACAACACCACCGATCTTTGTATCATCGGCGAACTTGCTAACCCATCCCTCCACTTCCTCATCCAGGTCATTTATGAAAATGACAAACAGCAGGGGTCCCAGAACAGATCCCTGGGGCACTCCACTGGTTACCGACCTCCATGCAGAACAAGACCCATCCACAACCACTCTCTGCCTTCTGCCAGCAAGCCAGTTCTGGATCCACGAGGCCAAAGCCCCTTGGATCCCATGCCCTCTCATCTTCTCCAGAAGCCTTGCATGTGGGACCTTATCAAACGCCTTACTAAAGTCCATGTACACTACGTCCACCGCCCTTCCTTCGTCAATGTGTTCAGTCACATTTTCGAAGAACTCAACTAGGCTCGTAAGGCATGACCTGCCCTTGACAAAACCATGCTGACTATTTCTAATCAGTCCAAACTTCTCCAAATGTTCATATATCTTATCCCTCAGAAGCCTCTCCATCAGCTTACCAACCACTGAAGTCAGACTCACCGGTCGGTAATTTCCTGGACTATCCCTGTTCCCTTTCTTAAAGATAGGAACCACATCCGCAATCCTCCAATCCTCCGGAACCTCTCCCGTTTCCATGGACGACGCAAAGATCATCACCAGGGGCTCTGCAACCACTTCCCTCACCTCCCACAATAACCTGGGGTACATCCCATCCGGTCCCGGCGACTTGTCTATCTATAGAATTTAACAGGTCTAACACATCCTCTTTCCTAACATCCACATACTCAATCTTTTCCGTATGCCTCAAACCTGCAGTGCAATCTCCCAGTTCACTTTCCACTGTGAATACCAAGGCAAAGTACTCGTTAAGCACCTCTGCCATTTCTCTCGAGAAATTTCACCAGCAATGCCTCTATTACATCCTCCAGATTCAATCGAAGAATCAGTGAACAAATGTTGGTGCCCTTCCTGAAGTCAGCTCACCAGACAAACTCCTGCAAAATTAGCTTCAATGGTCTGGATACTGTGCCTGTGTGGTTGAAAAATATCAAAACAACCACCCCTCACAATGGCCCATGCTCCAGATGAGGACAAGAATGTTTTAAAGACACTGCAAAGCTCTCATTGTAACGGAGTAGCACTGCTATTAGTGACAGGGAAGAGCTTGCTTCCAATCATTCAAAATGGCAACAGCATGTCCATCAAGTAGCATCATGCTTTGCGTCACAACATGTTAATGAAGCAAGGAGATGGCAAAGAAGGAAAGAAAAGCAAGCAAATCCTTCACTCTGTGTCCTGCTGCCTCTGGGGAAACCCGGCCCTGTCTGCACAAGATTTGTTGGACACAAATTGACCTGTTCAGTCATGCAAAGGGCTGTGGCAGAAACTCAAACCTGAATGGATGTAATCTTCTAATCAAAACACAGTCATCATCAACAACTGCCAGAAAAATGACAATTACAGACAGGCACTGTTTATTCCCAAAAAAACCACCAGAAATATACTCATCTGAGATCCTAAAGAAAAGGCTTTTTTTGGAAGAAATAGTATAAATTATGGAGTCAGGTTTATTTAGAAACTGAGGCTGGCTATTTTAATGCATGTGAGGAAAGATTAGATTTATTTCTGAAAACCACCGTGCACTACAGAAACATTTTGTTGGAATTGGCTCAGTGACAGGAGTTAAGGAAATTACAAATCTCAAAATGGTCACTCATACTAGTTACTTGGTTGTTGTTAATAGCACTGATTAAAATAAACACCAGAAGACTAATCATACATCGAAGGATGTGGAGATGCTGGTGTCGGACTGGGATGGGCACAGTAAGAAGTCTCAACACCAGGTTGAAGTCCAACAGTTTTATTTGTTATCACGAGCTTTCAGAGCACTGCTCCATTAGGTGAAGGAGCTGCGCTCCAAAAACTCATAATCCTAAATAAATCTGTTGGATTTTTATGTGGTATTGTGAGACTTCTTACCATACATCCAGGATGGCAGAGGGTTGCAGATAATTTTTGGTTCTAACACATCAGAATTCTAACACTTATCAATCATTCTCCTGAGGGTATCGGTTCCTTGTAAATGCATAGTTCCCAGGATCCCCACCACCCCAAACCACTGGAGACATCGTACAACTGTGCCCAACCCTATCCTCTGGTTCTGAAGGTAACTTGGACTAGAATGCCAAAATTAACTTTCAAGAATTTGTATTCCCCATTCAGCAGCCACCCATTTATAAACAAGGCACCATTGGCTGTATTCACAATTCAATCCATTTCAGAACAGATTCGCCTACACAAGACCGATACAGGGTAGATGGAAGCCATTCGGGCCACTGATCCTGCACCAACAGTCAGGAAAGAGAATCACACCACTACTTTCCAGTTTAAAATGTAACAAAGGGGAAACAAATTTACTTAGGTGAGAACAAGTGGGTATCAATAGAATCCCTACAGTGCAGAAGGAGCCCATCTAGTCTGCCTCGACCACAATCCCACCCAGACTCTATTGCCGCAATCCCACATCTTTACCTTGCTAATCCCCCTGCCAATCAACCTAACCCCACATCTTTGAACTGTGGGAGGAAACAGGAGCACCCGGAGGAAACCCATGTGAACAATGGGGAGTATGTGCATGTTCCACACAGAGTGATCCTAGGTCCCTGCCGCTGAGGCAGAGTGCTAACCACTCTGCACCCAAGGGGTCATAAATGCAGCAGCTATGTTGACACATTAGGTTACCCTTTGAATTACCCATAATTCACTTGTTACAGGTAATTACCTGATTATACCCATTAAAAATGGCTTCTGTAAACATTCCAAGGATACGACAAGAGAGCTTAAAGCTACCTAACTTAAAAAACTCATTACTTAAAGTGATAAATTCATGCCATAATCAAGGACAGGATAGTGATAGCCATGACAATCAACTTAGCTCAATTCTCAGCAACAACAAAGTTCAACTGAGGTGCCAAATAACCTCAATCTAAAGCTGAATCCATATAATTCATTATCAACTATAATTATCCTGAAAACGTAGCCCAAAGTATTAGAGGGTGCCCTCCCCAACTCAAGACACCTCTCTTTACTTCCTCAGTTAACTAGGTGAAATTTACATTCACAAATATTCATGCATTTCCAAATTATTTAAGCTTTCAAAGCCAAATAACCAGCATGTTTATATAACAGGAAAAAATGCCACCATTCAATGTTCAGTAAGAAATAAGAAATAGGAGGAGTAATCCATCTAGCCCTTTGAGTCTGCCCCACCATTCAATAAGATC
This sequence comes from Sphyrna mokarran, assembly GCA_024679065.1. Taxonomy (NCBI): domain Eukaryota; kingdom Metazoa; phylum Chordata; class Chondrichthyes; order Carcharhiniformes; family Carcharhinidae; genus Sphyrna; species Sphyrna mokarran. The sequence goes on along the minus strand of JAGIQG010000021.1, from coordinate 9,114,782 downwards.
ATGGCTGATCTGAAAATGGTTCAGTTCCACTTACCCGTCTGCTCCCCATATGCACTGAGGTAGCCTGCACTTCTTCAATAGGCAGAGAATTCCAGAGATTCACCATCTCAGAGAAGTAGTTCCTCCTCAACTCTGTTCTAAACTGACTCCCCTTTATTTTGAGGCTGTGTTCTTTAGTTCTTGTTTCTTTTCTAAGTGGAAAGAATCTCTGCCTTTACCCTATCTAGTCCCTTCATTATCTTATACATCTCTATAAGAACATCCCTCAGCCTTCTAAACTCCAATGAGTACAGGCCTAATCTTCTCAATCTCTCCTCATAAGCTAACACCCTCATCTTCAAGACCAACCTGGTGAACCTTCTCTGTACTCCCTCCCAGGCCAATATATCCTTTCACAAATAAGGGGACCAAAATTGCACACAGTAGTCTGGTTGCAACCTCACTAATGCCTTGTACAATTGCAGCAAGATCTCCCTGTTTTTATATTTCACCCCCCTCGCGATAAAGGCCAACATTCCATTTGCCTTCTTGATCACCTGCTGCACTTGCAGACTGAGTTTTTGCGATGCACGCACAAGGACCCCCAGGTCCCTCTGCACAGTAGCATGTTGTAATTTTTCACCATTTAAATAACAGTAACAGAAATAGAATCACATAGAATTCAGATGCAAAGATGGAAAAGTGATTATTCATTGTTTTAAACAAAAATGCAAGTACATTGAAGCAGTGGTCCTAAAAAAGAGCAGTTTTTGTTCAAAGAAAGGAAACCAAAGCTCACAATAAAAAAAAGCTCAAAGGTGATAACCTAAACTGAAAGTCAACACCAGAGACAGTTATTCTGAGATTCCCAAACAGAAGTGGCAGCAAATGTTACAAAATGAACATCTCCAGAACAGCCAATAACAGAATAGATAAAATGTCATTTATAAATGTATCCAATAATCCTCACAGTGACAAGTAAATAAAGTCAGAAAATAACCAGACCATCTTGTTTGCACATTCCATGATCAAGGGGCTGTAGACTTTCCAGATATGTCCAATTACATCAACTAGTTGCCACGGCAGCACAAGCTAGTCAAGGAAATTTTCTTAGGAAGGAAATTATGTACAATATATAGGAATTTGGTACACTTTATTAATTAGGTTAAAACACATTAAGCAATTAATTTTAAACAACTACATATCACTCCTGAAATTCTAAGATTCACTCGCCATTAAACAGAATCTCCTACTTAAGTATATTTGTCAGTTTTAATCAATGTAGTCAAGTTAGAATGTCTGCCTTTAGCAGAAATCATATTTTAACCTCAAAAGATTTCAGCACAAGATGGTACAAATCAAAGTGGTATGAAACTCCAAAATCAAGCACTAAGTTTTATTTGAACCAGATTAGTTAACTTACTAAATGTTCAAAAAACATTTTTAAAATAATCTATTGGGAGTCAAAATAGTTCTTCCTTTGACATCAAAAAATGACTGAGCCCACTTAAAATGATGCCATTATCTCTGGCGTATAGTGCAAATAGTCACTACAGAGACCTACTTCCGAAAAATATCACTTTCTTCTCCTCCCTTCACGTCACAACTCATTTCACCACAAACCAGAGGCTCTTGCCAACTCTTTTCTCACAGCTACAAAAGATGCCAAATGCAGCGAGTTGGCTACAGTCAATGGCACTATATGGTCTCAGCAATGGGAAAGATTTGCCCCTGTGTAATGCTGCTCCCAATGGGAAATACATTATATCAGCAATTACTAACTGTTTTTGAGATAACACAAAATCAAAAACTGGTCACCTCAGAACAATTGGCTGTTGAGGAATCCATTACAAAGCAACAGAAATACAGCAATTACTATTAAAAAAAGGATGTAAAAGAACCCTACAACAGTTCTATAATAATTCACCTCAATCACTATGGGCTCAGACTCAACTAAAATCAGACTTACTTATCTTTTAACAAATGCGAATAGAAAATTTTCAAAATCAGATTTCACAAGTTGACTGACAATTGTTTTCCGATTTAAGAAGAAAATATTAACTACCTAATTTCAATTGAGATGAGAATTTTAAAACGTTTTGCCTGGGAAAAACTGGCAGGTAAAGAGATGAGGGGAAAAAGTGAATGAGTGAACTAGCGTTTACTAAAATCCCAGTGTTCCTGTGATTAGCAAAGAAAAAACAGTCAACAGGAGTGTTACAATATAAAACACATTACAGAATTTCATTAATTACAGAGAATGGGCCACTTGGCCCATTGAGCCTGCACCATCAACAATCCCACCCAAACCTTATCCTCACAACCCCACCCAAACCTTATCCTCACAACACCATGCATTTACTAGTCCAAATGACACTAAGGGGCAGCTGAGCCTGGCCAATCCATTTAACCCACACATCTTTGGACTGTGGGAGGAAAATGGAGACACGGAGGGAACATGCAAACTTCACAGAATCATCCAAGGCCAGAACTGAACCAGGTCCTGGCACTATTAAGCACTGTGCTGTCCATTATAGACATTCTCAGGAAACAAATCAATTGTATTTGATTTAATCACAAAGACTCGCAGACATAGCTACCATGAGGTCTTTCTGTATAATCCTTCTATAGCGCTCCCAAGCCTTTGCTGAAAGGCTACAAAACCCTGGAGATACGCATGCGAAACCAAAGCAATTTGTCGTGCAAACCCCTCGTGGTGCAACTTTGTAATCCTGCCAGATTCAAACTGTCTCCATCTTTCTCTTCCACCAATGCCCAAAAATTGCTTTTGCTTCTCCATACTATACATATACATTGGAGAGTAAGTCCCAAATTCTGTAAATTCCTGCCACTTGAATTATACACAGGCCTTGGGTTTCCCACAAATTTTCAAACATTCCCCATAAACTCACCCTGTTGGCTTCAGTACCACAAAATAAAAGGAGGTGAACAAAAATTTCCATAATGAAGTACAAACAGTTAACATGAAGGAAATAGTGAAAGCAAACAAGAGAATATCTCTGAATAAAAGTAAAAAGCACATAACTAATAAAAGAGGGTTTGAAAGGAAGTTAAAAATGAAAGCTAAGCTAATGGTGTTACTCTGATGCAATACTGTAGGTTCCTTGTTCAATGAGTTCCAACTGGAACATGTGAATATTGTTTCTGTTCACTACTGGCTGTTCAAATTATTACAATTACGACAAGTAATTCCAATATAAAACTTATTGGTGCTCCTTTGCAACATCATAAAAATAAAATGTGTTGGCTTTGACGTAGACAAGCAACAAGATGTTTCTGTAAGCAACTCATTTCCTGTGTTGATACCATATTGTATATAAAAAGAGTCTAGACTCTAACATTTAACATAATCCAGCAAAAATCTGAAAAATTTGGGAGAAAAATATAGACGCAAATGTTCAGTTTAAAAATCAATGATTGAGCACTGTATTCAGTTCATTCACTACCATACATACATTAGTGTTATGTTAACTTGCACTGAGAAGTTTCATGGTTATGAAATAATAGGAACTGGCATCAAATTTAATCACAAATTCAAAGCCTCATTGCATTTCTGTGCCTAAGGAAAACCATGGATTATTTATATGGTTACAATTATTGTTCTTTGGCAACATTTTCCAGTTCAGGCAGCAGGATGTAATCCCCAACTGCCAATATAAAATGAACATGAATAGTGAGATTATCACATCAGAGAATGATACATCACAGCAAAGAATTTTTAAAAAGCTGACGCAAGTGTAATGTGACAGATGGATGAAAGCAAACAAAGTAAGGAAATTCTTTTTATCCAGCAGATAGTTAATAGGCTATCAAAATAGTTTATGAAATGCAGGCAAGTTGTTTCCTCAACATCAAAACCAGGACAATCAGCCATGTTACATTCCTACAACTTGGGAACCAGACAAAACACTATCACAATACCAACTGAAGACACTAAGGGCATGCTCAAAACATCTTAATTTTAGTATCCCACAGTAATTGTCTCAGGAAAGAGCTGCTATAATAAACAATTGTCTGACTTTGAGAAGTTAATTAATTAGTAATGCATGTTAATGCAGGTTTACGTTAACACTGCAACAAAGTTATGTGAAATTCCCCTAGTCACCATAGTCCGGCACTTGTTCGAGTCAATGACCTAACCAGCACTTCTTTCAGAATGTGGGAGGAAACCGAAGCATCCAAGAGAAACCCACACAGACATGAGGAGAACAAGCAAATTCCATGCAGTGACTCAAGCTGCGAATCCAACCCCGATCCCTGCCACTGTGAAGTAGTACTGCTAATCACTGTGCTACCCCATGATGTTGACTCTGTACCTATCAGCTAAAAGGGGCACACAATTTAAACATGTGAATAAAAGAAGCAGCTGAAACATTAACATGGAAGTTTCTATTTGATACCTACAGTCCCAAGACACTGGGTTTCTGAAGCATATCTGTAACGTTACTGTCTCATTGTAACGAATTACAACATGGTGCAAAGCAGCAAAATTACTGATCTGCACAAAGGCTAGCAATCAACAAATGTTACTGTGGCAATTTTAGCAGTGAGTATATCGTACAGGGCATTTGTATCATTTTATTTTCTATGGGATTAATCAGATGCAAGTATCATAATGCGATACCAGAAGATTGATTTCTGACTTTATATTTTGGCTTTTTACATCATCCTGGAACAGACTTGAGAAATACATACTATGCATCCTATTTCATATGATATTATGTTTACTGTATCATATGAGAGCTAAACAGAAAACTGCCAAGGAATATTGGAAATTAATACTTTTCATTCAGTTCATTATTTTGTTTCAAGCTCAAAAATTTACTAGTGACAGCAACATATTATTACATTCAAATAATACTGTGTGTGCTATTTTCTCCAAGTCTGGTTTTGACAACAGAATGGCAGGATAATGGCAGGTAAAGTAACTGCCCTGGAAATGCTATATCACAATATGACATCCTGAAATTCTTTCACTTCCTGCATTGTGCTTTTGAAGCTTATACAAGCTTAATTTGGTTCACAACTTGTCATGCTCCAGACACAGATTACAACAACTTGATTGTAATCTGCGTACCTTTAATGATAATTATTCCGCTTTGTTTTCATATAATTCTTCAAATTACTAAGTGAGAAATGCTATATAGTTTCACCTGTAGAACAAAATTAGAGTTTTGTCTTCTGAAGAGGTTAATAGAGGTAGAGATTATTTGAGAGATTCCATTAATCTATCAATGACCATTTGCAATTGTCTTTATCCATTTCCATCGGCACTTGCATTTAACACTGACACGTAAAAAGTGATGAAAGTATAGATTTTTATTTTATTCATTTGTGGGATATGGGCATCACCAGTTGGCCAGTATTTATTGCCCATCCCTAGCTGCCCTTGAACTGAGTAGCTTGCTTGGCCACTTCAACAGGCAATTGAGTCAATTACATGTAGGCCAGACAAAGTAAGAACAGGAGATCTCCTTCCCTAAAGGATACGGGTAAACCAGATTGATTTTTCTGACAATCAATAATGGTTCCATGGTCAACAGCAGGTTCTTAATTCCAGATTTTATTTTATTTTTTTACTGAATTTGAATTCCACCATCTGCCTGGGTGGTATTTGAACACAAGTCCCCAAAACTTAGCCAAGTTATACAATTTAGCTACAATATTAGCTAATATATACAAATGAAGGTTAAGCCAAGTATTGATTGGGTTTTAGTATGTGGGTAAGATAATGGCTTGTATATTTACGTAGAAAATACATGAGACAAATATGAGACCCTATGGTTAGTCCGCATTTATACCGTGATTTCCAAAAATCAAGGTATAGCCGGTTCAGAAACTGCTGGAAACAAGTCATCTATCTGCCTGTCTTGTTAGAAAAACAGACACTGCCAGTGGCATTGTACAACAGAAAATAAATTGAACAGGAGTGCAAGCAATTGGATCACTAAATGTAATCAGGTATCTATCTATTTATAAGAATCTATGTTCCTTTTTGTTTTCAAAAAAGTAGACTATGACAGATCATTCCTGCCAACACTTAAAGTGGATGACTATTTAAAGGACAGAATAGGGGCCATTTTTTGGTTAAAGTCCTTCTAAGACTTATTTTGATGAAACATGGGGTAGAATAAAGTTATTCTACTTTATTCTACCTGCTGCAGGCAGCAGGTGAAAGGCAAACTTAAATTCTATTAAGATTTTATACTAGTGTTCTTCAAATGACTGTTAATTTAGACCTGGTTTGTTATATCTGTTTGAAAATCATAGCATGAGCACCCTAAATGATAAGCTGAATGCACCAAATGATTTAAAGACCTAAGTATTTCTACCACCACCAAGTTAAGTTGCTACCGCCATTTTCTGTCTACATGCATCATATTTACAATTAGGGACAAAGGAAATAGTTCACATTGTGTATATTTTAATAAATTCAAATGACAATGTTTGAAACTAAGTATACCAATATTTGAGCAGTCCACTGCTTCTCAAGACTAATATCATAAATTGCACGTTCCTGGTTTGCATTCAGTTAAGCATTTTCACACACAGCACAATATTTCATGTCAGTCTCTCATTTCCCCTTTCACTTTATTAATACCACTACTACTGCAAGACAGCACTCAACATCATATAAGATCTGCTAGCATATTATACTCTTGCTTCTGGCTAGGGAGGTCATTGACAAAGGATCAATAAGACTGCCCTCACAATATGGGGATACACATTAAGCCAGATTTTAAAATTGGCAGAGGGTGGCATGCTTCTCCAGAGGAAGAAGCTGATGCTGAGATCATACCATCTTTGAAGGGGAAAAGATTGGTAAATATTTGTAGGGCCTTAGGAGAAAATGCAAATCAGCAGGGATTGATTTGATACAGCTTTTGGCAAAGTTAGCTGAGAACAGGATGGGTTGAAGGTCCTCTTTCTTATTCAGTTAACTTGGGGAGCTTCCTTGAAAGCCACCAAAAAATAGGACAGAGGGAAGATGTTGATCCGAAATTGGAATTATGGAAATATGATCTGAAATATGGTATGCCTTTCACTGTGATAGGAGTATCTAGCTGACAAAGCTTTGTGCTGCTTATCTGCAGGAAATACAAAAAAAAAGTACACCTCTAAAAAGAACAACTTGCAGGGCAACAGGAAAAAGCAGAGGAGTGGATCCTAGACTGGTTGTTCTTGCAGACAACCAGCACAGAAGCAATACACTAACTGCACTCCTTTTGTGCTGCAACCAAGAATTCTTTGGTTATCAGAATGCACATTTGCGCTGCTTTCTCGGGACACAGCTTGCCTGCCAGTGCATAATAACCTTATTTGCAAATCATTACGGCAAAAGAATATGCATGAACAATATGGCCGACTATTCGGGGAGGCAGGAGCCCGCTTCCCTCTGGCTGGGGAGAGTCTGATGACCAATACAATATCCCATGCAAGATTGAAGCTGCAAACCTTCTGCTCCCTGTGACGTACAGCAGAGGGAATTTTTTGTGTGTGTGTGTGTGTGTGTGTCTGGGGCAGTCAGTCATTGAAGCTTCTGTAAAGGTAATATTGGAGCTCCGGTTATGGAAGAAAAGAATCTGAAAGGATAGATCGCCGGTGGTCGAAATGGATCTCAACACATTTCCGGGCGCCAAGTCACCGCCCTAACCGTAAGGAAGGGTTAGAGAAGGGGCAGGAAATGGGCGCAGAAACACACGAGGTTTCTCTCCTAGAAAACGCAATTCATTTACACTGCCTTCGAGCCAGGTAGATTTTTTTTTAAAAAGACGAAAGGGTTGCTAAATTGAGTCTGGTGTTTAATCAAACAGCAATACCCGGAGGATTGGTGCCGATACCGGTTATTAACTGAGCTGCAGCAAGAGTCATCACATTCTATTCAAAAAACTGAAACCAGGAAGTGCCCGCCATGTTTCTGCTGCTTCAGAAATCAGCAATAAACCCCCCTCCCCAAAATCCCCTGCACATCTCAACCCCCCCTCCTCAAACCCCCTGCACATCTCAAACCCCCTCCACAAAACCCCCTATATATCTCAATCTCCTGCACGGTTGAGACCCCCCTCTCCAAAACCTCCCTGTACAGCTCAGACCCCTTCCCCAAGTCCCCTACACATCTCAACCCCTTCCCCAAACGCCCCTGCTCATCTCAAACCCCTTCCCCTAAACCCTGCACATCTCAACTCCCTGCGCAATTCAGACCACCACCCCCCCCTCTCCAAACCGCCCTGTACAGCTCAGTCCCCTTCCCCAAACCACTGAAGAGTTCAGACTTCCTTCTTCCCCAAAGCCCCTGCACAGCTCAGTGTCCCCCCTTCCCCCAACACTGCCTAACTCCTTCCCCAAACCTCCTGCCCATCCCTAACACTCTTCAAACCCCATCCCTAACACTCTTCAAACCCCATCCCTAACACTCTTCAAACCCCATCCACACCTCCCACCTCCTGCACTTTTCAGATCCCTAATACATCAACACTCTCACACAACCCACCACCCATCCCAACACTTTCCCCCCCAACCCCCCATCCCAACACTTCCCCCCCCCACCACCACCCCCCATCCCAACACTTCCCCCCCCACCACCACCCATCCAACACTTCCCCCCCCCACCCCCCAATCCCCATCCCAACACTTCTCCCCCCAACCCCCATCCCCCATCCAACACTCCCCAACCCCCCAGAAACCCCTTCCCAAACCCCCTAGAACCTCCCCTCCCCCAAACCCCCTGTGCAGGATTCAGACATTTCCCAGACCCAGACATTTATTCCAATTTGAACAGGCTGCTAGTTTTGAATCGAGCTCAGGATGAGGAGCTGCTGCTGCTGCTGCCGCCGACCCCCCACCCTTCACTCTCTCACAGCGGCTCTCTGCCCCCCCGGGTTACCGGCCGCCCCAATTCCCCGTTCTCTCCCCCACCCCCGGATTCCCCGTTCTCTCACCGTCTCTCTGTCTCTCAATTCACCGACTGAGCGGCTCCACCCGAGTCTAACAGGACGGGGGGGTGGGGGGAGGTAGGAACAACGTCACTTCCGGGATGCTCCAGCGGCACCAAGTGGACAGGTTCGGCATTGCAGGTCTGGTTCTGCGCGGGGTCTCTGCGTTTGAGTAGGAGCTCTGGCTTTGGGCAGGATCTCTGGATTTGGGCAGGGTCTCTGGCTTGGGCAGGGTCTCTGGATTTGGGCAGGGTCTCTTGCTTGGCAGGATCTCTGACTTGGGCAGGGTCTCTGGCTGGGCAGGGTCTCTGGATTTGGGCAGGATCTCTGGATTTGGGCAGGGTCTCTGGATTTGGCAGGGTCTCTTGCTTGGGCAGGATCTCTGACTGGGGCAGGGTCTCTGGCTTGGGCAGGGTCTCTGGATTTGGGCAGGATCTCTGGATTTGGGCAGGGTCTCTGGTTTTAAGTAGGATCTCTGGCTTGGGCAGGATCTCTGGCTTGGGCAGGATCTCTGATTTGGGCAGGGTCTCTGGCTTTGGGCAGGGTCTCTGGCTTGGGCAGGATCTCTGGATTTGGGCAGGATCTCTGGATTTGGGCAGGATCCTTGGCTTGGGCAGGGTCTCTGGGTTTGGGCAGGGTCTCTGGGTTTGGGCAGGGTCTCTGGCTTTGGGCAGGATCTCTGGATTTGGGCAGGGTCTCTGGTTTTAAGTAGGATCTCCGGCTTGGGCAGGGTCTCTGGCTTTGGACAGGGTCTCTGGCTTGGGCAGGATCTCTGGATTTGGGCAGGGTCTCTGGTTTTAAGTAGGATCTCTGGCTGGGCAGGGTCTCTGCCTTGGGCAGGATCTCTGGCTTTGGGCAGGGTTATGGCTGGGCAGGATCTCTGGCTTGGGCAGGGTCTCTGGCTTGGGCAGGATCTCTGGATTTGGGCAGGTCTCTGGTTTTAAGTAGGATCTCTGGCTTGGGCAGGGTCTCTGGCTTGGGCAGGATCTCTGGCTTGGGCAGGGTCTCTGGCTTTGGACAGGGTCTCTGGCTTTGGGCAGGATCTCTGGCTTTGGGCAGGGTTATGCTTGGGCAAGATCTCGCTTGGGCAGGGTCTCCGGCTTGGGCAGGATCTCTGGATTTGGGCAGGCTCTGGTTTTAAGTAGGATCTCTGGCTTGGGCAGGATCTCTGGATTTGGGCAGGGTCTCTGGTTTTAAGTAGGATCTCTGGCTTGGGCAGGGTTCTGGCTTGGGCAGGATCTCTGGCTTGGGCAAGGGTCTCTGGTTTGGGCAGGGCTCTGGCTTGGGCAGGATCTCTGGCTTTGGGCAGGGTCTCTGGCTTGGGCAGGATCTCTGGATTTGGGCAGGATCTCTGGATTTGGGCAGGGTCTCTGGCTTTGGGCAGGGTCTCTGGCTTTGGGCAGGGTCTCTGGTTTTAAGTAGGATCTCTGGCTTGGGCAGGATCTCTGGATTTGGGCAGGGTCTCTGGTTTTAAGTAGGATCTCTGGCTTGGACAGGGTCTCTCTTTGGGCAGAGTCACCACACCAGGAAGTGTCCACCTCAAGGCAACGCCAATGTAGCGATGAGCCACTAAAATAAAAGTCAAATAGTGCAGATGCTGGAAATCTGAAATAAAAGCAAAAAGTGTGAGAAAAACTCAGCAGGTCTGGCAGCAACTGTGGAGAGTTAATGCTTCAAATCCAATAATGATGGTCAGCACTTTTCCTTTATTAGAAATGGTCAAAACTAACAATGCTACCACACCGACGTTGTTTGCAGTAGCTGGGATTCGCGCTCCTGAGCAAACAAAGGTTAGGATGAATGGGTTGTGAAATGCATATTCATCTATGCTAATACCCACTCGAGCAGTGTAACATTGGCACACATGCCAAAGGGCATTAGAACTCTATTTACTTACATGTCGAGTCACCTGATCTGGGATGACCTGTCTGGCAGTCTGTTTGAGGCAGATTCACTCATGGCTTTCAAAAAAGAATTGGATCATTATCTGAAAAGGAAAAGATTGCAGCGCTACAGGAAAGAAGATGGTCACGCTGTGGGTCTATGTAAGCCTGACTGGTTAAGGGAAGTAGCATTAGTGAACCAAAGGTGTTTTAAACAACAATCAGGGTCATTAGACTTTTTCATTTCCAGATTTTTTTTATTGAATTCAAATTTTAACATCTGTCATGATGGGATTCGAACCCTAGTCCCCAGACCCTGGTTTTCTGAATTACAACTCCAATGACAATACCATAACACCACAAAATCTCCCAGATTTTAAAACAGCATTGCTGACATCACTGCTTGAAGCATTTATCTGGAATTTAGTTGCATGGAAAACTTTTAATAAATGCTGTAGGAAAAGAGTGATTAGTAAAATATACCACATGATTTTCAGCAGTCTAAGTAATGCCCAGAAGCCACCTGAATCTTTAATTGTTGTTTTTCTCGCTTTCCGCTTGTTACTCATTTATTATTCATCACTATCTCCGTTCAGCTGGCCAGCCTTACCAGACCAGACTAAATGACTCAGTTCCAACTCAACCTTGAGCTGAGCTTCACTTCCTATCTGAAGTTCAATGCTGAAAACAGGACATGGTAGGAAGTGGAAAGGTCAACTTGATCACTCTGGCTGATTGTTGCACTTAGTTTATCCTCTCATCATTTCACTGTTTCCCTCTATTTTTCCACATATATTGTCATTAAATGTAACCCTGTTCTCTGGTGTTGTGAAAGATTTTGTCAGAGAAACTAGCTGCAACAATTTTTTTACAAATTTAAATTGTGGCTCCACACTGGGATATTAAATCCTGGAGCAGCATTGATATTAGCAATGCACTTCACTTATGAAAAAGAGGCGGACCTGAAGAAAGTTCTAGAAGGGCCAGTTCTCTTTTGAGCCAGTGGTTTTAGACATACCTCCCTCATCAGCCATCGCCTCAGGAAATTCAGCTCTGGATGTGGTGGGCTATCATCTTCAACTCCAATTCTGATCTTACCTAACACAGAGGAGATGTCTGGGTTAAGTTTTTCATTCAGAGGCTGGTGGGTAAATGGAATTGGCTGCCATGGGTGGTGGTGGAGGCAGACTCGTTGGGGTCTTTTAAGAGACTTCTGGATGAGTACATGGGATTTAATGGGATTGAGAGTTATAGGTAGGCCTGGTAGGTAGGGATATGATCAGTGCAACTTGTGGGCCAAGGGGCCTATTTGTCCTATAGTTTTCTATGTTCTATCCACAATTTTCAGTGAATGGTCACTGGATTGTGATCAGGAGGGAGAATCCTTAATAACTTCAGCTCCATAACCAGCTATTGTCAGGACTGAGATAGAATCTACAGTACAAAAGGGGGCTATTCAAGTCTATACCAACCACAATCCCACCCAGGCCATATTCCCACAAGCATACACACATAGGGCGGCATGGTGACACAGTGACCAGCTCTGCTGCCTCACGGTGTCAGGGACCAGGATTCGATTCCCAGCTTGGGTCACTGTCTGCGTGCAGTTTGTGGGGGCTGAGATGTGCAGGTTAGGTGAATTGACTATGCTAAATTCTCCCTCAGTAAACTCAGATAGGTGCTGGACTGTGGTGACTAGGGGATTTTCACAGTAACTTCATTGCAATATGAATGTAAGCCTACTTGTGACAAATAAATAAAATAGACATTAACTCTATTAATCCCCCTGACATTAGGGACAATTTAGCATGGCCAGTCCACACATCTTTGGATTATGGGAGGGAACCAGAGAAAACCTATGCAGACAGGGGAAGAATGTGCAAACTCCGCACAGTGATGAGGCCAGAATTGAACTGGGGTTCCTGGTGCTATGAGGTAGCAGCACTAACCACTGTGCCAACATACCACTCTGTGAAATCAGAACAAAGTTTTGTGATCTACAACCATGTTAAAATAAGAACACAAGAACATAAGAAATAGGAGCACGAATAGGCTATCTAGCTCTTTGAGCCTGCCCCACCATTCAATAAATCATGGCTGATCTGAAGTGGACCAGTTCCAGTTACCCGCCTGCTCCTACTACCCCTTTGACCAAACTGTCTTCTTGTATAGTTCAAATTTTGTCAGATAATGCTCCTGTAAAGTGTCTTAAAATTCTCTATGTTAAAAGTCACAATATTAATTCAATTTGCTGTTGTATTGCGAGGGTTAATAAAACAGCAACTTATCTATTTAACCAATAAGCCATCAAGTAGTTTCCTGTGTATTTCTAACAATGCCGTTTATCTTTGATCAGTTTGTTTCTACATTCCAGGACTAGTCAGCTTCATTATCTAAATTGATATTAAATAAATTGGAAAATTATTGCTCAACATTTTAAAACTAATGCCAAGCACAGAGCACTGGATACCGAAAATTTAATATTACCCAATTTCATTAAGTCCTATATTTGTATTATGTAAAATTGGACGGCAACTTGGTTATGAATCAAATTGAACTGCGAATCAACAGTTGAATTCTGACAAAACTTTAGTGACCTGAAACATTAAATTTCCCTCTCTCCACAGATGCTGCCCAACATTCTGCAAATTTCCAGCATCTTAACATACCACAGTTTTAATTGGTTTAATGAGAATGATTTAACTGTACCACAGCTTATAAACAATCAACTTCAGATAAAAGTCTAAACTGTCTAGAAGGAACACTTATTTCTGGGAAGGTATACCGTCTTTCAAAAGTCAGTTACATCCATTCTAAAACATTTGTGACATCCAGTTTAACATCCATAAAGCACAGAGAGCCTTTGGTTTACTACTATTGGCAAAGCTACTGTGGCATTGCCTAAGGAGAGGATTTACGGCTTTATAACTAGGAATGTTACCAAACAGGCTTCTCCACATCTTTCTCCAACAACAAGCCTGCAACTTCCATCAATACCTGGTGCCCAAAATATCCTGGGAAGGTCTGTTCCGGACAAACAATAAATTCATTCATTATTTTGGGGATTTTCACAGCAGGCCCTCCCACTGTATCACAAAAACATTAATAAGTTGTCCAAGTAATTTTGTGATGTTCTAAACTACAAGACAGATTTATTCACAAACTAATTTATTGTGCAACAACACTACGGTGTTGAAATTTTCATCCAGTCACTCCGTGGTCTCTCCCATCCCAATCTGTCACCTCCTCCAGCCCTACACTCTGAGAGATCTCTGTGTTTCTCCATCTCTGATCTTGTGCAGATCTCTGATTTCCATTGCTTCACTTTAAGGCAGCCATGGCATTAACCTCTGCAACTCAACCTTTCCACTTACATCTCTACCACATTGTCTTCATTTACAGATGTTCCTCAAAACCTACACTTGAGAAAACTTTTGATCACATATCTTATCTCTTTATGTCAAATTCTACTTGATAACCTGGATGGCATGGTGGCACAGTGATAAACACTGCTACCTCAGAGCGGCAGGGACCCAGGTTCTGTTACATCTTCTAATGTATTACTAATAATCTGTTGCTAAGCTGAAACTTTGCTCCTTTGAGACAATCTCCCAAAATGTTGTTAAGTAAACAGAGCTTCAGGTCAATCTGAGTTTAACTGGTAAAAAATCTGCAGGTCAGAAAACATTTGCAAGATTTTGGTGCCAAGTTAGCATCGCCACAATTAAATCATTGTCCTTATTTCTCTTCTGGTGTGACAGATGAAACATTCACTGAAAACAACATTTTCATTTGTACAATAAGTTTGAGAAACAGGGCCAGGTCCAAGATGGAATTTGCTTTTGTTTTAAACAGATAGTGGAGCAGATATCTATGAGAATCAGGTAGATATTCCGAATTAACTAATAAGGAAAACTCCCTTTGATGTCAGGAAGTATGTTTAAATATTGTGATGATCGTGTGCTATATTCTTTTATGTTTAAGGGACCTGATAGCAGATTCAGCTCTATTCTGCAGGCAGTCAGTGTGTCTGGCAAACATTTAGACCAAACACTGGGAAAACAGGATAATTGCTCATCTTAATCTTTACTTAGGATAGCGCTATTGGATTTTAATTTATAGATGGAGATTTCCCATGGGGTTTTAATTAAATGAACAGAAGATGGGTTTAGTAGGCAGATCATGTGACGGCATAATTGATGGGAGGAGCTGGGTCTGTAGCAGAGAAACAGTTTTTCAGTTCTGGCTGGATCTTGCTTAAAGATAGAGGTTTTCTTACACACTGCTGAAACCCATTCTCTCTCTCTAAAAGCTTCAAGACAATCTACATACATATATAACAAGTGTATTTATGGTTGCTAACTTTATTTAAAGTAGCCTTTGTGTCTGTAAGAGGAATGTTGTTTATTTGGATCTGAAACAGTGGTAAGTTAACAAATAACATTGATTCCTTTCATTTTTAATGTTGCTTAACTGTTAATAATTAAGCTGCTTGATTTGTTAGAGCTATATTTAAACTGTGTTATTATAATAAAGTTTGTTTTATTATAAAAAGATCCATAATTCGTAAGGGAAATTACTCCTGGAACAAAGCATCCTATCTTCACGTTTATGCCAAAATAAAAAATTGTTTGGGTCTAGTCTGTCCTCCTAAGGTAACTTGAGCTTTGGTTGAGGACTTTAGCAATATTAATGATTCCTGTTGTTTTTGCACAAAGATAATTATGATCATGTGTCTAAATATACTGAAGGAATTACAATGGCTTTATATCAAAGATGTTTCACTGAATAAATATCAGTAGTCCTGGTTTCTAGGAAGAATGAGCAATATTGATTACTAACAGATGTACACATCTGGAAAAACAATCGCTTTATTCACCCAAGCATTAGAATTAAAGTGTATCGTGAAAAATTAAGGAATAAAATTCTTATTGGTGAGTGAGTATCAGATTTAGTGGATATAGAAAATTCTATATAATAATTCTATTATTATAATAATAATTCTATATAATAACAACCATTCTTAAAAACTGTAAAAAAGAAACTTTCTTAAACAAAATCTCTGAACATTGATTCTAGCTTCCATGTAAGTATTCTGCTGTTTAACATTTTGTCCATAGGATCTGTGTATTATTTTGTTTATAAATAAATCCAATTTAGCCTGTAGAAAATGAATTAATAGTGTGACAGCATCCCCTTGTTTCTGGTGTGTGAATTATACTTAACCTAGAACTGGGCTACAGAAGTCCAAATATGCTGGACAATAAAGACTACAGATTTCAGTTCATAGAAGGCAAAAGGAGAGTTGACAAACTATTGACACACGAAATAATATTGGAATAAACAGTCAAAAAAAGGACTGAGATTGAAAAAGAAAATGATGTGAATAAATTATTATTGTGCATGTGATGCCTGAAATGACTCTTCCAAGTCTAGTGTCCCTTCACCAAATTTAGAATTTATTTACATAGAACCCAATATTCAGACAGGTATTTCCTTGGACAGAATGTAAACCGGAGCACCAGTAACCCTGACACTCCGCAGTATGTACACAAACAGGGTGCTACAATTGGACAAGCCTCTGGCAGCCCAAATTCTAAGCAGTTCACATCAATGGCTTTGTTAAAGTCATTACAGTAGTAGCATAAGTTTATGGATGGATATAAAGGCAAGAAGAATAGACCCCTGGGGAGGTAAAGTACTCCACAGTTTTTGAGGGCCAGGAAAATATTTAGGTGGAACAGGGAGGAGGCAAGAAACTTAATTTTTAAGACTATTTCTAGGGAAGAGAAGGAGCGAAAGGTTGAAGTCACCAAGTTTCATACATCTGACACAAGACCCCAGAAATTCAGGAGAATATGCTTTGTTCACTTAGTAAAATAAATCAAGTCTGTCCCATTTTGACTCTAATAACTTGGATTGTAACGTTTGCCTTGTTTGAATGGCTTTGATCATCATTATACTGCTTCATTTGGTTCATGGACAGTTTACACCATGTGTGCAAACTCTGTAATTATAATGACCTCTGTGTTCTACTAACATGAGCCTATGATATAGGATCATAGAATCCCTACAGTGTAGAAGGAGACCATTTGGCCCATCAAGTCTGCACCAATCACAATCCCACCCAGGCCTTAACCCCACGTATTTACCCTGCTATTCCCCCTGACACTGTGGGTCAATTTAGCATGGGCAATCAACCTAACCTGCAAATCTTTGGACTGTGGAAAGAAACCGGAGCACCCATAGGAAACCCACGCAGACACAAGGAGAATGTGCAAACTCCACACAGACACCTGGGTCCTTGGCATTGTGAGGCAGCAGTACTAACCACCATGTTGCCCACAGTGTACATTTATTGTGTGATGTGAGTCCAAAGACTTTGAGGTGCAAGTGTAGTTTTAATTGTGGGATTTATTCTTTTGAGATAACTGAGATATTCAGCTGAGAGTTAGAGTCAGACCTTCCAGGAATGAAGCTGGGGAACACGTCTACACTCACAGGATGGTGGAAGTCAGAAACTCTCTTCTTCAAATGGCAATTGGTGCTAAATGGATTGTTAATTTTAAAACTAAGATTGATCAGCTTTTGTTATGCAAAAGTATTAAGGGATATAGGACAGAGATGAGTATATGGAGAAGGGTCAAGGATCAGCCATTGTCTCACCAAATAACAGAACTGAGTTAAGGGGCTCAACGGCCTCTTCCTGTTCCTATATTTTGCTCCTTCCCAATAATTATCCCTGCATCAACCGGTTCCTATTCTTGGTTTATATGCGCGAGGATAATAAAGCATTATAGGTGGATGGGATGTGGGGGGTGGATGGAGGGAGCGGGGTGGGGGGGGGGGGGGGGGGTGTGTATGTGGAAGAAGAAGAAAAAAATGCTGCTTCAGCTGAGCAGTGACGGGAAGAGTTGGCAACCAATGCAAATGTCAGTTTGACCACACTGCACATCTGGAATTGGTAGAGAGAAACATTTAATGACCTTACCAGGTCAACCAAGGTGGGGGAAAGTACCTTTGATGTTGAAGGACTGAAGACACTGAGAGTGATGATGATTTGTCTCTGATAATCATATCTGTCTTTTTCTACATTAGGTTTCTCTTTCTCTCTGCTAGGTGTAAAGCCACATTTATCATTTCAATGAGGAGTCAATTGAAGTGGATAGCACTAAAACTAAAGGCTCCATTTCATCATGTCATAGAATCATTCAACACAGAAAAGGCCCTTTGATCGGCACCAAAAACAACTACCAGTAAAGGCACCCTGATCCTATTTTCCTGAGCTTGTCCCATATCTTTGAAGTTTCTGATTTTTTTAAGTTGTCATCCAAATATTTTTTAAAGCTTATAAGGTTTCTGGCCTCCACCTCCTTCCCAGACAATGCATTCCAGATTCCCACCGCCTTCTTGAATGAATTTTCTTTTCTTCAAATTCCCACAGAATCTCTTGCCCCTTACCCTAAAACCATGCCCCCTCATGATTGACCCTTTGACCAAGAGGAACAGCTGTCCATATCCCCCATAATCTTATACATCTCAAACTTATCCCCCCTCAGCCTTCTCTGCTTTAAAGAAACAATCCACGCTTGTCCAGTCTCACCTTACAGCTCAAATGCTCTATCCTGATTTACCAGATTTACATCCTGGTAAACCTCCTAGTACCCCTTTTAGTGCAATCATATCCTGGGACAAGTTAATCTTTTAGTGAAGTTGAAAGTGGAGCAGTTTGAAGGAATACCACTGGAATTAACAAGATCTTAACTTAAACATCATAATATCACAGCATACCACAGCAGTTCAAAGCATTTTGAATGATTTATATATTCAAGGAGAAAGGACTTGCAAAACTTTAGGATTCTCAAAGACCTTTTGCAGCAAATTAAGTGTTTTTGTTTTAATGCAGTGCTATGACCAGCTCCAAGTGAAGTTTCCCTAAAATTGTTGATCCCTTGATTTGTCACCATCCTGGAAACCTCCCAAAGAGTCATAGATTCATAAAGGTTTACAGCATGGAAAGTGGCCCTCCAGCCTAACTTGTCCATGCCGCCCCTTTTTTTTTAAACCTCTAAGCTAATCTCAAATGTTTGCATTTGGCCAACATATCTGTATACCTATCATACCCATGTAATTATCTAAATGCTTTTTAAAAGATAAAACTGTACCCACATCTACTAGTATCTCTGGCAGCTTGTTCTAGACACTCACCACCCTCTGTGTTAAAAAAATGTCTCTCGGGACACTTTTGTATCTTTGCCCCCTCACCTTAAATCTGTGCCTTTAGTTTTAGACTTCCCTACCTTTGGGAAAAGATATTAAATATCTACCTTGCCCATGCCCCTCATTATTTTATAGACCTCTACAAGTCGCCCTCAGCCTCCTACGCTCCAGAGAAAAAGTTCCCAGTCTATTTAGTCTTTCCCTATAACTTAATCCATCAAGTTCTGGTAGCACATTCTAGTAAATCTTTTCTGCACTCTTTCTAGTTTAATAATATCCTTCCTATAACAGGGTGACCAGAATTGCACAGAGTATTTCAAATGTGGCCTTAACAATGTGTTATACAACTTCAACAAGATGTCCCAACGCCTGTATTCAATGTTCTGACTGATGGTTAACACACTTTTGAAAGCATGCCACTTACCAGATGCCCTTTTTCCTTCCCACAGCCTCCCCCTGGGAACCACAGGTCAGTGAGCCTCACATCTGTGATGGGTAAATTGTTGGAAGGTATTTTGAAAATTCCTGCCTGACACCATCAAAATTGACCTTACCTCAATTTAGAATATTAACTTTTGGGACAGACCTATCATTCTCCACAGCTATCTTAAAACTAATAGAATTATGGTCACTGGTTCCAAAGTCATCCCTCATTAACAAAGAGAAGCCAATTTAATCAGGCTTTTTTTAAGTTATGATAACATAAATTTATTAACTACTAAAAAGGTACAGAGAAATGGTAAAATCCATATTCATGCAGAATAGAAATAAGAATTGAGTCCAATTGTAATTAAATATAAATAAAACATTATATGGAGCTGTCTTGTATTTGTGAAGAATAGATGATGATGATATGTGTTTGGCCACCACAGACTGATTCCAATATCGTTGACATCTGTTGGTGAAAAGTTGATTCTTTGGGTCAAGTCCCCTAAATATTTCACATTTTTTCAGTTGCAATTTTTTGTTTGCTGGCTGGTTGACTTCCACAGTCAGAGAGAGAGAGTTTTAGATATTCTTGCAAAAGATGGCTTATTTTTGTCGAGATCCAGCTTTTATTACTGATTCGCACACTTTCAGTGTAAAATCCTTCCAGCTGTTTCTCCCTGCAGTAGTCATACACACACATATACACACATACGCATACACGTACGCACACACACAGATAATAGACAGACACAGGCAGGCAAGCAGCCAACTTTTAGTCTCCTTCTTTGCGTATTCCAATTCAGAATCCACTAGTCAGTCTCAGGTGGCAATCTCGCCCAGGTTCTATGAAGAGATCGCCATTATGTTCCTTTGCTTTTACTGGAGATGTTATACAATCTGTGGAAGCTTTTATCTGTACCTCTAAGAATTGATTATCTGTAAAGACTCGCATTCCAACCATTATCTTGTAAGTTGAGTTTGTGTCTGTATATGCTCTGTTTGTGAACACAGTTTCACTCACCTGATGAAGGAGCCTGAGACTCTGAAAGCTTGTGCAACCAAATAAACCTGTTGGACTTTAACCTGGTGTTGTGAAAATTCTTACTGTACTTGTCTGTAAATACAGGGAGGGGTTCCATTTCCCCTTAGAGAAACATTCCTGTTAGGTAGCATTAAAACTGATAAATCTCCAGGGCCTGATGGCATTTATCCCAGGCTGCTTAGGGAAGTGCGAGGTGAAATTGTTGGGCGTCTGACGCAAATCTTTGTCTCTTCTTTGGACACAGGTGAGGGCCCAGAGGACTGGAGAATAGCTAATGTTGTACAGTTGTTTAAAAAGGGTAGTAGGGATAACCCTGGGAATTATAGGCCAGTGAGTTTGACGTCAGTGGTAGGTAAGCTGTTGGAGGGGATTCTTAGATATAGGATGTATAGGCACTTAGAGCGTTGCGATCTGATTAGACATACGCAGCATGGCTTTGTTAAGGGGAGGTCACGCCTTACAAATCTGGTAGAATTTTTTGAGGAGGTGACGAAAACGGTGGACGAAGGGCGAACTGTTGATGTTGTCTATATGGATTTTAGTAAGGCGTTTGACAAAGTCCGTCATGGGAGGTTAGTCGAGAAGGTCAAGGCTAATGGGATACAAGGACAGGTAGCTAGATGGATAAGTAACTGGCTTGGTAATAGGAGACAGAGAGTAATAGTGGAAGGGTGTTTCTCTAGCTGGAGGTCGGTCAGTAGTGGTGTGCCGCAGGGCTCGGTACTGGGACCTCTTCTATTTGTAATATATATAAATGACTTGGAAGAGGGAGTAAGTGGAGTGATCAGCAAGTTTGCAGACGATACAAAGGTGGCTGGACTTGCGGATAGTGAGGAGCATTGTCAGGCGATGCAGCAGGACATAGATAGGCTGGTAGCTTGGGCAGATAGAATTCAATCCTGATAAATGTGAGGTGATGCATTTCGGGAGAAAGAATGTAGGGGGGAGGTATATGATAAAGGATAGACCTATTAAGAGTATAGAAACGCAGAGGGACCTGGGGGTGCAGGTGAACAAGTCTCTGAAGGTGGCAGAGCAAGTGGAGAAGGTTGTGAAGAAAACATATAGTATGTTAGCCTTTATAGGAAGGGGTATAGAGTACAAGAGCTGGCCTTTAATGTTGCAGTTGTATAAAACGCTGGTTAGTCCTCATTTGGAATACTGCATCCAGTTCTGGTCGCCTTACTACCGGAAGGATGTGGAGAGTCTGGAGAGAGTGCAGAGGATGTTTACCAGGATGCTGCCTGGTATGGAAGGTCTGAGTTACGAGGAGAGATTAGGCAAATTGGGACTGTTTTCCTTAGAAAGACGTAGACTTAGAGGAGATCTAATAGAGGTGTACAAGATGGGTATAGATAGAGTAAACAGGGTTAAGCCTTTTCCTAGGATGGACTCGAATAGCATGAGGGGTCACGGGCTTAGGGTGAGAGGGGTAAGGTATAATTTGGATGCCAGAGGGAGTATTTTCACACAGAAGATGGTGGGGGTATGGAATGCGCTGCCAAGTAAAGTGATGGAGGCAGGCACTCTGGAGTTATTTAAGAAATACTTAGATGGGCACATGAACAGAATGGGAAGGGAGGGGTATAGAAAACTGATTTAAAATAGGGATCATGAGCCTTGGGAGTCCCTGGGAAGTGTGTAAATAGATGATGATATTGATGTACTTGTTTTTACCCTACAGGTGCTTTGGTCCACCTTGTTGTCTAATGAGGGGCATACACGCGATGGGTCGTGAGAGGGCTGCTCTTGGATTTTTTTTTCGAGAGTATCCTACTGCTTCACGTTGTTAGTGTACGCTTGACCTGGACCATTTGATGGGCAACACGACAGCTCAGTGACTATCGCTGTGCTGTGCAGATACATGGATTTGGGCCTGTGTCTGTTGGAGTTTGCGCATTCTCCCCGTGCTTGCGTGGGTTTTCTCCGGGTGCTCCGGTTTCCTCCCACATCCCAAAGATGTGCTCTTAGGTTAATTGGCAAAACAAATTCTCCATAAATTGTCTCAAATTTGGTTTTTAATCCATAGATCTATAAACATGGACAGGGATCACGGGTAGAGGTGGGAACATCAGGGTGGCAGCGCGGGCTTGTTGGGCTGAAGGGCCTGTTTCCCATGCTGTTTTGTTCTTTGTTCTTTGTAGTAGTTAACTGGACATTCTCAGCTATCTTCAGGATTCGTGTCCATTTTAAAATATAAAACTTCAGTGTTTTTTCCTAAATGTCCAATATCTCTGTATAATTCCATGGGTTTGTCTGCCATCATTATAACAATAGTCACAGTTGAATTGTCATAAACAGTAAAGAGGCTGAATATTATTTAAATGGAGAAAGACTGCAGAAAGCTGCAGTACAGAGCGATTTCGGGAACCCTGAGCTTAAATCACAAAAAGGTAATATGCAGGTTCATCAGGTAAAGTTAAAATTTATTAGTCACTAGTAGCTTAAATTAACGCTGCAATGAAGTTAGTGTGAAAATCTCCTAGTTGCAACACTCTGGCATCTGTTTAGGTACACTGAGGGAGAATTTAGCAAACCACCTAAGCAGCATGTCTTTAGACTGTGGACAAAAAGCAAAGCACCCAGAGGAAACCCACACAGACAACATGTAGACTCCGCACAGATAGTGATCCAAGCCAGGAATTGAACCCAGATTTCTGATGTTATGAGACAGCAGTGCTAACCACTGTGCCACCGTGCCACTCCAAACATAGGGACTAAGGAAGGCAAATAGAAAGTTGGCCTTTATTTCAAAGGGAATGAAACATAAAAATAAGGAAGTGTCACAAAAACGATACAAGGAACTAGTTAGAGTCCAGAATACTACCAACAGCTTTGGGCACCTTATCTAGGGAAAGATATATTGGTATTGGAGGCAGTCTAGAGATGTTTTTTTAAGTTGATCCCGGTATGAAGAGACTTTTTTATGAGGAGAGCTTGAGTAAGTTGGGATTGTACTCATTGAAATTTAGAACAGTGAGAGGTGACTTTATTGATACATATGGGGTGAGAGATTTCCTGTTCCACCCACCAGAGGAATCATAGTGGGCAGGAGGCGGATGAGGCAAAGATCCGTTGGCCTTACTGGGATTTTCCAGTTTTGGGGTGACTATGGCTGGAAAATCTCACCCATAGGGTTGTCAGGGGTCTTGAGAGGGTGGATGTTGAGAGGTTGTTTCCCCTTGTGGGAGAGTCTAGACCAGAGAATATAACCTCAAAGTAAGAGACAGGCCACTTAAGGACAGGATAAGGAGGGATTTTTTTTCTCTCAGAGGAGAGTGAATCTGTAGAATTCTTGACCACATAAAGCTGTAGAGACTGGGTTAGGTTATGTTCAAGACTGAGAGAGACAGATTTTTAACCATTAAGGGAATTAAGGAGTATAGAGATAAGGTGAGAAGGTGGATTTATCATCTCACAGCAGTCATGATCTCATTGAAAAGCAGGGAAGACTTGATGAGAGGATTGGCTTGCTTTTGCTTCTACTCTTATGGAATGTGCAGAGGGAGGGAGTGCAGAAACCTCAACACTTTATCTACCCAGCCCTTCAAGCACTATCTGTGTGTGGGAGCGTGAAGTAGATTGTGCATTGGACCTAGCAGCCTTTGGGAACCTGTCGCACCAGAGTGGGAACAAATTATTCTCGATCACAAGCTACTACTGAGAGAACAGCACTTCACTTTAACAACTCAGACAGCAAAGAACCCTACCACCACCACCACCAGCCCTCTCCCCTCAGTACTGTAGACTATACACCCCTCAGAGTGTAGACTATAATCCTGAGTGGAACTTGAATCCATAGTTCAAAGATAAATGATATCAATCCAGGAGATTCAGGCAGGATCCACTTAGACCCTCACTGCCAATACGTTATGCAGCCCTTTCCACTCAAGCACAGGGATGGTTTCCCTCTGTTACCCATTGAGTACCTTCTCCATGGAGGCTCCAACCTCTGGGCTGAGAACGATATATTCCCTGTGCAGCAAGGAGAACTCGATGTGTTCAAATTAGAAAAACGGTCCGAGACTGACTTATCAAATGTGGGAAAGATGATGTAATCAGAAACACACCAGTGCCAGGAATCAGAGTAGTTCTCTATTCTGTAACTGAATTGTGAATGCCATCAGCTCCTACCTGCCATTTATTTTAATTCAACTCTATGATCTGTGTATTGTGTATAAGTTAGTGTTATTGTAGAGACTTGTCTTTTGCAACTGTGCAACTGGTCATGTTTTCTTTCCTCTCCCTCATTCAAGATGTTTTATTCTATAGGGTGGCACAGTAGTGTAGTGGTTAGCACTGCTGTTTCATAGCACCAGGGATCTGGGTTCAGTTCCTGGCTTGGGTCATTGTCTGTGTGGAGTTTGCAGATTTTCTGCGTGTGCTTCCTCTGGGTGATCTGGTTTCCTCCCACAGTCCAAACATGGGCAGGTTATGCAGATTGGCCATGTTAAATTAGGGCGGAATTTTACTGGCACGTCCGCCCAAGGTTCATATGATCTCGCCCAAGATCAATAGCAAATCCTGCTCTCTGAGCCTCACTCAGAATCAGAGCAGATGTGCTTGTTAAAGTCCGGCTTTAGTGGACCAAAGTTAGGGGGATTAGCAGGATAAACACATGGGGTTACAGGGATTGGGTCGGAGTGGGTTACTCTATTGGAGAATTGGTGCAGATTCAATGGGCCGAATGGTGTCCTTCTGCACAGCAGCGATTCTATGATTTGAAATGAAATGTATTCCATCAGATGATCAGAGATCAGATGATATGTTTTAAAGTTAGGATGATGTCAAAGTCTGGAAGCAGCTTCTTTCCATTTTAATTCTCTTTCTCCAGCCCCTTTCTGTCAGGGGTTTAAAGTGGGGCCTGGAATGGTAGAAACCCAGAGAGACTAACCTGGGAATGTCCCAAATCTCTCAGTCCAGAACTGCAATAAAGAGCTCTGTTCAATCCTGAAATATACATAGATTTACACGTCTCTTTATATCAGAAACTTGCCAGTCACTTGTGAGACGATGCATGTTTTTCTTAAACAAAGATTGCCCCTTTAAAAAATTTTCAATGCTATATGAGTTGGTAGTTGGATTATCTTGTTACAACATTGAGCTCAAGAGATCTCTTAGCATAATTTATTGTACAGGAACTAGCACAGGAGCTTATTTGTACAGGCAAGCTGGTGCTGTGCTGGCTTGCTGGAACCTATCTAATCTAAGGGAGGCGATGGCTTTGTGGTATTATCACTGAAATATTAATCCAGAAATTCCAAAGACCTGGATTTGAATCCCACTAGGGCAGCTTGTGGAATTTGAATTCAATAAAAAAAATTTGGAATTAAGAATCTCCTGATGACTGTGAAACCATTGTTGATTGTCTGAAAAGCCGATCCGGTTCACTTATGTCCTTTAGGGAAGGAAATCTGTTATCCCGACCCAGTCTGGCCTACACATGACCCCAGAACCACGTGTGGTTGACTTTCAACTACCCTCCAAGGGCAATAAATGCTGGCTAGTCAGCAATGCCCATGTCCCACGAATTAATTTTAAAAAATTGATTCCCATTGGAAAGCGTGTTTGTCATTTGCAAGATTTCACAGGAATGTAAACTTTATGGTCAGGAGTCTTGTAATAAGGGCGATAGTGACAGGTCAGTCAATCAGCCTGGACCAAGTGGTCAATTGATGACATGCGGCTAACTAAAGTGTCACGTGAAGGAAGCGTGGCAATTCTCCCCGGAGCGCGAGCAGAGCTGAAGCATGGGAGAACTGCTCAGAGTAGCGAATAAACTTTTGTTGTTTATAAGTCCTTGGTCACCAGTCACTGGAACCCAGCACTCCCACAGTAAGGAAGATGGTGGCAGGTCACACTGAGCTCAAAGGCTTCATTTCCTCCACTGTGTATTCAATGTTCAGAATCATAATTTCCTAATGCAATTGAGGTCAAGAGCTTGCAAAAGTACAGCAAACATCATTTTAAAATAATCTCTTCAACAGGCTTCCAATAAAATAAAACTTAAGAAACTAAGAGAAAGGAACATAGAATCCCTACAGTGCAGAAAGATGCCAATCAGTCTATTGAGCTCACACCAACAGCAATCCCACCCAAGCCCTAACCCCATAATCTCACATATTTACCCTGCTAATCCCCTGACACTGAGAGGCAATGTAGCATTGCCAATCCACCTAACCCGCACAACTTTGGACTGTGGGAAGAAACCGGAGCACCTGGAGGAAACCTATGCAGACATGGGGAGAATGTGCAAACTCCACACGGATGGTGACCTGAGGCCGGAATTGAACCTGAGTCCCTGGAGCTGTGAGGCAACAGTGCTAACCACCTGTAGTTGTCCATTCCACCTTTTCAGCCTGCTGTCTCATTCATATAGCTCAGGGCTGACTTTTCACCTCAACTCTTCATTGTATGTAATTCTGTAATTTTCCTTAGTCTGCAACAAACCTCTTGAATTTTCTCAGTGACTGAGCATCCACACTTCCCTGGAATTCAAATGATCCCAGTAAGAATTTAGCAACACCAATTTTTAATCCAACCGATTTATTTGATAGTAAAACCGCGAGCTTTCGACACTGTGTCTTCCTCAGGCAAATGCAGTGTTCTGGTCTGCAATAGCACACATCAGCACAGACAGTCAGAGATTGCTGATTAGAATGCGAATCCTTACATCTAACCTGCTATTCAAGTGTTAAAGTGGCTAACAATGTGTGTGAAGGGAATCCTGAGCATTGGTTAGAGAATTGTGTATTTTCTCCAGACAGCACAGTAGGTGAGGTTTTTTGCTGACCCAGGCAAGTTACGGGGGTTACAGATAGTGTGTCATGAAGCCAAGATCCCTATTAAGACCGTCCTCGTGTGCGGAACTTGGCTATCAGTCTCTGCTCAGCGACTCTGTGCTGTCGTGTGTCACGAAGGTCCTCTTGAAGAACATTTACCCGCAGGTCGGAGGCCGAATGCCCACGACTGCTGAAGTGTTCGCCCACAGGAAGGGAACTGTTTTGCCTGGTGATTGTTGAGCGATGCTCATTCATCCGCTGTCGTAGTGTCTGCATGGTCTCCCCAATGTACCATGCTTTGGGACATCCTTTCTTGCAACGTATTAGGTAGACAACGTTGGCCGAGTTGCAAGTGTATGTACCGTGTACCTGGTGGATCCCCAGCCCTGAGTGGAGAAACCTCATCTCAGTTCTAAATGGCTGACTGCCTTCTCCTGAAATCATGATGTCTGGTTGGAGATCCTCCAGCCTGGGAAACTGCCTCGCAGCTTCCAGAATAAAAGCAACGTAAGTTAGAGTTTTCAAGTTTAAGTTTATTTATTAGTATTACAAGTAGGCTAACATTAACATGGCAACGAAGTTACTGTGAAATTCCCCTAGTTGCAACGCTCTGGTGCCTGCTCGGGTACACCGAGGGAGAATTTAGTACGGCCAATGCACTTAACCAGAATATCTTTCACACTGTGGGAGGAAACTGGAGCATCCGAAGGGAACCCACTCGGACACGGAGTGCAAACTCCGCACAGACAGTGACACAAATCAGGAACCGGACTTGGATCCCTGGCACTGTGAGGCAGTGGTGCTAACCACTGTGCAACGTGCTGCCCTGTACACTGCAGATGCAGGAGATCTGAAATAAAATCAGAAAGTGTTGTGCAAGAAAACTCAGTCGGTTTGCCAGTGTCTGTAAAGAGAGAAACAGAGTTAACATTTTGAATCCGTACGACTCTTCGTTGGAACTTTGGATTTCATTAATAATATTAAGAAAAGTACAATTTTCTTAAAATTTAAAAATAAAGTTTAAAAATTAAAAGTGCAATTTTCCCCCATTCAACCCTGTGAGCTAGGTGCTGTAGTTTATTTGCTCAAGCTTTTCCTCTGCTGTAACCACATGCAAACTCATGCAGAGTGTACTTCCTGTTTGCGCCTGATTTGTGACGTGTGACGCCAGTGCTTTATCAACACTATCATGGCTATTTTTTTTAACTGTTTACCAGTAAATAAAATGCAGAACCTATTTCCGACAGCTGTAGCTTTGTAGAAAGGAGTCTATCTGCTTCCTTGTTTTACTCATCTTCTGCAGTGAACAGTTCCAAAGTAAATCTAAAGATCAAAATGATCTTCTTCATTTGGCAATGTAAGTGACGTTATGGATTGTCATGCAACTGTTTGTTTCCCCAAAATATCATCCAACTGACTTGTGACTAGCAAATGAATGGCTGGCACTCATCCTATCAGGAATACTTATTGCCAGCTCTGGTCAGATATATTCCTGGAGGTTTCATCACATGACCTTCTGCCATCAACAACCAATCCCTTTCCACCCACCCCCCCCCCTCATGCAATCTCCCCATTGGTGGTCTACCATCTCTGTCATCACAGGGCATGGCTTCCCAAAGCCAATTAGAAAGCGAAAGCTTAGAACCTCAATTTTTGATGGCCAGTTTTTTTTCCCCATCTCCAATATTTCTATAAGACATAAACAGAGTCTTAAAACGAAAACACATGGAGATCAATTTTCCCTGGACAATTTAAGCACGAAAGAACTTCTGAGGGAGCAAAGATGGGGGTCAGTTAACCGTGGTTCAGCAAAGATATCAACTTGGTCAGAGTGTTGACCATGATTTTCTTCCATGATGACCATGATGACCTCTAAACGGTCATGTGGAAAATTGTATACTGATTCTCCACTAAATTACGTGTTAGCATTAATATATGAGTTTTGATTTTAATTAAAAACGTAGTTCTTGCGTTCTTCACATTCTTGAACACATTTATACTACACTTTCCACAAACCCAGAACATCTCACAACATCCGTAAACTACTTTTGATGTGTTATTATTCCCAGTATTGTAATCTGGGAATATGGGAGCCAGTTGGACATGGTAAGCTTCTATACACAACAATGTGATTATAACAATCCACTCCATTGTAGTGACGTGGGCTGAGGGACACTGGGGAGAACTCCCTGCTCTTCTTCAGACTGTTATGGGATTTTCTATGTCTAACTGAGAAGCTAGCTGTGGCTTATTTTAACATTTTAACTGAGAGATAACATCTTCGTCAGTGCAAGACTACTTCTGAACTGCACTGGCGTATCAACCTAGCTGTTGTGCTTTAATCTCTGAAGTACAACTTGCACCCACAGCTTTCTGGTAATGTTAACCACCCCAGGGAAAGTTAAAATATCACTCTTCTGGTCAACCCCTGCCAGCTAATTAATGGGCTGTATGGGGAAAAGCTCCAAAGAGAGGTGGCAAAATAGCACAGTGGTTAGCACTGCTGCCTCACAACACCAGGGATCTGGGTTCAATTCCCAGTTTGGATCGCTGTCTTTGGGGAGTTTGCACATTCTCCCTGTGTCTGCATGAGTTTCCTCTGGGTGTGGGGTAGATGGATCGGTCATGTTAAATTGCCCTTTAGTGTCAGGGGGACTAGCTAGGGTAAATGCATGGGGTTATGGGGATAAGACCTGGGTGGGATTGTGGTTGGTGCTGACCTGATGGGCTGAATGGTCTCCTCCTTCTGCATTGTAGGTTCCTATGATTATTTGTCCCAGATACATAGGGACAGGGATAGTAATAGACTGTTGAGCCCACTGAATCTTAACTGCATTTACCCATCAAGTTTCCCTATCCCTTTCTAACCTTCCCTAACTCTTTAGGGGAGACAGTAATCTAGGGCTAATGTTACTCGTCCAGAGACCCAGCATGACATTCTGGAGACATGGCTACAAATCTCATCATAGCAGCTGGTGGAATTTGGATTCAGTTAATAAATCTAGATGATGATAATCTTCAACTTTTGCTAAGAATCCATCTGGAGTTCACTAATGTTAAATCTGCCATCCTTACCCAGTCTGGCTCCATGTGACTCTAGACCCATATGACTCTTAACTACCCTCTCAGTTCAAAGGCAATTAAGGATAGGCAACAACTACTGGCCTTGCCAATGACGTTAGTGTTCCATTAAAGAATAAAGGAAAATTACAGCAAAAACATATCAATCTCTCTGGAAGCCCAGTTCTAACTTGAAAGTTACAGATTCTTGTTTTAGAAACAGAGGAAATGGTTTTTCTCTATCTACACTCTGAATACTTGCAGGTCATGGAACTGCGACTAAGGAGGGACCTTGACTTTCATAGTAGCCATGTACCCACCCTGCTCCAGCTGTGTCATGTAGTCGTGACAACAATACGCAGCACCTTGGGGAATGGGAAGGGGTATGTTTGCATTCATGAGGTGGTGGTCCTGATCTTAGGCTGAGTGGAGGCTGCAGGGAAGGGTAGCGTCAGAGGAAAAGAAGTTGAAGGGTGTGTAACCAATTGCTTCCAACTCATTGTTTGTACTTTGTTTCACAATTTCCTCCGCACAATTATAAACAAGCTGCAGAAAAGGTTACTATTTGCTTCAAACTTAACTATTCCTCATTGTATGCATTGTAAATGCTGTTTGTATCTAATAGTAATGGACATTAATACACATGAACTATCTCATCTGTAGCAGAAATCCTTTTTTCACGTGTTTATCCGAACTAAACAGCAGTGAAATCCTTGAAACTAAATCTTTTGTTTACTCATTTTATGGCAAGTGAAGAATGTGCAGAATGAGGCCTTTTGGCCCATTGAGTCTGCACCAACGTTTTGACTCAGTTTCTCATTCACGCACTTTCCCAATCTTATTCCTGCAACCCCAATACATTTCCCGTGGCCAATCCATCTAACCTAAACATCTTTGGATTGTGGGAGGAAACTGGAGCATTTGGAGGAAACCCACGCAGACACGCGGAGGACCTGCAGACTCCGCAGTCATCCAAAACCGGAACTGAACCTGAGTCCTTTGCGCTGTCAGGCAGTTTGTAATGATTTGAGGAAATCGTAGCCAAACAGTGACAATTCGGCTGTAACAAGTTGGAAAGTATGTCTGGGAAGTTGGTGCCAGATTTGAGGCTCATCGTGTGAATATCGTTCCCACAGAGGGTTAACAAAGTGAGGTCCCGTAGTCCAGAATTTGTTCACAGAATGGGGAAAGTGAATTGTCCCTTGAAATGGATTTGAGGAAACTGCAAAAAGGCTCTTCAGTCTGTGCTGTACTTTTAAAGCTTTGTTTTAAATCTCCATATTTGATCCCAGCACTTTACTAGGAGAGCCAGAGTGTTACTTTTGAGGAGTTAAAGGTTCCATCTCTTGAATAGTTAAAAGAGGTAGTGAGACACATAGGGTCTGATTTTACCAACAAGTTGCACCCGTTCTTGGGCACGAAAACTTGGTAAAGTCAGGTGTGAGGCTAGAAGCGCGATCCGTGCCTGTTTCCCCTCTATCAAGCACCCAAAATGGACGCAAATGCGTCCAAAACGGGCGTGACGGCAATTTAAATGCACTTGCATGCATTTCAATTGAATTAATGGACTGCACACTTACCAGCATTTCCCTCTTTATCAACGCGTTTGCCTCTACAGATTTCGGCAGGGAACACACCAGCTCGGCAAAGGTCTGTTTCAGACATTCCCGTTCTGAAGAGTGAAGTTCAGAGCTTCCAGTGGCTCTCTAACTTGGATTGGTGGTGAAGTGGGGATGGAGGCGGGTCAGATGGATCTCTGGTGGGGGGGTGAGGGAGATGGATCAGATGGATCTCTGGTGGGGGGGTGAGGGAGATGGATCAGATGGATCTCTGGTGGGGGGGTGAGGGAGCCAGTCAGATGGATCTCTGGTGGAGGGGTGAGGGAGGCGGGTCAGATGGATCTTTGGATGGGGAGGTTAGGAGGCAGGTCAGAGACATCTCTGGTGGGGGGGCATGAGAGAGGTGGATTAGATGGATCTTTGGGGGTGAGGAAGCTGGGTCAATGGATCTCTGTGGGGAGGTGAGGGAGGTGGGTGGGTCAGATAGATCTCTGGTGGGGGGGTGAGACGTGGGTCCGATAGATTTATGGTGGGGTAGTGGGAGGCGGGTCAGATCATTCGCTGGTGGAGGAGGGAAGGGGGGGTGTCCGCTGCCACTCTGCGTGTAATCGGTAGGGGGGGCAAGCGAGGCAAGGGGCTGCTATCGGTCTGGGTAGCAGGGGGGTGAGGGGATAGGGGAGACAGTTGTGTTGTGGAGGCGAGGCAATGTCTGTGGTGTTCAGGGGGAGGCATTATCGAGCTTAGGAGCAATGTGGCAGGGGAGCGTTTTTCAAATTTATTTCACTGTGCAAGCGCAGTTGAAGGCTCCGATCGGAGTGGCGGCATTTCGACCGCGATAAGCCTCGTCCATCGAGCGATTCAGATTCGTGACTTTTTTTCAGGCTGAGTGCGTATGGAGGCGCCTGAGAATGGGTTTACAATTCAGATCAGGAACACTCCCAGATTCAGCACTTAGAATCAAAATGGTAAAATCGGGCCTATAGAATTAGAACTTCAGCCCAAAGCCAGAAAAGGAGCAATCCATCATCTGCAGGTGGAAAATGAGCAAATAGAAAGCATAGCAGTACAGAGATTAAAGTATCAGCCATGTCCGAAAGGCACGGCAGATTCGATGGGCCAAATGGCCTAATTCTATTCCTGTATCTCAAGGCCTAATATTGGAGCAGCAGAAATAAGAATTTCAGCAAAGAGAAAAGGAAGTTTCAACCAAAACTGCTCAAGCTGCGACGGTGGTGGCTGGGGGGGGGAGGTATCAGGAATTCCACTGTACCCCTGGAAGACGCCACTGGCTCAGACTTAAGGGCTGAAGCGACCCAGTTAATCACGAGATTGATGAAGCAAAGGTGGAAGCTTTCTTTATTACTTAAATACAGAACGGCTGAGGAATTATCGTAGAATCCCTATGGAAGGAGGCCATTCGGCCCATTGGGTTTGCACCGATTACAATCCCATCCATGTCCAATTCCTGTTATCCCACATATTTACCCTGCTAATCCCCTGACACCAAAGGTCAATTTAGCATAGCCAATCAACCTAAGCCACACATCCTTGGACTGTGGGAGGAAACCCACGGGGGCAACATGTAGACTCCACACAGACAGTGACCCAAGCCAGGAGTTGAACCCAGACCCCCAGCGCTGTGAAGCAGTGCCACCGCAAAATGCAGTGCCAATTCACAGATAGAGAGGTAGCTTACAGATGGGCTCATGCCAAAACCCAGGATTGAACCAAGGCCCTTTAGATCTTCAGTCTAACGGTCTCCCAACTGAGCTCTTTCAGCTTGTATTTTGGCTTTATTTCTTTTGAACGGTTAAAACATCGGTTAAAATGGCCAGTCCGACAGCAGACCCTATTATTGCAAGGTAAACTTTCAAGGAACAGTCACAACATATATTCCCTGTTGCCTGGGGAAAGTTTCACTAACAATGACCAGTGAAAGGGGTTAGACTGAGTGCTTTATCAGTTAGTACCAAAGGAATACTGTCAGGAGAAAAGAGAGGTAGGATATCAGAGTGACTAAGGCCATGTGTGCTGGACAGATCACAGGCTCATTGTCTCCAAAATGAGGCTCAGCATCAGATCCAAGAGGTGATCATAAGGAAGCAAGGTTAGAAAAGAATCAATGCAGCCAAGCTAAAGAACCCCAGTATAGCACTGGCTGAAGGCTTAGAAATCAAGATTGCTGACCTACACCTCACAGCTAGTGCTGAGGATGACTGGGAACACTTCAGGGATGCTGTCCATACATCTGCTCTCAGGCCCTCCACCCGCAAGCAGCATGAGTGGTTTGATGAGAATGATGAGGAGATACAGGCTCTACTTGTTAAAAAGCACCGTCTTCATCGGGCCTGTCAGAGTGACTCATCTTCAGCTGCCAAGAAAAATGCTTTTACCAGTGCTCACAGGACAGTCCAGAATAAACTGCATAAAATGCAAGATGCCTGGCTGAGTGCCAAGGCAGATGGAATACAGGGATACACTAACAGAAATGACTTCAAACGGTTCTATGAAGCCCTCAACACTCTCTATGGACCTCAAATTCTGGGGAGTTCCCACCCCCTGAGTACAGATGGTACAACTCTCATTACAGAGAAGGCTCAGATACTGCAGATATGGGCCGAACATTTTGAAGCCGTCCTCAACCTCGATCTATTAACGATGAGGCAATAGACTGGATTCCACTGGTTGATATCAACAGCGCCATGGATGATCCACTGGTAGTAGCAGAAGTCATGAAAGTTGTCAGTCAGCTAGCCAGTGCAAAGCTCCAGGGGCAGATGCCATATCAGCAAGATCTATAAAGCTGCTGGTCCTGCACTTATTGAGAAGCTCACTGAGTTGTTCCAATCCTTTTGGAAGCAAGGATCCATTCCTCAGGAATTTAAAGATGCTTCCATCGTACACCTCTACAAGAAGAAGGGCAATCAGTAAGTATGCGACAACCACCAAGGAATCTCACTGCTCTCCTTCACAAGAGTCCTGCTAAATTGCCTGGTCACTCATGTGGAGCTGGGCCTGCTTCTAGAATCACAGTGTGGCTTCCGCAAAGGTCATGGAACTATTGACATAATGTTTGCAGTGAGCCAACTTCAGGAGAAGTGTCAGGAGGAGAATCGCGAGCTCTACACAATCTTTGACCTCGTGAAAGCCTTTGACACTCAGCCAACAAGACCTGTGGAGGATCGTGTC
Organism: Sphyrna mokarran; assembly: GCA_024679065.1. Classification (NCBI taxonomy): domain Eukaryota; kingdom Metazoa; phylum Chordata; class Chondrichthyes; order Carcharhiniformes; family Carcharhinidae; genus Sphyrna; species Sphyrna mokarran. The sequence goes on along the minus strand of JAGIQG010000021.1, from coordinate 9,079,685 downwards.
AAAGTTTGACTGCCCCCCCACAAACTTGATTTAGATGGTGTGCCAGTTCCATGATGACCAGAGTACTTGATGGCGGAGAATCCTCTGAGGCATTCCCATCATCAGTGGCACCAAGCAGGGCTGTATGCTCGCACCCATGCTGTTCAGCATGATGCTTATTGCCATGCTGAATGATTCCTTCCAGGACAGTGTTGCTGGAATCGGCCTCAAGTACTGAGTGGATGAGAAGCTCTTCAAGCTACTACTTAAGTAAACTTTAAGCTACTACCTAAGTGCAGGAGGCTGTTCTGAGAGACTTCCTGTTTGCCAATGACTGTGCCCTGTATACTGGCTCAGATGTAGAGATGCCGGCGTTGGACTGGGGTAGTCACAGAGTGTCGAAAGCTCGCAAATTTACTATCAAATAAATCAGTTGGATTTAAAATTAGTGTTGCTAAATTCTTACTGAGTTCTTACTGGCTCAGAGCCAGAGATAACATAAGAACATAAGAAATAGGAGCAGGGGTAGGCCATCCAGCCCCTCGAGCCTGCCCCACCATTTAATAAGATCATGGCTGAGTGGTTCAGTACCAGTTTTGAGCTTTCTCCCCATGACCCTTAATTCCTTAAGATGCAAGTCAATATAGACAAATTTTCCAGGGCTTGTGACAACTTTGGACTCACCATTAACATGAAAAAGACTGAAATCATGCACCAGCCTGCTCCTCATGCAGCATACACAGAACCCATAATCACAATCCAAGAGCAGCAACTACAGGCAGTGGACCAGTTCAATTATCTTGGCAGCACCCTCTCCCAAGCAGTGATTATTGATACAGAAGTTAACTGCAGAATAGCAAAGACAAGTTCTGCTTTCGGTAGAGTGTGCTCTACTGTATGGGAAAGTGGAGGAATCAACCCAGCAACAAAACTGAACGTCTCCAGAGCCGTGGTACTCACTACCCTCCTGTATGCCTGTGAAACATGGACTATGTATCGAAGGCATGCAAGACAATTCAATCATTTCCGCATGACTTGTCTTTGCAGAATATTACCGCATTGGATGGCAAGACAAAGTACCAGACACTGAAGTTCTCTCTAGAGCAAGTCTACCATCAGTCCACACACCGCTGATGAGAGCGCAGACCCGGTGGGCAGGTCACGTCATCTGTATGCCTGATGAGAGCGTGCCCAAGCAGCTCCTTTTTGGGGAGCTCTCTGTTGGAAGACGCTCGCATGGAGGCAGAAGAACGTTATAAAGACGCACTCAAAGCCTCCTTGAAGTCGCTTGACATTGACACGACCATCTGGGAAACATTGGCACAAAACCACCCTACCTGACGCTGCCTCATCCACAAAGGCTTCCATAAGTTTACAAAGCACGATGTATTGCTGAAGCACAAGTTAAGCGCGAGCTGCACAAGTCCAGAGCCACCAGCACAACAACTACAGAGTCTACACAAGTCTGTCCAATATGTCCAGGACATTCTGTGCCTGAATTGGCCTGATCAGTCATCTTTGGACACATTGCATCCAGCCTCAAAATGACTAATAGTGTCGAGGTTCTCATATTGACGAAAATAACCAAAAGAATGTTGTCCAAATTTCCACATCCTGAGGAAGTGGCCTGGCTGGATGTATCTGGAATTAGAGAGGTTTGCTTCTGAACGATGCGTGCAGGCATTTTGAAATAGAAGTCATTTAAAATAAATTTCCCCGAAATAATTCTTCTTGAGGAGATTGAAGTCACCAAACCCCTTCCAATATGAACACATCTAGAGGAGCAGAGCTCTCAGGGGCCAGACAGACAGCGACACTGGTCAGTAATTATAAGCTGAGCCACAGAACCATGTTCCAGAAGACACTCTCCCTGAGTCAACCCCAAGGGATGGAGACTGATAAGAAACTGAGCACCCATGGGAGAAAAGGAAATTCCTCCTCAGGACAGAACAGGTATTGCAGAAATTAAAAGCGAGGCTGAGAAGTGTATGTGTTTTAACAGCTGCAAGTTAAATTCCTCAGTTATCAGTAGGGCATTGGGGAGAGTTACAGAACAAAGAGATCTAGCATCACACGTTCATAGCTCTTTGAAAGTGGAGTCACAGGTGGACAGAGTGGTGAAGAAGGCATTCAGCATGTTTGGTTTCAGAACACTGAATACAGGAGTTGGGACGTCTTGTTGAAGTTGTACAAGACATTGGTAAGGCCACATCTGGAATACTGTGTGCAATTCTGGTCACCCTATTATAGAAAGGATATTATTAAACTAGAAAGAGTGCAGAAAAGATTTACTAGGATGTGCTACCGGAACTTGATGGATTAAGTTATAGGGAGAGGCTGAATAGACTGGGAACTTTTTCTCTGGAGTGTAGGAGGGGTGACCTTATAGAGGTTTGTAAAATAATGAGGGGCATAAATCTGCCAAATAATCAATATCTTTTCCCAAAGGTAAGGGAGTCTAAAACTAGAGGGCATAGGTTTAAGATGAGAGATACAAAATCATCCAGAGGGCACTTTTTTTCATACAGAAGGTTGTGAGTGTATGGAACAAGCTGCCAGAGGTAGTAGTAGAGGGGGGTATAATTTTTAAAAAAACATTCAGACAGTTACATGGCTGAGATGGGTACAGAAGGATGTGAGCCAAATGCAGGCAATTGGGATTAGCTTAGGGGTTTAAAAAAAGGACAGCATGGACAAGTTGGGCCAAAGGGCCCAATATCTATGAAAGAAAGGACGCATTCAAGGCAATTGCTGAAAGGTACGGGAAAAGCCACCTTGGGTTTATCGGAGCTCATACACCCCAGCCAAAGATTGGGAGTCAATCTGAGAGCATTGCAGACCAGGCCATGGTTCTGACTGCAACTGCGAATTCCCATAGGGGCATTCCGGAGGGTGCAGCTGAGATTAAACAAATGACTCAGAAATACCAGGACTTTTTATCCAAAGGAGAGGTGACCACATTTCCCCAGGATGAGGCAAGTGGGTCTTCAACAATACCAAGGGATATGGGGGCCAGCCAGACTCTACTGCTAGAAAGTAGAAGTGTCACAGTGTTGATAAAAGAGATTGAAGGAGGATGCATGCCCATTCCCCTATGTCCATGGCATAGAACCTTGCATCAGGGCCAGTAACTGTGGGGGATGTTTCTATATTGCCCGTAGCTGATGTCAACTTGCTCGGGCAAGTGATCTGCTGGGAGCAAGAGTGATAGTATCCGTAGTGTGACCTCAAAAAAGCCTCCTGAGGTCAAGGAGACTGCAGGGGAGGCAGTTGTGCACTGCAGGAGTGCCTGGCATTTTCCCTGATGTGTGGTCACCTGGTCTGTGCCCAGATAAGTTCCGCCAGAAGAAGTTGAGGTGGCACTGCAGATAGAAGACTCTGATTATCTGAAACTTTTTCAGGATTCTGGAGACCCTGAGGAGGTCATAAATATGTTTTCCTTAATAACTACCCAGCAAGCTGACTCACTGTTGATGTGGAGCTGCTGGCGTTGGACTGGGGTGTGCACAGTATGTAATCTCACAACACCAGGTTAAAGTCCAATAGGTTTATTTGGTAGCGCGTGCTTTCAGAGTGTTGCCCTTTCATGGTAGCTCGTGCTGCCAAATAAATCTGTTGGACTTCAACAGTGAGCAGACTTTACAAGATCTTTAAGGGCTTGTGCAAAGATGAATCCACATGATGTATATATGGGAGTGGCTTCTCCCAAAAGACATCAGAGGCCCAGCAAAGCCAGCCTAGGTCCAGGAGGAGATGAATTATACTCTGAAACACCTACTAATAGAGCTAAGCAAAACTAGCTGGAGTTCCCCAGTTGTGCTCCTGTCCAAGCTCTACAAGATTCTGCATTGACCACCAGAAAGTTAATGCACTGACCCAGGCTAAGTCTACTACCTAATACACATCTGGAAGACTGCATTAATAGGGTAGGTAAAGCCACCTGCATCACAAAGGTAGATTTGCTCAGGAGTACTGACCATCTTTGATACTCCAGACAAGTTATACCAGTATTGGGTTACGCCCTTTGATACCAAAATGCCCCAACTACTTCCAAAGGCTGATGAACTAGGTAGTGGTGGGCTTGTCCAATTGTGTAGAGTACTTGGACAACATCCCAACGTACAGCAACACCTGGGAAACCACGTAGAGCAACTGGAAGCCCCTTCCCGAGTAGTCAGCTGACCTAGTGGTCAATCTCACAAAATGCGGGTTGGCTTAGGCTAAAATGACCTTCCTCACACACAACATAAGTCAGGGATGGATATTGCCCATGACTGCCAAGTTATAAGCCCTAGCTTAGTTCCCCATTCCTATCACAAAACGAGAAATCATGAGGTTTTTGGGGAAGTGTGAATTCCACCATAGTTTGTCTCAAAATTTAGCACAGCAGTTGCCCTGCTGACAGACCTACTACAGAAAGAAACAAAGGTAGTATGGACTGAGAAATGCCAGACAGCTTTTGAAAAGCTGGAGGATGTTTTAACAGACAAACCTGTGCTTACAGCCCCAGATTTTAACCAAGCATGTGACATAACCTCTGATGCGAGTGACATGGGGATAGGAGTCTGGGATAGAGTGACCAATCAGGCACTTCTCTGAAAATCCTAACAAGCATCAGAAACGCTTTCCCACAACAGAGAAAGAAACCCTCAGGATTGTTACTGACTCTCAAATACTCGAGATCTACATCCAAAATGGGTATAGAGAGGTAACCATCTCTATCCCAATTTTCTGGAAAGGTTTAAAACCCAAAACGCTAGTCTATTCCATTGTTTCTCCACACCATACCACTTAAAAAATAACTCATATTTCTGGGAAAACAAAAATAGTTATCTAAAGAAATTAAAGCCCAGATCAGGACTCAGAAGAGATCTTTCAAAACATTGTTCTTCGCGTATGGGTATTGCTGGCTGGGTCAGAATTTATTGCCCATCCCTAATTGTCCTTGCCCCTTGAAGGGGCAGTTAAGTCAGAGCTTTGACAGAGGGATATTTGGACTTGATATGTCAGCTCTTTTCACTCTTTACAGACCTGCTGAGATTTTCCTGTGTTTTCTCTTTTAGTAACAGTCAACCACAGTGCTATCACACATAGGCCAGGTAAAGATGGCAAATTTCCTTTCCTAAAAAAGTGAACCAAGAACAATAATTCATGGTCATCATTAGTCTTTTATTTCCAGATTCTTATTGAGTTCAATCACCTTCTGCAGTGGCAGGATTTGAACCAAGGATTCCCTCCCCCCAACCCCTGCCGGCTTTCTGGATTACTAGTCCAGTGACAATACCAGCACGGCACCACCTCCCCTTATATAATTGGCCATTGATAAGAGAACAAATGTACGTGTTTGTAAATTTTTTCCTCTTTTTGTGATGAAATGAGATTCCCATGTCATTCTGTAAGTGTTATGACGATGGAGAAAAACTTGGGCATTGTACAAGTAAACACTAGACTTCAAAAAAGCCAGTAAAAGATTGAAGTTGGTAAACTGAAATCTCTACCAAACTACAGGACATCTGAAGAAGCCAACAATACTGAAAAGAATTGCAATAGCTGCAACATGTCAGCATCTACTCAAGGACTGTTCCATACTACTAAATTCTTACTTCTAAATCTATATGAATGTAGATTCATGTTTTACCATTTCTTTTTACTTTTTTAGTTAATAAATTTACTCTTAACTCAAGAAAACCTGGTTAAATTGGTTCCTTTTTAAACATTACTGTTGGCTCTGAAAACCTACCTAAGGGAATGGGAACTTTGTTAGGTTAAACCTTTGTTGCTACCAGCCAAGGAAAGCTTGAGTAAAGACTTAGAACCAATCATCTCTCCTCACCCAGGTTTTTACAATCAGGAAGTATCCTAGCCAGACAGTGACTAATTGAAACGTCTCACCCATATCAACAACTTTTGGGGAACTCCACATGGGGCTGTTCATAACAAATTCAAATAGGTTAGGGAAACTATCAGCATTTTCTTTAGTCTTTAATGCTGCCATTAACACTCCCTTTATGTTAGTGTTATTTTTGTCAATCTCTCCTTAGCTCTGACTTATCCCTGGCTTTCTATTCTTCTTTACTTTCTCCATCCCCTAATCTATCACATTTCTAGCCCTCAATAGCTCTTACGTAAACTTGAGATGTTAACTATTTTTGTCTCTCCACAGATCCTGCCAGAACTGAGTTTATCCAGCATTTTCTATTTTTATTTCAGATTTCTGGTAGCTGCAGTATTTGCTTTTCACAGAATCCCTCCAGTGCAGGAAGCCATTCAGCCCAGAAAATGCACTAACTACAATCCCAACCAGGTCTGTTTCCTGCAATCCAGCATATTTACCCCACTAATTCCCAATACTAAGAGTCAATTTAGCATGACCAATCTAGCCCACACTTCTTTAGACTGTGGGAGTAGATTGCAGCACCCAGATGTGGGGAGAACGTATAAACTCCACATAGTAGCCCAAGGTTGGAATTGAACCCCTGTCTCTGGCAGAGGCAGCAGTGCTAACCACTGTGCCACTAGAGTGAATGCTACTAAAGGTTAGAAAGGTGCCCCAGGTTACCTTACTGGGGAAAAGGTGCAAGATATTCATACCTATAAACAATAGTTAGGGCAACTTTACTGACTCTGAATAGATTGCTAGTCTCTAAATCAAAAGTGCTAGAAATGAAACATTGTAAATAATTATACTTTCAACTAACAAAATGGAGTTGGGCTTGTAAAGCTCATAAGCATTTCTACTTGGACACAAGTGCCACAAGACATTGTCAGAGACAAGCTTTGAAGCTATTACAGGATAAGATGCAACCTAATCCCAGAGATCCCTAAACCTCTCAGATATGATCAGCTGAAAGATTTTTCATGTAGGGAATTTCACAGTAACTTCATTGCAGTGTTAATGTCAGCTTTACCGGTGACTAATAAACTTTAATCCCAGGAGATTCCTGAACCCCTCATAAGAATAAGTGAGAAAATACATAGTCAAGTTTTCATTTCTCATTAGATAGAATGCACATTGTAAACTCACTCAGATTGAAGAGATTAAAATCATGAGAATTTAAATGGGGCAGGAAGATTCACTGAGTTTTAGGAATCACCAGGCTAATCTTTACTGAAAGTCAGTTCACAGATTAGAAGTCAACAGGCTAGAAAATAAAGAAACAAGCCTTCAGGAACAGAGAATAGGTTTGATTGGTCTGTAGAGATGAAGTGTCCAGTTACAGGATGAAACTCTTCTGCAATTGCATATGATACCTATTTGGAAATGTTACAGAAAGTCTGAAAACAATCTTGTGATCCTTCCAGTGACTGGAATTTTTGAATTTCCAGAGATTATAACCACTGTAGTTATAACAGACTGAAGTACATGATCATCTGATAGCATGAAGAGCATGGTTAAGGAATTTGTATGTACCCATTCATGACGTTATGAAAGGACTTTCAATGAGATTATAAACCTGAGTTTCAGTGGATAAGATTTTCCTCCTTGCGGCATTTAGCAGCAGCAAGAGTGGTCCTGCTGCAGTCAACAGGGTTTCCTGTTGAACACAGTCCTCGCTGGAGGTGCACGTGTGATGCTCCATTGACAGGGCTATAAGGTCCCACCAGCAAGTGTCACCCAAATACAGATCTGAATAAATTATAAAACGTTACTTTGAAAGCAAAAGTGCGAGAGACAATTATTCAACAGCAGACACCATTGATAATGAATCGTCAATAATTTAATAAGAAAATTTTCCATCACAATGTCAATACTTCTGGAAGAACAAGGTATTGATGCGAACTCTTCAATCCAAGCATACTGCTGGCATTTTGAAAAGGTAACATTATTTCTATTACCATAATGGAAAGTGGAAACAGAAAAGAATTTGGGGTTTATTTAATAATCTATGTTCAGATGCCCCAAAGCATAGAATAAATTACTCTGAAGACTTCCTGTTAGAAAACAAGACATTATCACAAAGCTTTCACAGGCAGCTAAATAATCAGTTACTATTTTTGGTTCAAGCAGGAATTTTGACCAGACAATTCTTCCCATTCTTTACATTATGCTAGGATTATCTTTTTCTACCTGCTTCAAAAGACAGATGCAATCTCAATTTAACATTTGAGAGCAAGCACTTCCACCATTGCTGCATTAGATTTGTTGCCACAAGTTAAACACAAAGGCAAGAATCAGACAGGAATCAAGTTAAAACCTGAGATGTTCTTCTAAAACCACAAGATTTGGTATCTGGAATATGTTTTGACACAACAGACCTGAGTTCACCATTTGCTCCTAGAAGAGAATTAAAATAACCAGTGGGAGGACTGAATGATGTGACTGATGGGTAGTGCAATGGCTGCTTATGCCCATGTAAATTTGATTTGGGATTCCATACTGCTGAAAATAAAATACAAAATTAGTCCTCAATATCTGACACCACTGACCTAATTCAAACAGCATTGAACAAATTTGGGAGTTTAAGAACAAGCAGCAAGAGACAAGCTTGGGAAAACTGGCCCAACCCCCTCTTGTTCTTATCTGAAAAAACTAAGATTTGAAAAGAAAAAAATTTTGGCAGAGTATCACAAATCAACTATATAATTATTAGATGGCATAATGTCTCTGTAAATGGCATTAAGTGCGAATAAAGCCACAGGAGATCCAAAATGTAAAGTAATGAAAGCCAATTTTCAAACAATGCCATAAGGCTTCCCTCCCCAACTGAAGTTCAGTGCTTGCACAATTTATGGCTTTGCAAAAACTAATGTTTTATAAAGATCCAAAAATATTTTAAGGATCATATTAAAAATTCTACCCTCTGTGACTAACAAAGCTCCCCTTCATACCTGACTGTGACAGTGAGGCCAGGACCCTACGTCAGGTGTATTGTTGCAGGAAATTTTGGTTTAATTCATATTGTAACAATATAAGGCCATATTAAATGCCTTTTCAAAACACAAGTGAATTACCTTTTGCGCATGGAAGTAACCACATTTAGGCAAACTCAGACAAATGTTGGCATTCTTTCCAGCTGGCAGTTATGGGTATGTTTTTTTTGTGTTATTTTAGGACCTCTGAAAGGCCAGATGTATTTACAAATGGGAAGCTCCAGCATCTCCAGAGCAGTCAAGTATTATGCATTATAAAATCTGTAGATTTAAGTACTTAAAAACACAGCAAACAATAAAATTGTACAAAAAGCGAGTTACTTTTACATTCATAAGCTGGCCATCCTGAGGGGGTGAAAAAACAGGAAATCGACAAGCATCTTGAGCCAACTTTTAATTTATCTCCGGATATGAATTTCACCCAACGGCTTGAAAGGAAAAAAATTAGAAGCATAATTTCACCCCAGCAGCAGTTTAAGGCAGTACCTTTTCAATTGATAAGGCAATATTTTAACAGCCAATTTGCACACAAGTTCCCACAAACAAACATAAACAACAGAATGTTTGAATGGAGGGATGAAATGTTGGTCAGTACACCAAGGAAAACTCCACTACCATTCAAAACAGAACAACTTTTTCTTTCATCTTCAGAGAATACAGATGGGACTTTAACATCTCTCTCAATAATACAGCACTCCCTCATCTTTGGAACTCAGGAACAAGAATGCTACACAAAAGTATTAGATGCTACAAAACTAATGGCTTATTGCAAAAGTGTATTAGTGGGCATTCATCTAGTTCTCAACATTATGGGCCAACTCTGCAGGTGCTTCACTATCTTGGAGTATTCTATCCATTAATTCCCCAAAATAAAATGTGCATTAATCCTAAGTGAAACATTTAATCAGGAACTTATCCATTCTGGATCCCTCGAATAATTGCTGCAGTTTATTTACAAAAGGCCAAAGGACTGTTCACTACCACAATTTCATTACACAATTGTCTCTGGTACTATACATCTTCCTCCCACTATTCATCATCTAAATCTCTCTCAATTTACTCGTGATTTTTATGCATCTCAAAATCTTCAGTTGACTTGCATCTTTGACCTATAATTCTCCTCCTGTTCAATTTCATACATCTTCTATTACCACAGGGACAGAAGATGGAGAAAAAATACTTGGTCATTACCCAAAGGTGGTGTTGTTTATGAACTGCCCTGGTCAAGTAAGGCAAACACTCTTAAGCCCACATGGTTCATTCAAGATGCAAAAAGTGGCCAATCTTTCAAAAAGGTGTCAGATAGACAAAAAGGGAGTGGACACAGGACAAAAATTCCTAACCTGGAAAGACTGGGGTTTCCACCTCACTTACCTTCTTGCTTTAAAAGCTTCCCAGCATTGTCTTTGCCATTGCTATCCAATGCTCTTCAACACCCTGTTGTTTGGCACCAGTATTGATCTTTTCTACCCTCAATGATAACATTATATTGTTAGCATTGTACATTTACTGCCATGCACTGAGTCCATTTATCACTACTGTCACTTACAATTTTATTTATTATTCCACAGACAATACCAGAACATCAAGTATGAATAAGATTGAAATGTACATTAATATAAAGCTGGCATTAGCAAGTAACCACATTAGTTCCAAACTAAGCCTGTGAATTTACTAATTAGTTTCATTTCCATTAAACCTTCAAATAGAAAATGCTGGATGTCTGTTGAATACTGCGCTTTTTGAAATTCTTTACCAGACAATTACTGCCCAATGAAAATGGTGCTAACGTATCAACTCCCTTATACAATCAGATGCTTGAATTAACCTGAAATATTCAATTTTGGGAACGGATCAAACGTTTGTTAAAAGTTTCAAACTTAATCATGAAATGGGTAACTGATCGCAATTGAAGTGGGAGATGCATTGTTGATGAGAGTCATTAGCTTCAACTGTTTGATTCAGGACAAATAACTGCAGACAATCCTTCAAAATTACAGTGGAACACTGCAACACATTAATACCCGATGAAAATACTAAGCCAGAGTTATGTTCTGCACTGTCATTATAAATAGCAGCTTTTGTACATTCACTTCGTAAACATGTTCAATGATAGAAACACATTTTGGGGAAATGGGTATACCCATTTTGCTCATGGCTTTTACATTGAGGATGGTCTTACATCCAAATACTGACTTATTTGTATGCATTTTTCAAGTGAGACATTGGAGGGAATGCAATGCATTTTAGAAAGAACATGGATGCCTTTTAGCTGCATTATAGGAATCGTAAGTTTATGGTTTATCCAATGTGGCATATAGTGCAGATCAGCCAATTAAACATTTGCCACGTACAGAGGGCAAGAAATGCATGGAATGTAACTGTAGGGACAACTGACCCCGCCTCCCCGTGTATTAAAAAATTCCTGCTATTCAAGTCCAATGCTTAAAATATAGTCAATTTAACAAATCTTTAGCTCTTCAAAAGAAAATCATGACATTTAAAAAAGGTAGGTATTGACAACTTCATATTGATAAAACCTCAAGTTATTACCTTTGCTTATTTTGCAATTATACATTTGACCAAGCTTTTTGTGGCTGCAAAATCTGCTAACATGCAAGTTTCAAATAATTTGGCTAATTGCAACACTCAGGTTAGAGATTTAGAGTCTTTGAAACAAGTGTGACTAATGTGCTCAAGTTAAAATATCCAAGTTACTTCTACTCTTGAATATTCTAGATTCAGTTTAACCCATTGGTTCCAACATGTCCACTATTGGTATTTTTGACTGGACAAACCAAGTCCCAAGTTACCACATCTTGCATCTTTACCTAACACCCATATATCAAGACGCATAACATTTAATGTCTTTACTTTGTGCTGTTACAACGACCTCAAGTTCTACAGCCCTCCAAGTTGTACAATGAGACAAGAAAGCCAGATACATTCAGTTAACAGTGCGCATTTATTTCATGGTCTGGCGGGGCAAGTCCATCCTCCCATGAAGACATGCAACCAGTAAAACGTATCCCAAAATGAAAACATTCAGTACAAAACAGGACTGTGACTTAAAAAGTTACATATATTTAAAAACCTATTTCACGGAGTTACTAGACTACATTGTTCGTGTCCCTCCCACAAGAAAAAAGTCAACCACCGATGAGTCGATTTCAAGGTCACTTTAACTTGTATCCATCTGCAAGAAAAGAAACAGACCAGTGTTTGTTTAAAATCTTGATGTTAATTATGTTGACAATTTGTAAAATTTAAATGCAGCTTTTAGTCCAATTTTGCTAGATTGATACAGAATCAACTTGACAGTTTCCTCCACAGTGGCATCAGATTAAATGAACTCAAGACCATGTATCCTCTCAATCCAGTACAATGCTACATACAGGGAGGTCTCTTCTGGCCTCTAAGCAGATTAGCTCTTCCTATCTTGTTAAATGCTTCCTACTTTTACTAACACTAACAAACTATTCCAACTCAAAATGATTAAGAATAAGGGGGCAAATTTAAATTACATTTGCTTCTTTTGAAAATCAATGAGAAAAAAACCTTTCACACAAGTGGCTGGGGTTTGAACTGCACTGCCTGGAGGTGTGGCAGATTTGTTTAATTAAGGCATTACTTCTAGTCAAGTAATCATTTAGTGTGCACAGGAACATGGAAAAAGGTACTAAGTCAGATTGCTCATTTAGAGAGCTGATGCAGACACAATGGACCAAAATGACGAACTTCTGCATTAACAGATCTGTGATACTTGGATCATCATTGCTTCTCACTGCTGCTTAACATTTCCACATATTAATTCAATGTCAGTTACATTTTCTCACCCAAGTCAAACCCACCCAAACAAATCAATTTCATCTGCCAATACCCTGAAGTAAAAATGAGAACCATCACTGGTTGTTAAACTTCTGCCTATTCTTTATTTCTTCCACAAATGACTGCTCCAGAAACAAAAACATGATTCAATCTTGGATGAAACCAAATCATGCACTGAACTAAAGCCCATTATATGTTGTCTTTTCAGTTGCATTGGCTCACTTAACTGCACATTCCACATCCAAACATTTGGGTCATAGCTAACCTGCAAATCTCACTTCAAGCATTTCGCTATTACTCCATTAGTTATCTTGTCTTACCAGGTACATAAAATGCCTCAAAAAACATGAATAGGATAGAACATTCATGTAGCCCTCCAAGTCTGCTCTGCAAATCAGTATCATAGTTGATTTTGTAACAGTCCACTTACATCCCACCAGTGCCACTTTAAAGTCAAACTCACCACTTCTGCATTTTCAAACAAAAGAGTTTTTCCTTCAACATCCCTCTGTCCTTAAAAGCATTATATTTGCTTCCCTAAACTATCAATCCAGCTTTAGCTGTATCTTCAAGGGATCAACCACAACAAAATTTCCTCTGAATATCAGCAATAGGAATTTTCACAGTAACTTCATTACAAGTTAATGTAGGCCTAGCTGTGACACTATCTTCTGTTCCTCCCGCAAATAGCACAAAACCTAACAACGGCACATTTATTACTACCCTGACTTGAGATGCATGGACCAAGCAGCAAGCTCTGAAAGCCTCGGTCTGTACGGTTCAGCTTAAGCTTACTTATCAGAACGGTAGCAATCCTCAAGTCACTCTCCCCCCTGCCAAATCACTGACTTTTACACAAGATAAACCCACCACCAGACTCACCCTGGCATTATAAGCATCCAACTGGGCATCCAGCTCTTCTGCCGAAAGCTGCTGCCTCGGATTCCTTCCACCCCGGCCACCTCTTCCACCTCTGTTACCACCCCTGGATCGTCTGTTTCCACCTCCAAATGCACCACCACGAGTTCGGTTTAATCCTCGATTTCCACTACAAAAGAAAAGGTGCACTCATGGGAAAGATCATTGCAAAGAACCGACTACTCAGCGATAGATCAACATTTTTCCCTCAAAATTTTAACCCACTTAGAATATTAAAATGCTTCAAGATAAATCTCAAGAGGGAAAAAGTACTCACCCAACAAGTGGTCTTCTTTGGGCATCAATTTGTGAGGTAACCAGTTGAATGTTCATTGGTCGTCCTTTTCCCCAAGGAGTAGAAAGACAAAATGTTAGTTGGCAATTCCAACAGTAAATTACATCTTTTGTACAAAAAAGTTAGAATATTTATACACAAAATACAAACTCACTGCAAAGTCAGTTTTTGTTTGTAACAGGGCAGTTATACAATTGGCAGTATCAAAAGTTAGGATTCTGGTCAGCTGAGACTGAACAAAATCCAATTGCCCTCAAAAGAGGGAGGACAATTTCAGTCAAGAAATCTGCCATTATTTTGTTGTTCATCACTTCATTTATCTGGAGCATTTGAATAAATAGCAACTCTTGGCCTTAATTCTACACGGCTCTGTAGATCTTCATAATTTATAAATATCAACAGTCAATACATGCTCCAATACAACATGATCACATTAAATTTAAGCTAACAGGGGGCACTTCTAAATTTAAAATCTTTCAATAAAATACATCATCTCTGGGCCAAAGAAATTCCCATCCACTTTTGTTGAAGGGGCCTAGACCAATAACAAACCTATAACCCATAGTTGCTTCTTTTAACTTTGTCGCTCAAAGGTAGCCATTTAAGGCACAAAAATAAGCATGCTGAATTCCAGTTCTGCAGCCAAGCCAGTTAGGAGGAAACTCCAAGGATCAAAAGCAATTTGTGCATCTACCACCTCAAATTCATATTTGCAGAGATGAGGATTACAACAAAGAAGTTTTAATTCTATATAAAACATAGACTTGCAAAATAAAATAGTGGGAGCCAGAAAGCATATACATATTTTAGAGGGGGGACCTTTTGGAAGACCAAAAACACTCAAACCAACTGAATAAAGTAAAACTGGTGCTGCACTACAGATTTTATTAATGCTAGCTAAATGCTACAAGTGTTATTTTTATAGCATTTAACTAGTTTTATCACTATACTTTTGACATGGACAGCATCAAAGATGCAAAATTCTCAGGATCATCAAGCTGTTAAGCTAATGATCTTAAATTGGATTCAACTTCAAAGGTACTACAATTTCATTTTATTCAGTTCATGCATTTGACAAGACTAAAATTACCATCCAAGGGAACTCCATTATACTGCTTCATTGCCTTCAGAGCATCTGCTTTTCTTTCAAAATGTACATCTGCTGTGCCCAGGCTGCGACCTGATCTATCATAATGCACAGCTGCTTTCTTCAGTGTCCCAAACTCAGCAAAAAGTTCCTAAAACATCAAAAACAGCATATAGTTCCAGAATTGCGAAATGAGCAGACATGTTTCTCCAGTATGGAGACGATGACAGGGCAAATAAATTTATTCAACTGAAGACCCAAATCTTTGATGTTAGCTTTCAACATTTTCATATTCATTTCCATTTGCTATTGCATTTCACACTAGTTTTAACAACTTAGAAATGAACGTGGCTTATATGAACATGCATAAAGAATAAGAAACAAAAACCATGATTTTGGTACCTTTCAAATAAGAGCCCTGAATTTTAAAAATTGTTGCCCAAGCAGAAGCCAAACGTAGGGCAGTAAGCACAGTGGCAATGTTGTAAATGAGATAGGCTGGAACATGGTCAGTTTAGATCATTCCAAATCTATGCAGAATGCAAGTGCGGAAGACTAACCAGAAACCATTCAGGGATTTTATATGCCAGCAATTTACACCTTGGATGTTTAGCTCCATGATCAAATACCCAATAACTAAAAAATGGTCATTATGCTGTGGGAACTTCAAACTTGATCTAAACAATCTAAATACAAATTTTTCAAAGACATGGAACCTGAAATTTGTGGAATCAGAATCACAGCCGTGCATGCTAGACAGAAGGCAGCAACAATAAAAAGGATTATTAACTCAATAATTAGCACATGGTTTAGAATGGTGCTAACAGCACAAGTTTGATTCCCCCTTCAGAGATTGGCTTGGGAACCTACCTCTCTGCTTAGTGAGATGTAACAGCAAACCAATACTGACAAGAACTGGCACAAAGTTCCAGGATTGTTAAATGAGGAGGCATTTTTCCAGCACAGAAACAATGACAGGGCAAATAAATTTATTTCATTGAAGTCACAATCTTTGATGTGAGCTTTCAACATATTTCATTAATTGTTCCAGTCTATCCATCCTCTCTTTATAACTCAAGGGGAGGAATGAGAGGCTGGATGGACTGGAATTTTCTGAAGCATAGGAGGTTAGGGGTAAACTTAGAGGTCAATAAACAAAGGGCATAATCAGTTAGATAGTCAATATTTTTTTCCCAAAGATAAGGGAATCTAAGATGGAGAGCACAAGTTTAAAAGGTGAGAGATACAAAAGTCCAGAAGGGCAATTTTCTCAGGGCGGTGAGTGTTTGGAAGAAGCTGCCAGAGGGAGTAGTAACAGCAGGTACAATTTTGTCTTTTGAAAAGCATTTAGACAGTTATATGGGTATAGAAGGATATGGGCCAAACACAGTAAATAGGACTAGCTTAGAAATTTAAAAAAGGGACAGCATAGACAAGTTGGGCCAAAGGGCCTGCTTCCACGCTGTAAATTCTGATTCAAACACTGATCAGGATGGAAGTAATGGCTGATGGCCTTGCTTTTGGCAAGAACGCACACGAACAATAAAAATTAACATTTAAATACTTCCAATACACCGAGAACATAACACCTGCCTAAAAATGCTACGCTGGCACTATCAGAAACAACAGCAGTTTGTGCTGATTTGAGTAGAGTCATAATAAATAAAAAGATGACACTCTGTTTCAGGCCATTCACTTTACTCTATTAGCATCTGATAAAGTGCCACATTAAATATTATCCCATAAGCTTCAATTTTATAAAAGGGGCAGTAGCAGCATGGATAGAAAATTGCCTGATATATTGGAAACAGTTTTTTTTAAAATTCAGGAAAGGTATCAGATGGAGTTCTCTAGGACTCAGGATTTAAGCTCACTGCATGTTTTTGATAACACTAATGACCCAGACATGGTTGTACAAACAATTTTGAAGCCTGCAGATTATCACACTCCCACGTTTTGATTAAAGTTCAGCTGGTTACAGACAAGCTGGTGAAATGGTCTTTGTCTCTGCCCAAACGAACAATCCAAAATAGTACAATTTTAGGGAGGAGATGCGAGGAAGATTAGAGATTGCATATGCACAAATCAGATGGTCAAGGGACTGGTTCACAAAAGTAGTTAAAAACAGGGGGGTCCTAGGCTTCATACAAAAACTAGTACAAAATCCAGTAAATTGCATCCGACCTCTGAACAAAACCAGATTCCAAGTTAGAGGTTGACGAGAATGGCCCCAGGAATGAGGAATTATAATTAGAGATTTGAGAAGGTGGATTGCACTTTTGCATGCAGAGAAGGCTAAATGGATGTGATAGAAGCATTTAATATCATGAATTTAAAAGGAGAGAAACTGTTTTCAATGATTGTGTCCAATTATCATAGAAATCATAGAACCCTGCAGTGCAGAAAGAGGCCCTTCTGCCCATCGAGTCTGCACTAAACAATCCCATCCAGGCCCCACCCCATATCCCTACATATTATACCTACTAATCCCTCTAACCTACGCATCCCTGAACACCAAAGGCAATTTCTTAGCATGGTCAATCAACCTAACCCACACATCTTTGGATTGATTACTGAACTGATTTAATGTGCTTTGCAAAAGAACCAATTCAAGTCAATAGGATTTGGAACTGCCTGTTGAGTCGGTGGGTACAAATCAAAGTAGCCAAAAATAATTGGATAATTCTCAAAGATTATGGGAAAATAGCAAGAATAACTCTGTTTTTGGTATTGCTTTTATCAACCTATAAGAATCAAAGCTCAACCCCAAAAACTACAAGTACTCGCAAAATATTTGCGAGAAATAACTGATAGCTACCACTTCACTTACCTGAATATCTGCATCAGACACACCAAAGTCTAAGTTCGACACCAAGAGTTTTCCACCAGTTTCAACCCCACCGCTAGCTCCAAAACCACTGTCAAAAAGGTCATGTTGCCACTTGTCTGGTAGTTGTTTTGGCTATAAGAAAAGAGAGATATACCTCGCTGACTTCCTAATTTAGTTACCCCAAACATTGGTTAATTCACATACCCACCTTCCTATCTCAGCCACTCCTCCCACTCCCCACCCCACTTAAATAAATACATGTAAGGCAAGATTTAGCAACTGTCATAGAAAGTTTAATTACAAAAAAAGACATCAACCTTACCTGAAATGGATTAGCTACTTAACACAATGACGCATGTATGTAGTGAAAGTATTGGGCAGCTAATTACATTGTTTCCACTCAGTCCACTAAATTAGTAACAAGTACTCCTGTATACACAATGATAAATGAAATTTAAGCACAGAATCAGATGCAACTGTTTACTTGGTGAGAAATAAATTCACTTATTTATTATCCTACCACTGTTTCCACAGCACATCTCGAACTAAAGCCTGGATTCCTTTTAATAGCCACTAGCCAGATACTTTGGTCTGAAATTCTCCTCAGCTGCTAGTAGCTTCTCCTCCAGCAGGAACAGCTGCAACACCTCCATCTCTTCCAAGCAGATGCATTCCATTTCTCCACAAATCTTTCAGCAGCATAACAGTCCAAAAAGGAGCATTTTGCAATGGCTAAGCTCCTTTCAACTATTGATTTTTTAAAAAAAGTCTTTTAAAAGTCCAGCACCTGTCAAACTGCCAACAGTGAGATACATTTGAAGTGAATGTCCATTCGAGGGGCACTTTCAAGTCAATTGGTCATACAAGTCCACGAAGTAGTAGTGTGCAGTTCTGACCATTTCAGACCATTGTAAAAGATTAAAAGGAGCGTGAAGTTGAAGTTCTGCTCCGATTTTAAAGAATATAAGAGCATGAAGTTGCAATTTCTGCTCAATTCAGACGATTTTAGAAAATGCAAAAGTACAAAGTTGCTAATGAGGAATTCAGTACTTGAGCCGCTAGTGCCTTTATGGAGAGCACATTTTTTTTCAGACGTCCTTGCAGATGGCGACAATGCAGTTTAATCCTTTGTAAATCCCTTCATGATAAAGTATGAAAAGGGAGTGAACATTGCTGTGCGTGTTGATCCAACGCCGGCGACATCTTTGTACTTGGTTGGGCCGCCATTTTAGCTCCTGAAGAATTGGCGGCTTCCAGCGATGGAGCTCCGAGTCAGATACAAAACGTTTTATATATATGTGTGTGTATATATATAAAATAGGGATATAGAGATTTAGAAAATAAAAGACCGCATCCACTTTGATCCTGCCAGACACTCCTCCATCCAAATCCAAGAAACTCGGTCCAACAATCCGTCGTGTTCAAATTCTCTTTTCTTCCGACTCTCCGGTGTGAAAACTGGGGGCTCGGGACTCGTTTTAAAAATTAATGGGACAAACAAAATGAAAATTTTTTTTAAATCTATAACGGCTCCAATATGGCGCCGCCGTGTCACGGTTCAAAATTTGAACCGAAAAATCACTTGCAAAAGAAAAAAAACAAAATAAAAACCTATTAATGATTTTTTCCTCTCTCTTTCTCTGGATTTAAATGCAACACATTTTTGATTTTTTTTTTTAAAATCAATCTCTCTCTCTTTTTAAACCCGCGGTCGCTTCCTACCCTGCTGTACGGAGCCGGTCGGTTTCTTCCCCGGATTGCACTCTGTCTGTTGCGCATGAGGCCTACAGCCAGGCCCCCCGCCCCAGCTCCACCGCGGCCTCCCGCTGCTCCTCGGCCGGCCAGGCCACCTCGGCCTGCTCCCCGGCCCATGCCGCCGCCTCCACCACCACCTCCACCGCCGCCGCCGCCTCCTCCACCACCACCCCGGCCGCCTCGGCCACCGCGGCCGCCCGGGCTCTTCTGCCGGTTGAGTTTGATGATGTCGTCCAGGGACATGTCGAGTTTGTCGCCCATTTTCCTCTC
Source organism: Sphyrna mokarran (assembly GCA_024679065.1). Taxonomy (NCBI): domain Eukaryota; kingdom Metazoa; phylum Chordata; class Chondrichthyes; order Carcharhiniformes; family Carcharhinidae; genus Sphyrna; species Sphyrna mokarran. The sequence continues at coordinate 9,059,852 of JAGIQG010000021.1, read as the reverse complement.
GAGAAAAACTTTCCTTCCCCCTCCCCTTTTCACCTCACAACGGGAGGAGGTTTCTTTTCCGAACAGACGAGGGTTTTACTTATAAGCTAGTTCTTCAACTGTTTCGAAGGGAACCTTTTCTTTTAAGTGACCGTTTGTTGCGGCGAGTTTTTATTTTTAAATTAAGTAACTGAAACTCTCTCAGCTTTGCCCGCGGCGCCGCACGTTAGAAACTCGGTAATGGCGGCTTTAAGGACAGAACGGGCGGCAGCGGCGGCACCGTCGACTGCGCCTGCGCCGCACGACGCCACACGTCACAATGGAATTCATCACCGCCATCGGATTGGACCAATGGGAAAACGGGGATACTGCCAGTGCGCAGAGGCGGCGGGCGGGCCATTCATAAAGTGCGGTTTGGCGCCTTTTCCAAGGAGTGGAATGATGTGACGTCAGAGCGCTAGCTTCCCCCCCCCCCGCCCCGGGCTATCCCGCTGAGTTGGCTCAACTCGCAGCATTGGCAACATGCCAACTAGCACCAGGACTGGAAAATCTGACATTAAAATAGACCCAATTTAATATCTTGTGGAAAATCCTTACAATGTAGAAGGAGACCATTCGGCCCATTGAGCCTACACGGATCACAATCCCACCCAGATTCTATCCCTGTAACTCCATGTATTTACCCTGTTAGTCCCCTGACACTGAGGGGCAATTTAGCATGGCCAATCCACCTAAGTAAAGTTTGACAACACCAATTTTAAATCCAACCAATTTATTTGAAAGTAAATCTGCGAGCTCTCAGTCTTTGTGGCCTTCGTCAGGCAAATGAGGTGTTCTGGTTTCCAAAAGCACACATCAGCACAGAGTTTACAGATTGCTGATTAGAATGTGAATCCTTACGCCTAACCTGCTATTCAAGTCTTAAAGTGGCTAACAGCAGAGGTTAGAGGGATGTGTATTGTCTCCACACAGCACAGTAAGTGAGGACCCACACACCTTTGGAGTGTAGGAGGAAACCCACACAGACACAGAGAAATGTGAAGACTCGTGCAATTAACACTGAAATTACTGTGAAAATTCCCTAGTCGCCACACTCCAGTGCCAGTTTGGGTACATGGAGAGTCTTTAGCATGGCCAATGCACCTAACCAGCACATCTTTCAGACTGCAGGAGGAAACCAGAGCACCCAGAGAAAACCCACGCAGACATGGGGAGAATATGCAGACTCTGCACTGACAGTGATTCAAGCCGGGACTCGAACCTGAGTCCCTGGCGCTGTGAGGCAGCTGTGCCAACCATTGTGCCACTGTGCCAACCATTGTGCCACTGTGCCATCCCATTACTGACCCTTCATCAGAACCAAGGAAAGTTAGAAATTTCATAGATTTTAAGTGAAAGGTGGGAGGGAGAATAGACGTGAAGTTTTGTGATAGAGTGGAGTGGCAGGGGAGATTTATGCTTGAACCCTACAGAAGGATCATCAATCGCAGAATCCCTATAGTGCCAAAGAGGCCATTTTGCCTGTTGAGTCCAACTCTCTGACCCAGTATCTTGCCCAGTCACTTTTTCTGCTCTATTCCTGTAACCCACATTTATCATGACTAATCCACCTTTTGATTTTGATTTGATTTCATTTCACTTATTATTGTCAATTATATTAGTCTACAGTGAAGAGTATTGTTTTTTGCAACAAAGCAAACCATACATAGGGAAGGTAATGAGGAAGTGCAGAATGTAGAGATAATTACAGCTAGGGTATAGTGAAAGGTCAACATAGTGCAAGATAGGTCCATTCAAAAGTCTGATGGCAGCAGGGAAGAAGCTGATTTAGAGTAGATTGGTATGTATCCTTAGACTTTTGTAGCTTTTTCCCAACGGAAGAAAGTGAAAGAGAGAATGCCTGGAGACGTGTGGTCCTTAATTATGCTGGCTGCTTTTCTGAGACAACAGGAAATGTGGACAGTGTCGATAGATGGGAAGATGGTTTAAGTGATGGACTAGGCTTTGTTCATGACTCTTTGTGGTCTTGCACAGAGCAGGAGCTATTACCAAGCTCTGATATAACCAGAAAAAATGCTTTCTATGGTGCATCTTAAAAGTTGGTAAGAGTTGTAGCAGACATGCCAAATTTCCTTGGTCTTCTGAGGAAGTAGAGGTATTGGTGGGCTTTCTTAACTATAATGTTGCCATGGAAGGACCAGGACAGGTTGTTGGTAATCTGGATACCTAAAAACCTGAAGGTCTTGATCATTTCTACTTCATCCTCGTTCACGTAAACAAGGGCATGCCCCCTATTATGCTTCCTGAAGTGGATGACTATCGCCTTTGTTTTGTTGGACATTGAGGGAGAGATTATTGTCATCACATCAGTTCACCAGATTCTCTATCTCTTTCCTGTATTCAGTCTCATCATTATTTGATATCCAACCCACGACAGTGGTGTCATCAGCTAACTTGAAAATCGAGTTGAAGGGGAATTTGACCATACCAGCATAGGTGTATATGGAGTAATGTAAGGAGCTGAGGACACAGCTTTGTGGGGCACTGGTGTTGAGGATGATTGTGGAGGAGGTGTTGTTAGCCTATCATTACTGATTGCAACCTGTGGGTTAGGAAATTCAAGATGCAATTGCAGAGGGGGGAGCTGAGCCCCAGGCCATGGAGTTTGGAGAAGAGTTTCATGGGTATAATAGTGTTCAAAAGTGAGCTGCAGTCAATAAGTAGGAATTTGATATAGATGTCCTTGTTACCTAGGTGTTCCAGGGTTGAGTGCAGGGAGGGAGCTGTTGGAGTGGTAGGCAAACTGGGAAGCTAGAATTGATTCCTGCTATGACAACCTTTCAATGCACTTCATAATGATGGATGTTGAAGCCACTGATGTCATTGGCTTTTCTTTGGTACCAGGATGATGGTCGTCTCCTTGAAGTAGATAGGGAGCTCAAATTGGTGTAAAGAGAGGTTGAAGCTGATTGCAAATACCCCCACAAGCTGCTTTGTGCAAGATCTGAGTTCACGTCTGGGTACCCCATCCAGGCCAGTCGCTTTCTTTGGTTGACCTTTGAGAATGCTGATCTGACATCTGCAATGGTGATCTTGGGTACAGATTCTTTTAGCATGGCCAATCCACCTAATCTGCACATCTTTGGACTGTGGGAAGAAACCCACTGAGACATAGAGAGAATGTGCAAACTCCACACAGACAGTCCCCCGCATATCTTTCAGACCATCGGAGAATACCGGAGAAAACCTGGAATTGAACCCAGGCCCCAGGTTCTGCATCCTATCTTGAAAGCAATATATGTGAATGTTACTGTTTCAATTGGAAGGAATGCTTGAGGTGTTGGATAGTGAGAATAGATGACGCAAAAAGGCAAATGATGCATCTTCTGTGCTGGCATAGAAAGGTGTCAAGGGAAGGGGAGAGAGTGTTAGGAATTGGACAGGATATCACTGAGGGAACAATCCCTTTAGAATGCTGAAAGGGGAGGGAAGGGAAAATGTGTTTGGCAGTGACAGCAAGCTGACAAAGATAGCTGAGGGTGATCCATTGATTATGAAGGCTAATGGGATAGAAGATGTGGAAATGGGAACTCTGTCATGCTTCTGGGATAAACTCAGTAAAGTTTTACAACACCAATTTTAAATCCAACCAATTTATTTGATAGTAAATTTGCGAGCTTTCGACTCTATGGCCTTCGTCAGGCAAATGCAGTGTTCTGGACTGCAATAGCACTCATATCAACACAGACAGTCACAGATTGCTGATTAGAATGCAAATCCTTACATCTAACCTGCTATTCAAGTGTTAAAGTGGCTAACAATGTGTGTGAAGGGAATCCTGAGCATTGGTTAGAGAATTGTGTATTTTCTCCAGACAGCACAGTAAGTGAGGTTTTTTGCTAACCCAGGCAAGTTACGGGGGTTACAGATAGTGTGTCATGAAGCCAAGATCCCTGTTAAGACCGTCCTCATGTGTGCGGAACTTGGCTATCAGTCTCTGCTCAGCAACTCTGCGCTGTCGTGTGTCACGAAGGCCCCCTTGAAGAACATTTACCTGCAGGTCGGAGGCCGAATGCCCATGACTGCTGAAGTGTTCGCCCACAGGAAGGGAACTGTTTTGCCTGGTGATTGTTGAGCGATGCTCATTCATCCGCTGTCGTAGTGTCTGCATGGTCTCCCCAATGTACCATGCTTCGGGACATCCTTTCTTGCAACGTATTAGGTAGACAACGTTGGCCGAGTTGCAAGAGTATGTACCGTGCACCTGGTGAATGGTATCCTCACGTTTGATGATGTCGTCCATGTCTATGATCCGGCATGTCTTGCAGAGGTTGCTGTGGCAGGGTTGTGTGGTATTGTGGTCACTGTTCTCCTGAAGGTTGGGTAGTTTGCTGCGAACAATGATCTGTTTGAGGTTGTGCGGTTGTCTGAAAGCAAGAAGTGGGGGTGGGGATGGCCCTAGCAAGATGTTTGTCGTCATCAATGATATGTTGAAGACTCCGGAGAAGATGTCGTAGCTTCTCCACTGTGTCCACCGGACAGAGTACCCTTTGTTGTCCAGTACTTCCCCGGAGCGGAGAAGCTACGACATCTTCTCCGGAGTCTTCAACATATCATTGATGACGACAAACATCTTGCTAGGGCCATCCCCACCCCCACTTCTTGCTTTCAGACAACCGCACAACCTCAAACAGATCATTGTTCGCAGCAAACTACCCAACCTTCAGGAGAACAGTGACCACAATACCACACAACCCTGCCACAGCAACCTCTGCAAGACATGCCGGATCATAGACATGGACGACATCATCAAACGTGAGGATACCATTCACCAGGTACACGGTACATACTCTTGCAACTCGGCCAACGTTGTCTACCTAATACGTTGCAAGAAAGGATGTCCCGAAGCATGGTACATTGGGGAGACCATGCAGACACTACGACAGCGGATGAATGAGCATCGCTCAACAATCACCAGGCAAAACAGTTCCCTTCCTGTGGGCGAACACTTCAGCAGTCATGGGCATTCGGCCTCCGACCTGCGGGTAAATGTTCTTCAAGGGGGCTTTCGTGACACACGACAGCGCAGAGTCGCTGAGCAGAGACTGATAGCCAAGCTCCGCACACATGAGGACGGTCTTAACAGGGATCTTGGCTTCATGACACACTATCTGTAACCCCCGTAACTTGCCTGGGTTAGCAAAAAACCTCACTTACTGTGCTGTCTGGAGAAAATACACAATTCTCAACCAATGCTCAGGATTCCCTTCACACACATTGTTAGCCACTTTAACACTTGAATAGCAGGTTAGATGTAAGGATTTGCATTCTAATCAGCAATCTGTGACTGTCTGTGTTGATATGAGTGCTATTGCAGTCCAGAACACTGCATTTGCCTGACGAAGGCCATAGAGTCGAAAGCTCGCAAATTTACTATCAAATAAATTGGTTGGATTTAAAATTGGTGTTGTAAAACTTTACTGAGTTTACCCCAGTCCAACGCCGGCATCTCTACATTATGCTTCTGGGAGGGAGGGGAACAGTGTAAGAGCAGCGGTCCATGAAACAGAATTGGATGTTCAGCAGTAGTTATTATCCTTACTAATTGCGGGTTAGAAAGTTCAGGATCCCATTGCAAAAGGAAGAACAGAGCCCCAGGCAACGGATGAGTTTTGTTGGAATAATTATGTTGAAGCTGAGCTGTAGTAAATACATAGGAGTCTGACATAGGTGTCCTTGTTATTAGGTGTTCCAGGTTTGAGGGCCAGGGAGATGGCCTCTGTGATGGACCTATTGCAGTAGTGGATCCAGGGAAGCTGGAAGGCTGGAATTGATTTGTGCTATGACTAACCTTTTGAACCTTAAAAAATAGCCACATTTCATTGAACATGGCTTAACCTTTTGATGGTGTTTCTAACTGAGAGTAGAAAAGATGGAGTTCTCACAGATCAGTTGTGATTACTGATTACTGGTTCTGAGCGGGTGGGGAAGGGTATATACTACTGAGGAAGCAGTTATTGACAGGCTGTAACTTTAGGATCTCCTCATTATTTAAATTCCAAAATTACTGTCAGATTGAGAGGATTGCTATGTGTTAATTTGCTATTATAAACCCTGCGAATCACTCACGTTTATCTCTTTCATTCTCCACAGATGCTTTCTGACGTGAAGGTCTTCCATGGATTGAGTTAGAAGGAGAGGCTGAATAGACTGGGACTTTTTTCTCTGGAGCATAGGGGGCTGAGAGGTAACGTTATAAAATAATAAGGGGCATAAAAAAGGTAGATAATCGATATCTTTTCCCAAAGGTAGGAGAGTCTAAAACTAGAGGACAAAGGTTTAAGGTGAGAGGGGAGAGATACGAAAGTGTCCAGGGGGGCAATTTTTTCACACAGAGGATGGTGAGTGTCTGGAAGAAGCTGCCAGAGGTAGTAGTAGATACGGGTACAATTTTATCTTTTAAAAAGCATTTATATGATTACATGGGTACAATGAGTATTAAGGGATATGGGCCAAATGTGGGCAATTGGGATTAGTTTAGGACTTAAAAAAAAGGCAGCATGGACAAGTTGTGCCAAGGGACCTGTTTCCATGCTGTAAACCTCTATGAATCTATGACACTCCATTTAGTTTTATTTCACTACTCTGTGTCTGCAATATTTTGCCTTTGTTCATTTAATGTATTAACTTTCCTTTATTTTACTTATAATTTGAGAGTTTATTACATGGCCATCACTTACTCCCCCTCCATCTATTCACCAATTGATAATTGTTGTCATCAATTAACTATCAATTTAACATAAAATCTCCCTTTCAAAGGGACACATATTTACAGTTAAAACAAAAAAAATCACATTAAATGAAAATGTTGTCAGCAATGTTGACTATACACACTGGCCCTCAGGCATCCACCAGTCACAGAACATAAAACATAGAACATTACAGTGCAGCACAGGCCCTTTGGCTCTTGATGTTGCGTCAACCAGTGGAACCAATCTAATGACCCTCTAACCTAAACTATTCCAATGTTATCCATATGCCTATCCACTGACCATTTGAACGTCCTTAAAGTTGGCGAGTCCACAGCTACTGCAGGCAGGACATTCCACGCCCTTACTATCCTCTGAGTAAAGAAGGCCCGGGCGTACCGGCAGACATCATATTCTAAAGATGTGCAGGTTCGGTGAATTGGTTATTCTCAATTGCCCCTTAGTGTCAGGAGGACTAGGGGATAAACAGATTGGGTTACGGTGATAGAACCTGGGTGGGATTGTTGTCAATGCAAAGTCGATGAGCCAAATGGCCTTTTTCTGCATTGTAGGGATTCAACGATTCCCGCTCCAGGGATATCATAGAAGAGAGGCAGGCAGTCAGACCATTTCAGTCTGTGAATTGCTTGCTACCTGGAATTATTAATTTCTGCTAAAAGGCAGCCTGAACTCAATCTCCTCTCTCTTTGCTGGTTGCTTATACTGAGTGCCATTACTCCCATCCCACCCAGAGGGCTGAAAGTACAATGAGCAAACCCATACATGATATCGTCTATGACTGCAGCGTTTTGTCAACATTCAGTTCACCTCCCAGGATCTCTCTTCTACTATTTGCAATTGTAATTTGCACAATTCCAACATTGTGCATGATCTATTATCGACACTTTGGCTCTAATGTTCTGCCTATTCACACTGTGTGCCACCACTGCATTTGAGGATGGAGAATTTGGCGTTCAACTAACTCTCCGTTCACTGCAGTGGGACCAGAGAATCCTGATGGTGTGAATGGCCGGAAAATTCTGGCCCTCCTCTTCATTGGAGTTTAGAAGAATGAGAGATGATCTTATTGAGATGTGGAATTCTCAGGAGCTTGACAATGTCAAGAAGCTTAAAGAAAATAGAGATCTAAGATTTGGATAAAATAAAGATGAAAGGTGCTTGGCTAAAATAATGTTTGAAGGTGAGATGAAAGAAGAATTGATAAGGAGGACTGCTGTCTGGAGAGGTTCTTATATGCGAATTAGCTTAGAAGTAGGGCAAACAGATACTTATGTGCAGTGGGGAACAATAGAGTATAAATTTTAGATGTTGAATCTGTAAGAAAGATGAGTTCAAAGTGGAGATACAAAGATATAGTTTACACTTACATGCTAAAAACTTGGTTTCAAAGGCAAGTTGATCAGATAGAAGGAGATCAAAATGGATATTTGGTATATCAGCTCTGTATTGTAAGGAGGATAAGAGAGAAAAGAAACAGTTCATAAGCAGTTATGACCACAGCTGCACTGAAAACCTCAGCCAGGAAGCAGAATTCTAGGCTGAAAGCTGCTGATTCAAAACATCAGAGAAAAAGCTACACTGAACAAATGACTTCTTCCTAAAGTTAAAGATAACTCATGGCTGGTAACCATTTGCTGAATTTACCTCATACAGCTATACTTATTTTGGGACAAGGGACATTTTTTGGAGTTCAGGCCATAAATAGATAAGAATAGGGCCACTGTCAGAGTACTGCGTCCACATCATTAGCCATTATTGATCTTAAATATACCCTTGTTGTGTATTGTGGTCTTTCTCATTGTGTGTTTTTACATATTATTCAAAATTCTTTTATTTAAGTAGCCACAACAAGCTGTGCCTTTCCTTGTTGGTTTGCATAATCTTTCTTATATTAAATTGAAAAAATACATTCTTAAGAACCTCTGTTCTAAGTTACCCTTTCTGGGTCTTGGGACACCCTCATGTTTAACAACAGGATAGATGCCAAGAGGTTCTTTCCCTTTGTAGGAGAGCCAAGAACCAGGCAGCATAATCTCAGGGTAAGGGGTCAACCATTGAAGACAGAGATGAGGAGGAATTTCTTCCCTCAGAGGGGAGTGAATCTATCAAATTCTTTATGCAGAGGGTTGTAGAGGCTGGGTCGTTAAATTTGTTACAACCTCAGATAGACAGATTTTTAATCAGTAAGGAAATCAACGGTTATGGGGATAAGGCAGGAAAGTGGACTTGAGGATTATTATCTCAGATCAGTCATGATTTCATTGAATGGTGAAGCTACTTGATGGGTCTAATAGCCTACTTCTGCTTCTACACATTATGGTCTTATTTATACCATCACAAACTTTCTATGTAATCTAGTTATCTCCCTTGCCAAATCAGACAATTGCCAGACTGTGCCTAGATAAGCCACAATCTCAAAATTGAAGTCATCCTTTTTGATTCCCACCTGTAACCTCTGATTCCTCCCCCCCCCCACTCCGATATTTTGCCTTGGTTATCACCCCACACTAAATCATGAAGCGTGGAGCTGTTCTGCTTCTCAACTCCAAGCGAAAGTGTGCTGCTTTCATCCATCTTTGTGACAATGCCCCACATCCTCCCCTCAACCTTACAAATTCTGAGACCGCGTCTTTGATATCTGACAATTTAACTTCTTGAATGATATGTGTCCCTTTCTGGGCCAATATGCATCTTCCTTCATCCCAATACTTCCATAGCCTCACCTCTCCTTATCTCTGCAACTTAACCCCCCAACCCCCCAGCTTGTTCTCTTGTATATCCCTGACTTTAATTGCTTCACCATTGGCATCCACGCCTTCAGTTGCTTAGAGTTTAAAATTGAAACCCATCCCTAAACCTCTCGCCCTGTGTCCTTTTCCCATCCTTTAAGACATTCTTTGAACCGTACCTCTTCGCTCTGTCCTAATTTAGTCTTGGTGCCAAATATTGGTTGCTAATCTGTCCTGCAAAGTGCCTTGAGACATTTTTACCATCAAAAGCAAGTTGTGTTTTTCCTCAAGTACCCTCTGTATCCTAGTGTTAGGAAATAGAAATCATTTAAATTATATTTGTTAGTATTGTGTGTTAGTAATAACGTACAAGTTTAAGCTTACTTTGTGCTTCTGTATTTGCATGCTAAGAAAGAGTTAAAACTTTAATTTTGCTTCATGTTACATTGGCACAGTGGTTAGCATTGCTGCCTAAGCACCAGGGACACGGTTCGATTCCTGGCTTGGGTCACTGTTTGTGTGGAGTCTGCATGTTCTCCCTGTGCCTGCGTGGGTTTCCTCCCATAGTCTAAAAATAGCAGGTTAAGTGGACAAGCCATGCTAAATTCTCACTCTCTGTACACAAACAGGCTCAGAATGTGGCAGCAAGGGGATTTTCGCAGTAAATTCATTGCAGTGTTACTGTAAGCCTATTTATGACACTGATGACTTAAAACAAAAATGGTTAAACGAAAATGCCTGCATGTCTATAATTTAGTTTAAACTTTACCTTCATTGTAATCAAGATCTCCCAATGTCAAAGTAGTTACAGTCTTTAAAAAACACTAAGCTGTGGCTTATCAACCAGAGGCTGACACTAAAAAACAGGAGTATTTGAATTCAGTTGGAACTAAGTAACTGAGAAGGAAAAAGTTTTCCACAGAAGCTGCCAGCACAGGCAGGACAATGCAGTGAGACTGAAAGCAAGTTCCAGAAGTTAAAGTATAGAAATTTTCAGAAATCTTGAAAATTAAAAGAAGAAAGTTTCGGGAAGACTGAAGACAAAAAGACAAAGAACTGAAATCTGACCAAAGTACTGATCATTTATTTTAAAGGGGCAGAGAGAGGCTTCCAGTTAAAGACAGAGCTGCAAAGTGCAGACTTGGAAAAGTCGGCTCGTGAGAAGCCACACATCTGAAATAATCCTATTGGTGGTGTGTGATTTTTTTTCTAAATCATGTTTTCTGCAATTGTAAGCAGGTCTTTTTGGCCTCAGTTGTTTTCTCATTATGGCGTTGGTTTGCCTGGAGGAGTCTTTTCATTGTTGCTTAACAAGAGTTTGTTTATTTCTATTGGGTTGTTTATGATTCTGCATTGTTCGAAGAAAAACTGATTGGCAAGTCAGGTAACAGGAGCCCTTTAGTTTTCAGTTTGAGTTGCTGTTTAGTTTGGCTTTAGAATGGATATTAACCTGGAAAGAACTCTCTTTCTCTCTCTCTTATCTCTCTCTCCCTGGCTTTGGAATGCTACTAAAATCTGAAAACAAGGTTTTGCCTTTCTGAAGGGGGAAATCTGCTGTTGGTGGCTTGCCTAGAGTCCTACTGTTTGGGAAACTGTTCTGGCATCAAACTGTTCTGAGTCCATCCAGAGAACTGCAGACTTCACCCAAAGGACTCAATTCCAGTATCACGTGAGCATTAGTCTTTGCTGTGTTAAATCTGTTTGAAGGGTCTTTGTTTATGGGATTGGTTTGATTGGGACAGTTCCTATATTCGTTAAGGTCTATACATTATTATGGTTGTTCTGGTGTTGTGTGTGTTGTGAAGTTAGTGTTTGCAAAATTATTAAATAATTGTAAAAATGCTAAGAGCAGACAGCACTGCATCGTCTAAAAGATAGTTGTTTTTTTTCAGGTGCAAGAATCCAATACAGTCTGAAACAAAGTATCAGGGCAAAAACAGCAGGGTTATCTTGGTAACAGACTTTGGGTGTTTGAATCAGATTGTTTTTGAATTTTAACCAATCAGTTTGAAATAGGCATTTGAATAGCAGTAGCCTATCAGAGTTAAATTTTGATGTTTTGATAACCTGTAAACCGATCACAGGTAGATAGCTTTCTGATAGACAAAGGGAATTAAGGGTTATGGGGAGAAAGCAGGAAAGTGGAACCAATCCACTTCAAATCAGCCATGATCTTATTGAATGGTGGGGCAGCTCGAAGGGCTGGATGGCTGACTCCTGCTCCTATTTCTTATGTTCTTATTGTGAGGTTTTTGGTTTGTCATATGGGATATAGACCGACTCCCAGCTCCAGAAAAAGGCCAGAATACCATCTGCCATCGATTGCCACAAATCTCAGCTGGAGAGACATCAATTGACTCTGTCAGTGTAACAGCTGCATTTATGTCTTAAGAGAAAGCCTCATCCCAATCGTAAAAGAACAATGGACGAACAGAAGGAAGAAGAAATCAGCAAAGAAGAAACATTCTAGAAGACTACAAACTTGATTGACATTAGAGTAACTCAAATTTTTATTTGATTTTTTGTTTGTAAGTGGGAATTGTAATTATCTAAACAGCATTCCATTAGAATAGTGGTTTGTTAATAGATTAGTTAACCCATTCATTGTTAGTTAGGTAAATAAAGTGTTACTTGTTTCAGTTAAAAAAAAGTGTTAGGTAGTTATTTTGATTTAACTACTAAAATTGCTGAAGACAGATTGTACTGTTCCCAACATACCCTTTAATAGATTATGAAGAGAAATAGTGCTGTTTGAGTGGTTGAGTGTTAGTTCTCTGAGAGATCATCCTCCTCTTCATAACATTTGAAATCAATAGAAGTTATTATTAATATTCTTACTAAACTTTGTTTGATAAAAGTTCACCGGTAGGTCATTCGAATCATACCTGACGTAAAATCTATTGTGTTTATCTAAGCCAAATTCAAGATGCAAAACCTATGATCCAGGCAGGCTCCGTAAAACACTTTGGAGTTTCTGACCTGAATTATGATAGGTGACTTTTAAAATAGTGTGTATAGCAGTGGTGTCCTGTTGGTGTAGCTGTGTATCCAAGAGATTGTGTGGAAATTTGAGGAATACCAAAAGGAGAGGTTGGAATCCTGGAAGTGGATCCTTGGTGAAGGCATCTTTAAAATTTTGTTCGTGGGACATAGATGACACTGGCTGGCCAGCATTTATTGCCCACCACAGTTATCTTTGAGAAGCTGGTGGTGAGTTATGTTCTTGAAACACTGCAGTAACATGTTGCAAAATAAAACTTTGTGTTGGAGAAGGTTTTAAAGTGTGCTGAGAATGGAGTTTGGAAACCCTCATATGAAAGCCAGAATTCCAGTGAGGCCCGTTATGTAGTATGTCAAGCATCTGGGTGAATTTACTGAGGAATCCATAGAAATTGTATTGGATGGCATTTATCATTTGCTTTCAGAGTGTGGTGTGTCTGGCCATATTTCACCTATTGGTTTACATGGACTGTGTACTTAGAGTATATTTGAGTATAAGATAGATTATAACTTGAGTTATCCTTATAAATCTGTAAAGGTATAGCTGGGTGAAGTATTAGTGTATTATAGTTAATCTTCTCTTGTTGAATAAATGTTTTATCCTTTTGTTAGAAGTTAATTGGCTGTCCTGTGACTCTGTTCCTCCACATTTCTAAACAAAAAAATACAAGGTACAAACTACTGAGCTGGAATCATAACATTAATTCAAATCTTTGCATGGCCCATACTGATAATCTCCCATCTAGCTTCTATGCTTAAGGCCTTCACTCCATTCTCTTTCTCTCACCATCAGCACCATCATTACAAGTTGCACAGTAAAGTCGATGAGGAACTAAGTGAAGTATTTGCATTAAATGATAGTGCAAGCTGGTTTCTTTTGCACTTACTTATTGTTTTTAATATATTTCACACAATTGTACTGGTTAATGTTAAATTTTTAATCATGATCTGTTGGTTCAATTCGGTCAAGGGTCAAGTTCTGCAGCGATCTTCTTTCCAAAACTGGACTCGGAATCACACTGAGTGATCATTAATGGAGAGTGATGCTGATAATTGGGACTGTGAGTTGATGATGGAAATCTAAAACTATTTAGAAAACATTTCATTGAATAAACCAATAGTGTTACAGCATTGCGGGTTCATTCGTAACTTAAAAGGATTTTAAGGAGACTGACACAGTTGAACTGCAGAAAATCTATTTTCTGTTCAGTATTTTTTTGTGTTGCTTTTTTGATTCTGCCCATTGTGTGTTTAAGAGCAGAATGCCAGTTCGGACTCCATAGGGACAGTTACATTGCTTTGACATTCTGCCATTCAGAAATTCATTAGTTGTGCTTAGCATATATCACTATCCCCTCTGGAGCCATTATTCTTGGGTCTCATCTGCTGAAAATTGTTGCTTCCTGGTTCTGTTCCCATGCAGAGTAAACATATCCTTCATGGACCGTATAAAATCTCAATGTTAAAATCACTACAACTTATCAAGGGATTATTCACAGGGCATAGTTTCTGACTTCCTCACTTGATTTCTCTTGTTAATTGACATCTTTTTCCATACTGATGCTTACAATTGATATTTGTCCCTATAAAACACAAAAACTGTGGTGAATGTTGGAACCATGCAGCTGGAAATAAGCACATAAATGAACAGTGCTTTGACAGGTTCGTCAACAGCACAAATCAATTCCTACCTACCAGATTGTCTGGATCCGCTATAGTTCACCTATTGCCACAACAGATCCACAGCAGACACTATCTCCATGGCCCTATACTCAAACCTGGAAACACCTCGATAACAAACACACCTATGTCAGACTCCTATTCATACACTACAGCTCAGCCTTTAACACCATTATTCCTACGATACTCATCTCCAAACTTCATATTCTGGGGCTCAGCTCCTGCCTCAGTGACTGGATACTGAACTTCCTAACCCACAGACCACAATTAGTAAGGATAGGCAACAGCACATGCTCAAGACCGGTGCTCCACGAGGCTGTGTCCTCAGCCCCTTACTATATTACTTATACACTTATGGCCAAATTCCCCACCAACTCAATTTTCAAATTTGTTGATGACACCACCGTTCTGATTCGGATCTCAAACAATGATGAGACACAAGTCAGGAAATAGATAGAGAATCTGGTGAACCGGTGCGATGACAATAATCTCTCCCTCAATGTCAACAAAATGAAGGAGATAGAGATCGACTTCAGAAAGCATAATGGAGGGCATGCCTCTGTCAGTATCAATGGGGATGAAGTAGAAATAGTCAAGAGCTTCAAGTTTCTAGGTGTCTAGGACACCGACAACCTGTCCTGGTCCCTCCATACGGACACTATAGTTAGGAAAGCTCACCAACGCCTCTACTTTCTCTGGAGACTAAGAAAATTTGGTATGTTCACGACAACTCTCACCAACTTGTACAGATGCACCGTAGAAATCGTTCTGGTTATATCAGAGCTTGGTGCAGCTCTGCTCTGTCCAAGACCACAAGAAACTACAAAGGGTCGTGAATGAAGCCCAGTCCATCACTCAAACCAGCCTCCCATCCATTGATACTGTCTACACTTTTCGCTGCCTTGGAAAAGCAAACAGCATAATCACACAGCCCACACATTCTCTGTTCCACCTTCTTCCAATGGGACAATGATACAGAATTCTAAGGACATGTACCCCTGACTCAAGATCAGCTTCTTCCATGCTGCCATCAGACTTTTGAATGTACCTACCTTGCATTAAGCTTTATCTTTCTTTCACCCTGGCTTTGACTGTAACACTACATTCTGCACTCCCTCGTTTTCTTCTATATCACTGGTATAGTACGAAAGAAACAATATCTTTCATTGTATGCTAATATGTGCGACAATGATAAATTGAACAGTTTATGTGCTTAAATTTGAACAGTTGTTATCAAGTTGACTCGAGTGTCTTGTGTGTTTAAGTCTGTATATCACTGATATTTGCTTTTGTTTGTCATTCGTTGTTTATTGAGTTACAGAGTCATAGGTTGGAATCTCACCTCCATTCACATCAGCGACACTTTCCCATCCCGCCGCAGTGACTGGAGATTTGGCTGGCCACTAAATTCTCCGCTGCGGATTGGAGCGTGGCATTAACAGCCAGTAAGATTGCAGCCATATGCCGTGATTCTCAGGGCCCATTTGCTCTGGGCACAGATCCCATATGATCACTAAGTCTCCCAAGAGGGCCATAATGGGATCTGTGCCGGCCAGATTGGTTTAAGATCTTCCCCACCCCTTGCTAGCCCAGAAGGACCATGAAGCTGATTACCATGAAATGGATTTAATTCGAATGTAATTATACAGCATAACGCTGGAGTGTTGAAGGCTCCTCCCTTCCGGAGTGATGTCATTCTGGTGGGAATCACGAATGGTTTTGGCAAGGGTACACCACCGGTGATGACTATGCCGGGGGCGAGGAGTGAGTATAGTTCCCTGGGTGGAGAAGGACATGGCTGGGCAGTGCCCAGCCCTGTTGGCACTGCCAGGTTTGGCATAGGCAGGGATGGCCCCTCTGTATAGCCCCTTATGTGTCGGGGGTGCCCATGGATGATGGGAAGGGACTTGTTACTGTATTAGAGGTGAGATGGTCTGATGTTAGCAGGGGCTGGGGGTTGGGTCAGTCTGATCATTGCTTTGTATGACAGGGAGGTGTCTCTATCTTTCACTGGTGAGGTTCCCCTCTGCATGCAAGGGTCAGGAGTATTCCTCTTGTCTATCGGGGGTCCCAATGTTCGTGGGGGTCCCGGTGTTTGTGGATAGCCAGAGCCCTGATGTCCAATGGCGGGGTATGTAGGAGGGGGTCCCTTTATTTTTGTTTAGAAATCGAGATGCCCTCTATATCTGAAATCGCTGAATCCCAACATTGCTGACAGGTTTAGGCCCTGCCTGCCCAGCTGGCTGTGTGATTCTCGCCAGCACTTTGAGATTACACAGAAGAGGCAGCCGTGAAACCAGCAAGTTCCACTCAGCTTTTCTTACCTGATCCAAAGATGTGTAGGTTAGAATGATTGGCCAGGTTAAATTGCCGCTTAGTGTCAGGAGGATTAGTAGGGCAAAGATGGGCATTACAGGATACGGCCTGGATGGGATTATTATGGATGCAGGCTCGATGGACTGAATGGCCTCCTTCTGGACCATAGGGATTCTACAATTCTATGATTGATCCTGTGCAATTTTAGGAAAATTCCCCCACAGACTTTAACAACACAGAATGATGCCCCTCAGCCCACCATCTGTGTGCAGCCCATCAAGCACCTATCCATTTCCCATCTCCATATTCCCATTTCTCACTTGGTCTGTAGCCTTGTACGCTCTGGCATTTCTAGTATTCACCTGAATGCTTTTCTAATATTGAAGGCTCTCCACCTCCACCACACTTTAGGAGGTGAATTCCAGATTCCCACCACCCTTTGGGTGAAAATGGTTTTCCTCAAATCCCTCCTTAATCTCCTGCCCCTCACCTGAAATCTCTGCTCTCTGGTTATTGACTCCTCTACTAAGGGGGAAAGCTTCTCCCTATCTATCCTATCTATGTCCCTCATAATTTCATAAACAGGTTCCCCTTCCACCTTCACTGCTCCAAGGTAAACAACACCATCCTAACCAGCCTCTCTTCATAGCTGGAACGCTCCAGCCTAGGCAACATTCTTGTGAATATCCTCTACACCCTTTCTAGTGCAATCACATTCTTCCCATAGTTTCTTGACCGGAACTGCACACAGTACTCTAGTTACTGTCTAATCGATGTTGATACAGCTGCATTATAACCTCCCTGAATACAATATAGTCCATTATATTCTATGTCTGGACTAATAAAGTATTCCATATGGTTTCTTAACTACCTTATCTACCTGTCCTGCCGCCTTCAGGATCTTTGGACATGCACTCCAAGATCCCTCTGGCCTTCTGTACTTCCTAGAATCTTACTGTTCATTGTGTATTGCATCACTTGCTTATCTTCTCAAAATTCATCACCTCATACTTTTCAGAGTTAATTTCCATTTGCCACCTTTCTGTCCATCTTGTTTAGATAGAATGGCATGGTGGCACAAAGGTTAGCACTGCTACTTCAAAGTGCCAGGGACTTGGGTTTGATTCCCTGCTTGGGTCGCTGGCTGTATGGAGTTTGCATGTTCTGCCTGTATTTGTGTGGGTTTCCTCCAGGTACTTCAGTTTCCTCCCACAGTCTGAAAGATGTGCTGATTTAGATGCATTGACCTTGCTAAATTCTCCCTCTGTGTACTCAAACAGGTGCTGTAGTGTGACGACTAGGGGATTTTCACAGTAACTTGATTGCAGCATTAATGTAAGCCTACTTGTGACTCTAATAAATGAATCATAAAATCCTACAGTGCAGAAAGAGGCCATTCAGCCTATCGAGTCTTCACTGATCACAATCCCACCTAGGTCCAATCCCCATAACCCCATGCATTTGCTCTAGCTAGTCTCCCTGACATGAAGGGACAATTTAACGTGGTCAATCCACCGAACCTGCATATCTTTGGACTGGAGGAGGAAACCAGACCACCCAAAGGAAATCCATGCAGACACAGGGAGAATGTGCAAACTCCACATAGACAGCAACCTAAGCCGAGAACATGGATACACATAGCCTATCTATATTGTCCTGTAATCTAAGGATTTCCTCCTTTAGTGTCACCTGCAAACTTACTGATCATACTCCCACATTCACGTCAAGATTGCAAAAATACTGATTTCTATTTCGACAACATTAGTGATAACTGCT
Source organism: Sphyrna mokarran (assembly GCA_024679065.1). Classification (NCBI taxonomy): domain Eukaryota; kingdom Metazoa; phylum Chordata; class Chondrichthyes; order Carcharhiniformes; family Carcharhinidae; genus Sphyrna; species Sphyrna mokarran. The sequence goes on along the minus strand of JAGIQG010000021.1, from coordinate 9,041,602 downwards.
TCTTATAAATTGCTATTTTCCAGCTAAATGTATTTAAATTCCAAGAAAGACCTTCAATAAATCACCACTTGAATGTAAATGATGAAAACAGCATTTTGACAGCAGTGATATAGGAGAACGTGAATAGAATACAAATACAGCAAAATAACCTGGAAGGATTGAATAGATATATTGACAGGATTAGACAAGGGAGGGGAGGAGGAAGCTGATGTGGAATATCAACACCAGCATGGATCTTGATGGGCTGAATGGCCTGTATCTATGTTGGACATTCTTTGAAAGTTAGAGAATGCTGGAACATTTCAGCAGATCTTATAGCATCTGTGGAGGGAGAATAAAGCCAATGTTTCTAGCCTGGATGACACTTTGTCTGAGATTTTCCAGCATTTTCTGTTTTTATTTCAGAATCCAGCATCTGCGATATTTTGCTTTTATGAAGTTAAAGTTTATTTATTAGTCACAAGTAGGCTTACATTCACATTGCAATGAAATTACTGTGAAATCCCCTAGTCACCACACTCCAGCACCTATCCGGGTACACTAAGGGAGAATTTAACATTGGCCAGTTCGACAATGGGAGGAAACCGGAGCACCCAGAGGAAACCTATGCAGACACAGACAGAACATGCAAACTTTACACACACAGTGACTCAAATCGGGAATTGAACCGGGTGCCTGGCATTGTGAGCCAATAGTGCTAATCATCATGCCACAGTGCTGCACTATCTTAGAGTTATCTTAGAGTTAATATTTTCATATGGTAAATCAGATATTTATGTTTCTGTGACAGCATTGTCTTTATTTCTGTTAATAAATTCAACATGACAGCACTCTTAAGAGAGCAGCTAGCACATCTTTTGCTCTTACCAACCATCTCATTCAATGTTCTCCTCAAAAATCAAACTTTAAAAACTCCTCTCACACCAACTGTTCTGTAGAGCCATAGATATGATGTGAGATGCATAGTGAGCATAGACAGACAGCAACTATCAATCAGCATCAAGTGGAGAGAAAGGAAGAGTAGCAGAAAGTTTCAGGGAGGGAATCCCAGAACCTAGGACCGACGCAGTGGAAATTGAAGTTAGAATTGGAGAAGCACAGGGATCTCAGGGTCTGAAGGAAGTTACAGAGACCACAGAAAGATTTGAAAACAAGAATGAGATCTTTAAAATTGCAGCATTGCTGGACCAAGAGTCAATGCAAGCTCAGAGGTGATCGGTGAATGCAAGTTAGGGCATAAGCTTGCCAAGTTTTGGATGAACTCAGATTAACAGAGGGTGCAAAGTGAAAGACTGACCAGTTCAGTGCTGGATTGAGTGCAGGTTGTTCAGTTGCAGCCACTCACTTGTTCAGGTGGCACAGAATCACAGAATTGATACCATACACCAGGCCATTCGGGCATGATTTTACCAGCCATTTACACCCCCCTCCCCCCACCTCCGACACCTGCAATAGGTTTGGAGAATTTGGTGCTCAGCCAAATCTCCATTCACTGCAGCGGGATGGGAAAATCCTGCTGGCGTGAATAACCATAACTTTCTGCGGCAGCTCTTTCGGAGAGCAATTCAGCTAAAGGCATTTTCCAACCTTCTCCCCTAACTGTGCACCTACTTCCTTTTCAGCTAACTATCTAGTTTCCTCTTGAATGCCTCGACTGAACCTGCCTCCACCACAAAAGGGTGTGTCTGACAATGCAGCCACATTCCTGCAAACCCTCCTTCAAATCTCTTGCCTAAGTCTTGAGTCAATCTCCTTATGCGGCTGTGTGTCAATATTTGATGTGGGATTTTTTTTTACTGCATTAAAGACCTATGTAAATGTAGCTTGTTGTTACCTTTCTGCTGGTCTTGTTCTCTGTGAGAAGGTGGCCTGGGAGTACAGTGATAGCACTGCTCCCTCATAGTGTCGGGGAACCGGGTTCAGGATGACTGACTATGTGGAGTTTGCATGTTCTCCCTGTGTCTGCGTGGGTTTCCTCTGGATGGTCCGGTTTCCTCCTACACTCCAGAGATGCAGTAATATATCTCACAGCACAAAGTTAAAGTCCAAAGCACTGCTCCTTCATCACTCACCCGAGGAAGGAGCAATGCTCCAAAAGCTTGTGCTACCAAATAAATCTGGTGTTGTGAGACTTTTTACTGTGCCCACCAGTCCAATGCCAGCATCTCAACATCATATCTCCAAAGGTGGGTAGGTTAGGTTTATTGGTCATGATAAACTGACCATTAGAGTGGGATTTTCCAACCACGCTCACCTTAAGACCAGAAATTCCTGCCTGGGATCAACGTTCCTTTGCATGATTTGCTCTGGCTCCTGTGGCAGATGAGGATGGGAAAATTCTGCTTTCAGGGGCACTGATGGGGTAAATTGGCAGAATTACGGGGATAGGGGATGGGTGGGATTGTTGGAGAGGGCAGGCTCGATGGGCTGAATGGCCTCTTTCTGCACTGTGTGGATTCTACGACAATGGGGGTCAGCAAGCTCTGTGGCAGGGAGGTATGCGCACGCGCGCGGGGCCGGCGGCCGGCCGCGGGTGGCCTAGCTCCGCCCCCTTCCTGGAGCGGAGCCGCCGTTGTCCGGGTAACCAGCCGGTCTGCCGGCAGAGAGTCTGCGCATTGAGCGCACGCTGTTGCCAGCATCAGTTGGATACAATTCACACTTGGAGCAGAGACATTGCAAAGCGAAGGGGGCAAAGATGACAATCAAAAGCTTCAATCAGGGGCAGCATTACCGGCCTCGAATGGCTTTCCTGCGTAAGGTAAGAGAGAGAAAGAAAATAAAAATGTGGATAGTTATAATAATTCTACCAGTGCTGCTTCAGTCATTTAATGTTAGTGGAGGCGATTTTGTAAAGCGCCCAGACAGAAGCAAGGCTTGAATCGGTGTGGAGAAAATTGGAGCTTTCTCCCTTTGTGAAATACTAATTAATTTTGTGAAGTGTAATTTTGTGATACGAGGTGCAGATATCTCTCTCACACACATCCACAGAAATGCAAGCTTATTCAAGGTGGATTTATTTATGTCACATCCATTTGCTCAAAACAGAATAAGCAACAGATTATTGTCCTGCACCGTGTGTGTGTTGTCCAGCTCCCTGTTAGCTGTTTCTGCAGAAGGGGTAACTGTCTGTAACAAATCTGCCACTTGTGTATTTTTCGTGAAGTTTGTGGGTGAAATTATTAGAAATTTCAGACAAAGCGTTCCATTTTTCTCCCCCCTCCCTTTCTTGGAGGGATTTTCTTATTATTTCTACTCTTTGCACCGCCCAATAAAAGAATAATTGGAGGAAAATAATCTTGCTCGGATAATAAAAGCCCCGGAGGAGCTGGGTCAAACTCAATCTTAATCCGAATTCGTAGGATTAACTTTAACTAAGAGTGACGGGGCATCTAATACCTGAAGCTTATCTCAGACATCAGTAGAAACGGTGCTAAATTATTTTTACAAATCTGCTATTTACTATTAATAACAAATTAAACAGTAAAACAAAACAACACAGAACATAAAACGGAATCCACTTCAATACATAGCCTCCCAGACCTGAACCTCATCCCCATCTGAGTGACTTGCTGGTAATTTCAGCATTGCTTCTGAGTTGCTCTTTTTACGTTGTATGAATAAAATCTGGATGGTCAGCTAGGTCCATGGAGGGGGGGGGGGGAAATAAAGTGCGGAGGCATTATGAAAGCAGCCGAGCTACCAGTAATGTTGGTGTTTGCTGTCTATTGGCCCTGGTTAATCTACAGTCTCATTATTCCCTCTCACGACAGTTATGATGTGTGCGGGGGTTGTATCATCCCAGCTTTCAGCAGACAATCCTCAGACTTAATGTGTTCGTCCTCAGATAGACCACGGGAATAAAGTAACCGGACCTGGGAATGTCACTGAAATTCATTCCCATTGATATTCGTTCCCACTGATAGTGATTTTTGACTGATGGCTCCTTTAATATTTGAACAAACTCACATTTTCCTCAAGTTGCTGTCAGTTCGGGTTCGTTTCCTTGCACAATGTGTCCTAAGTCCCGCGCAGAAATCTAGGCTAGCGTTCCCAGTGCAGTGCTGAGGGAGTGCAGCACTGTTGGGGACAGTGTTTTTTTTTAAATTCAAGCCCTTAAACCCAGTTTGCTCCTTGAGTAGGCTGAAAATATCTTATGGCACAATTCTGAATTAGCCATGATGTAGAGATGCCGGCGTTCGACTGGGGTGGGCACAGTAAGAAGTCTCATAGCACCAGGTTAAAATCACAGAATCCCTACAGTGTAGAAGGAGGCCATTCGGCCCATTGATTCTGCACCGACCACAGTGCTAACCACTGTGCCATCTCTCAGGTGATGAAGGAACCATGCTACAAAAGTTATGATACCAAATAATCCTGTGGGTCTTGAACCTGGTGTTTTGAGACTTCTTACTATTTTGAGGTAGGACGAAGCAGACATCCCTCAGTCATCATCGCTAAAAGCAAGTCAGTGTCACAGTTATGGAAGTTTGCAGTACAAAGGAATGTTACAGAGGGACTTTGGGCCCCTTTCACTGTCAGGACAGAGAGAGACATCTGGTCTAAGGACATCTGTGTTGTTGAAAGAGAGGAAGAAGTGTCTTTGTTGAGAAAGGTTATATAGAATTACAAGGAAGTTACAAGATGAAAAACAGTTGTTCAGCCCAATCAGTATATGTCAGTATTTGTGGCACTCAACCCATTCCTATGTTGTGTTCCCAAATTAAGGATGGCATGGTGGCACAGTGATTGGCACTGCTGCCTCACAACATCGGGGACCCAGGTTCAATTCCAGTCTTGGGTGACTGTCAGTGTGGAGTTTTCATGTTAACAGAACCATAAAATCCCTATAATGCAGAAAGAGGGCATTTGACCCATTGAACCTGCGCTGACAACAATCCCACCCAGCCCCTATACCCATAACCCCATGTATCTACCCTGCAAATCTCCCTTAGGGAATTTAGCATTGCCAATCAATCTAAACTTTGGAGTACACGAGGAAACGACAGCTCTTGGAAGAAACACAAACAGGCACAGGGAGAATTATAGAATCCCTACAATACAGAAGAAGGCCATTCTGCCCGTCGAGCCTGCACTAATAAGAATCCCACACTATCCCTGTAACCCTACATATTTACCCTACTAATTCCCTGAAACTAGGATCAATTTAGCATGACCAATCAACCTAACCCTCACATCTTTGCACTATTACAGGAAACTGGAACACCTATTGGAAACCCTTGCAGACATGGAGAGAATGTGCAAATTCCACATAATCACCTAAGGTTGGAATTGAACCGAAGTCCTTGGCATTGTAAAGCAGCAGTGCTACCCACTGTGCCACTGTACCACCCCACGATCTCCCCATGTCTGCATTGGTTTCCTCTGGATACTCTGGTTTGTTCCCACAGTCCAACAATATGCAGTTTAGGTGGATTGGCATGCTAAATTGCCCCTTAGTATCCCAAGATATGTAGATTAGATGGATTAGTCATGGGAAATGCATGGGAATATGGAGAGGATGGACTGGGATGACTGCTCTTTCAGAGAGTTGGTGCAGTCTTGATGGGCCAGAAGGCCTCTTTCTCTGCTGTAGGCACTCTGTGGTTCTATTCCTGAATTAACTTTATCCTGAAGATGATTAATTTCCTCCAGAGGATAGTGAGGTCTGGAATTCACTGTCAGAAAGGAAAAAACTCTCATCGCATTTTGGAAAAGAAACTTGAAAATGCACCTGAAGTTCATGATCCACAGGACCACCTGACCAAGAGCTGGAAAGTGGGATCTGGCTGATTATCTCTTTTTTGATGTAGAGATGCTGGCGTTGGACTGGGGCAGTAAGAACTCAGTAAGAACTTAGCAACACCAATTTTAAATCCAACCAATTTATTTGATAGTAAATTTGCGAGCTTTCGACACTCTGTGTCTTTGTCAGGCAAATGGCATTTGCCTGACAAAGACACAGTGTGTCGAAAGCTCGCAAATTTACTATCAAACTATCTCTTTTTTGGCAGGCACAGACACAAAGAGGTGAAAAGCCTCCTCTGCCACACATTTCCTGTAAGATTGTTCTCTAAACTGGTAGAGTTCAACTGGGTTTTCTGCACAGCAATGATAATATGGAATAAAACTATTGAGGAGGATTCACTGGGTTGCCGTTTAATCAAACAATTTATATTTAGAATAATGGACACATGACAAAGCTGAATGATTTGTGAGTAGTACTCAAATCTGGGTTTGGAATTATGTAGACTTTTCAAATGGGAAATTTCAAACATATCTAATTGTACTGCTTCTGATGTCAACTTTGGGCATAATCCAACATAATTTTCACACACAGCTATTAATGTTTGTAATACTATTTGTAGTATTTTTATTTAATATATTCTGAATGTTAAGGAATTAAGCACAGTATCTGGTTTAAAAAAAAACACAGCATGAAATTCGCCTTTTTCAGTTTTTTAAAGGAGAATGTGTCTCTATCAGATCCAGATTATTGATATAATTCAGTATATCTGTAGTTAGGTGGTTTGTTTTTGACCAGCACAGACAGGATGAGTCAAAGGGCCTTTTCTGTGTTGTAGACTTGTATGAGTCTATGACCCCTCTGTCCCTGGAATTTTTCTCCTTCAAGTATTTATCCAATTCCCTTTTGAAGCCAAGTATTTGCCAAAAATCTCCATCCTCGCTTGCAGTTGGGATTCTCTAGTGCTGCTGGAAGTGAATGTGTTTTGGTTGGAACATCAATTTTCCTGTTTTCACTTGCAGTGGAGCGGACAGGGGGCAAGATCGGAGAATCCTATCTGTTGAAACTGTATCAATCACCATGTGTCAAGGAATGCATTTCCAAATCCTAACCACCCACTGTAGCTTGTTTTAAACCCTCTGACTTTTTTGCCAAGCACCTTCCATCTGCCTTCTTTTGTTGTAGATCCACCAGCCATTGGAAATGGGTTCTCTGCATTTGATCCACTTAAATCCTTCATGAAATACTTTAATTTTTCTATAAAAAGCAAGCGTTCTCCTAACCTCCATGAGATGTGAGGCATTATTGTCAGCCGCTTCAGAGCGATGGGAGCACATGGGGGAATTTTGATATTATGTACTACACTAGGTCCACTCAAGCGATATAAAACTTGATTGATGCATGAATTTTCCACATTAACAATTTCATGTGTGTTTGCTGTTACAATATTACTGCAATAAATCAGCCAATTGACGGAGCAATGCAGAATGAAACAGTCAACCTTCCTTTCACAAATGTGTACATGATGTAGAGCTAAGGAAGGTCTGGTGCCTGGAGGTGAATTTTAATGTTAACACAAAGGGGCTACAAGAAGTTATTAATTGCATTCATGATCATTTTCCCAAACACCTACATTAAGCATCATAATGCTCAGGCATTTGATTTACAGACATCATTTATTATTTGTAAGACCCTTACAGCTTGCAAATACTTGATCCAGGATAGAAACATTTATGTTTTAAAGACACACTCTGATTTTTCAGTACTGCCAGATCCTCTCAGTTTTGCACATCTTCACCTCTTTTTAACACTACTGGAATTGCTTTATGAGCAATCGATATGATGGAATTGCTGGCGTCAATGAGAATTTCTTAATTCACAGTAATCTTGAGGAAATTTCGCAACGTTTTGTAAATATTTATAAAAATGAGCCATGTTTAAGACAGAACTTCAAACTAAAACTGTGAAATAAATTTGATTGCAAATACTGTTCCCATTCTCGGGCGGAAGGTTCCAGTAATGGTTCCAGCTGTTGCATTTTGCACCTCTAGACCCATTGTTTGTTGGTTTACTTGTTGCCTTATCATTTCCTCTTGCTGTGCACAATCGTCTCTCTTATCCTTTTCACCCTCCCCTTTTGTCCCAGTTATCTATACTGCCCCTTTCTCTGCCCCCACGATCCCCAACTCTGCCTCTGCACTGTTAGACTTCTAACTTCCCCCAGTACTGATGAAAGGTCATCAATCTGAACCCAATAAATGTTTCCAGAATTTTCTATTTTATTAACAAACTAATTACCTTGACTCATTATTACGTAAGTAACATATATCACAACATATGTTTTTATGTTCGTAAAATATATTACAATTTGAATTATTATCTTACTTAAGTATATTACAGTATGCATTATTACGGCACGATGCCACAGTGGTCAGCATTGCTGCCTCACGGTGCCAGGGACCCGGGTTCAATTCCCGATTTGGGTCACTGTGCGGAGTTTGCATGTTCTCCCCATCTGTGTGGGTTTCCTCCAGGTGCTCTGGTTTCCTCCCAAGGCAGCGGAGTGTGGCGCCTGTGGGAATTTCATTGAAGTGTTAATGTGAGTCTTACTTGTGACTAATAAATAAACTTCCACTTTAAACTTTACAATTTGCATTATTATCTTAGCAAAATAAATTACAATAACAATAAGTCCAATTTCTCAGTTAGATTTTACAATAAATATTAGGTTAATAGCTTAATATTAATGGCCCATAATATGAATTTGGCAGCCTTCATTTTGGTGGCAGTGTTGTGGTGATATAAATGAGGTATGGGATTCCTATTGGACCTGCCAAGAACCACAATGGGAGTGATTTGCCTTTGCAGTTGTCTCAGGAGTGGCAAACATGTGCCATTTCCCCACCAGCATTTCCCGGTTTTTCATTTTGCTAACTGTTCAGGGACCTCATCTGCATCACGAGAACATTGTGTATTATCCAAGGGACACAGTGACAGCTGCTGCTGTTTCTACCTTATGATCAATACTGTCAAATCCATTCATCCATCACTGTTAGAAAGAAAGAACCTGCATTAGTTTAACGCCCTTGACAAATTCACAATGTCCCAAAACATTTTCATGCCAATGCAGTAACTTTTGAAGTGGAGTTCCCATTGCAACGTAGGAAAAGGGGCAAACACAGCAAGCTCCCACAAAAGAGAAATGTGATAATGACCAGATAATCTCTATTCCATATATTGTTTGAAGGATAAATATTAGACAAGACATCAGGGGAAGTTATCCCACTCTTATTCAAAGGATTGCCATTGGATCTGAGATGGGGGATTGTGTCTTCAGTTTAATGTTTCTTCTCAAAAGAAGACATCTTCAGTGGTGCAGCAATTCCTTAAGTACTGACTAGAGAGTTAGGCAATACTTTTGTGTTCAAGTCTCTGGAGTGAATCTTGAATGAGAGTGCTATCCATGAGTCATGACACATGAACATAAGCATTAAGAGCAGGAGAAGGTTACTCTGTCCCTCAAGTCTGCCCTCCTATTCAGTACGATCATGACTGGTCTAATTTTAATCTCAATTCTTGCCAACCCACAATAATCTCTCACCCCCATGCTCATCAAGAATCGATCTACTTTGACCATAAAGATATTCAAAGGTTTACAAGTCTTTGGGTAACTTCAGAGGGGCAGAGACATCTTTAACAGAACAAACAGGCCAAATAATCAATTAAAATATAGATTAATAATCTACCTCTTAAAACTAATGATACTCACAATTTAGGGGCATGGTTATTGTGTTTTGAATCAATGTAGGTGAAAAGAAATAGGCATGGGTGCATTTAGCATGTGGTTTGGAAATGGTATTGCCTTTGGTAAATTTAGTAATTAGTGGGTGAACATCCCTCAGCAACCAATTTAGATGACAGTGATCCTTTCTACTGTCTCCGGACGTGAAAATTCCATAAGACCATAAGAAAAGATATAGGAACAGAATCAGGCCATTCAGCCCAGCAAGTCTGCTCTGCCATTCAATCATGGCTCCTAAATTTCTCAACCTCATTCTCCCACCCTTTTTTCCATAACCTTTGATTCTCTTATCAATGAGGAACTTTTCTCTCTCTGTCTTAAATACACTCGCTGGGGCTCCGCAGCCTTCTGTGGCAATGAATTCCACAGATTCACCATTCTCTGCCTAAGAAATTCCATCTCAACTCAGCTGTAAAGGGTCAACCCTTTACTCTCAGGCTGTGCCCTTGGATCCTACTCTCTCTGACTAATGGAAACATCTTCCTCACATCTATTCTATCCAGGCCTTTCAGTGTTCTGTATGTTTCAATGTAATTCCCCCCTCATCCATCTGAACTCCATCAAGTACAGACCCAGAGTCCCCAAACACTCATCAAACATCAAGCTTTTCATTCCCTGGATCATTCTCATGAACCTCTTCTGGACCCTCTCCATGGCCATCAAATCCTTCCTTAGATACAGGGCCCAAAATTGCTTACAGTGTTCTAAATGTAGCCTGAGCCGAGCTTATAAAGCCTCAGCAGTATATCTCAGCTTTTGTATCATAATCTTCTCAAAACAAATGCTAACATTGCATTTGCCTTTCTAACTACCAATTCAACCTGTATGTTAACTTTCAGAGAATCCTGAACTAGCACTCCCAAGTCCCTGAGCACTTCTGATTTCTGAATTCTCTGTCCATTTAGAAGCTAGTCTAAGCCTCTATTCTTCCTACCAAAGTGCATAACCTCTCACTTTCTCATGTTGTATTCCATCTGCCACTGCTTTGCCCACTCTCCTAACCAGTCCAAGTCCTTCTGCAGCCTCTGTATCTCCTCAATACTACTTATCTCTCCACCTACCTGTGTATCATCTACAAACTTAACCACAATTCCTTCAGTTTCTTCATCTAGATCATTGATATATAAAGTAAAAAGTTGTGGTCCCAACAGTCCCTTGGACAGCAAGCATTTTTGGGATAGTGGCAGTATTGAAAGTGGTAATTGTGGAGATGTTCATTTCACTTCACTTCATTTCATTGCCTTCCTCCTTGGTGGTTATTTCCCATTTTCCTCTCTGCTGTTTCTATGGCAGCTTCCTGGAAAGTGACTGTCTCTGTGAGGGAACTGTCATCCAGCCTGCAGTGACACTGTTGAAATGGGAATGGGAATGGGGACTGGAACTCTGTGTGTGAAGAACCAGAGAAGATTCAAATCCTTTTCTCCACAGGGAGGGCGAGGGAACAGGAGGATGAGTTTAGCTCTTCAACCAAGGGAGGGAGCATGTGTGTATCTTGAAGAAACGTAAATAGATTTTTTTAATTGCTATTTTTTGTGCTTACATTTCCGTTTCTGTTAAAATAGGAAAAAAACAGAAATGTCCTGATGCAAGCCTGGCAAATGACAAAAACATTATGTTGCCTTTTCTCAAACTGTGTGGAAATTTCAACCAGGTGCTAATAAAAAAAAGTTTCATCTGGGTATAGAAAACTGATTTAAAATAGGGATCATGAGCCTTGGGAGTCCCTGGGAAGTGTGTAAATAGATGGTATTGATGTACTTGTTTTTATCCTATAAGTGCTTTGGTCCACCTTGTTGCCTAACAAGAGGCATACACGCGATGGGTCGTGAGAGGGCTGCTCTTGGATTTTTCGAGAGTATCCTAGTGCTTCACGTCGTTAGTGTACGCTTGACCTGGACCATCTGATGGGCAACACGACAGCTCAGTGACTATCGCTGTGCTGTGCAGATACATGGATTTGTGGCCTGTGTCTGTGGGAGTTTGCGCATTCTCCCCGTGCTTGCGTGGGTTTTCTCCGGGTGCTCCGGTTTCCTCCCACATCCCAAAGATGTGCTCTTAGGCTAATTGGCAAAACAAATTCTCCCTAAATTGTCTCAAATTTGGTTTTTAATCCATAGATCTATAAACATAGACAGGGGTCATGGGTAGAGGTGGGAACATCGAGGTGGCGGCGTGGGCTTGTTGGGCCTAAAGGCCTGTTTCCCATGCTGTTTTCTTCTTTGTTTTTTGTTCAGTTTGGGTTGGCTTTGCACACCACCAACTCTGTAATGCAAGACTCTGTCACTCAGTTCTCTACATTCCAGCTCCAGGCTCAGTCTCTGGAGCAGGAACAACACTTAAGTTCAAAAGGGCGATCTGAATAAGCCTGTCTTTCCATGACTTGTTTCTATTTATAATCCAGTACAGCTTCAAACATTGAAATTAAGCTTCCTAAAACTATCACTCTTTGAATAATCAGAATCCATTTAATTTTTAAGTTTCTGTGGTCACCATGAGTTGATGACCAGCTTTTCTTTCCAAAGCATTCAGTTATTGCTTCAGTTTGAAAGAGATATATGACTGGGATGATGGGAGTAAGGCGATAGCGAGGGACTTTCCATGAAGAGTATTTACTCCCTATAATCTGTCTTTAAATAGTTGAAGAGAGAATGAATTAGATCATGGAGGGGCACGGAGCACAGTGGTTAGCACTGCTGCCTCGCAGTTCCAGGGACATGGGTTCAGTTCCAGCTTTGGGTGACTATCTGTGTGAAATTTGCACATTCCCCCCATGTCTGCATAGGTTTCCTCCAGGTGCTCTGGTTTCCTCCAAGAGTCCGAAGATCTGGAGATTAGGTTGATTGATTATGCTAACCTGTCTCTTTGTATCAGGGAAATTAGCAGGATAAATGTGTGGGGTTACGGGGATAGGGTCTGGGTGGGATTGTTGTCATTGCAGGCTTGATGACCTTCTTCTGCACTGTAGACATTCTATGTCCTGTGGCACATGGGCACAGCACATTGAGGGAGCTCAGGATTACTTGATCACCTATACAACAATCCATCCAATTTTCTGTCCGTTAAGTCTCTCATTTAGAACTCAGCAAATTCACTGAACCTCCTGTTCTCTGTAAGAAGTCTCACAACACCAGATTAAAGCCCAACAGGTTTGTTTGGAATCATGAGCTTTTGGAGCACTGCTTCTTCATCAGGTGAGCTCCGAAAGCTCATAATTCCAAATAAAGCTGTTGGGCTTTAACCTGGTTGTGATACATAGGCTGTGAGACTTCTTACTGTGCCCACCTAGTCCAGTATTGGCATCTCCACATCATCACTCCTATTCCCTCACATTTTTTCGATGATCCAATAACTATGCAAAGTTTGCATCGGTCTGCAACCATAACTGGCAGTGGCAAAAAATCTGCATGAAAAGTATTCAACTAATTGAACACAGTTTTAGTGATTAAGACAAACCTCAATGGTGAAATCTTTCCATCCATTCTAACATGCAGCATCCTAATCTAACTTTAATTAATCTGAATACATCTCAGTGTTCTGCATTCAGTTCACCACACCACCTGACAATTATTTTCTTTTCCTTTCCGGGTTTAATGGGGGATGTGAGAGTCTTTAATTGATGTTCCTCCCATTCGCAGGAGGTTATATTCATTTACGTAATGACATTGATCTCTGAGAAGATTTGTTTACAAAGGAAGTTCATCTGTTCTGATAACTCTTGGGGCAAAGCGAGCAACGGCCATTCTCTCATCATAACATAAGGATCTTGCAATGTTCTGACCAGCAAAATAGAAGCCCCAGCTAAGACACATCAAATGGGTTAGACCTATAAACAGCAATTAATGCAAGGAAAAGGCAAAATATTTTATTTTCTTTATTTAGTTTTATTTGTTATATCTCCAGGGAGAGCAATGCTATCACTGCATCATGCCAATATCCAATAAACTGTACAGAGTATACCATTCAACACCTTAAACCTTTTCTATCCCATTCAATTAGGTCAATAAGATTAGGGGTTAAAGGGATAGGATAGGTGGTGGGCTTGGATGAGATGGTGGAGAGTTGGTGCAGACTCGATGGGCCGAATGATCTCCTTCTGCACTCTAGGGGTTCTATGATTCTATGATCATAGCTAACCAGTAGCTTAATTGCCGTGTACCTGTCTTGTTTCTCTGACCGTTCCTCCATCAGGCACCGTCCCATATGAGCTTGTTGCCAACCACGGAGTCCCATTGAATTGGTCCATGGTGATGCTTGGCAGAGTATGGCAGGGTTTGCCATTGCCTTCTGTAATATGGCTGACCAGGAAATTTACCTGCCAACCATCATGCACATTGGAAGTACTTGCAGACTGATAATCTGCCCATTTGGCTATGTTATGAACACAGTTTCCATGGCCAACATAACTTGAAAAAAGAGCTTCTAGCCATGAGGCACGGGATACCAGCACTGCACCACAAGACCTACCTCACAAAAATCTATCAATCACAGCTTAAAATCTTTAATTGACTCATCCAGAGGGCAGAGAGTTCCAGATTTCTGTTACCTTTTGTGTGAAGATATGTTCCTTGACATATTGCCTCCCCACTTCTTGGTCTGGACTCCCCATACAAGAGAAAATAGTTTCTTTCCATCTACTCTATCAACTTCTTTGGTAATACCAACAATTTCTAATTATGTCACACCTTTAAAGTAGTAAACTATCCCAGGACCATGACAACAAGCCACAGAAGGTGACAGTAAGTAAGAGGTAAGTTTTAAGGAGCATCTTGAAGGAAGAATGTGAGGTAGTGAATGGAGAAGTTTGGGGAGGAAATTCCAGAGCTTTGGGCCTTGGACGCTGAAGATGAAACCAGTCAGAAACTCCAAGATGTTTTTCGGAGTCAGCCTAGACCATAAGTTTTGCATTTTGAATTTTAGCATGGATAAGCATAAGAGGGGCAACTCTCCCAGCCCTCTGCTGAGCGTAGAGCTGATTACCATATGGAAATCTTCATATAATTAGCGGGGCCCGGGACCGAAGTCTCCGGCCCCTTGATGGGAATAGGTCCTGCCCACAGATTTCTAGAGTGAATTCCTCTACGGCATTCTGCAATGCACAGAGTGTCAGAGAATCACTCTGCTAAGAGAAAACCAGTGGGAGTTATTCCCATTTTCCAACAATTGGGCATTTAGAATGTTTTTGGGAGAATCCTGGCCAAGATGTTTCATTCCAGGTAGGATTCAAACAACCCATGTAGGAGATTTTATTGAAGAAATTTTATTTAAAAGTACAGCTAACACACAATAACTCAATTAACAATAACCTTTATCAATTACAAACAATAAAAAAAAAACAACCAAGATATTGTATATATCTTAATAGCTACGAATACTGTTCACAGACAAACATTATAGGCTTTGGACAGAAAGTAAGTAAGTTTGTATGATGCTGGATTTTGCAGCTTTGCAACACCTGCTGTGAATTAAAGTTTATTTATTAATGCCACAAGTAGGCTTACATTAATACTGCAATGAAGTTACTGTGAAAATCCCCTAGTCGCCACACTCCAGCACCTGTTTGGGTATACTAATGGAGAATTTAGCATGGCTAATGCACCTAACCAGCACATCTTTCAGACTGTGGGAGGAAACCCATGCAGACACAGGGAGAGCATGTTGAGTCCATACAGACAGTGGCTCGAATTGGGAATTGAACCCAAGTCCCTGGTGCTGTGAGGCAACAGTGCTAACCATTGTACCACTATGCCACCCAATTAGTCATTTGAATGGAGAATTGAACTCTGACTTCTCTGTCCTGGAGCTCCCAAATCACTTTGAGCTCAAGACAGAGTCACTGCTTGCCAAGCACTGATTGCAAACTTCTCACTGCAGAGAGGCAAGAAAGACTGCTTCCAATCTGCAGTCCAATCAGCTTCGAACTAGCCAGCAGCCAGCAGAATTTCTAATCCCAGGGAGAGAGGCGCAAACGCTGTTTTTAGTCCGGAATCCAACAGTTTTTGCCAAACAGAAAGTAAAGAGCTTCGGATTTTCCCAAAGTACTATCTGTCCTTGACTGTCAATCAATCTTCCCCCAACAAATCGAAAGGTCCATAAAACTCCATTAGACCAAATTGAAAATAAACAAAAGGCACATTATATCATTTCAGCAGCAATTAAAGGACATCTGCTCAGGCAGCTCGGAGCTACAATTAAAAAAAACAGGGCTGCTTACAACTGCAGAGAATATGCTTAAGATACCTTTCTTAAAGGCATGGTAACATCACACAGCAAAGCTATAATGATTAAAATCAGGGATGCAGAGGGCAGGATTAGAGGAGTGTAGGATCTGAGACATTTGTGGAACTAGATGAGATTACAGAGAAATGGAAGGGTGAGGCGTTGGAGCGATCGGAAAATGAGAATAAGAATTTTAAAATCAAGATGTTGCTTTACCAGGAGCCAATGTAGGCCTTTGAGCACATGGGTGATCATCTAAAATGTCTCATTTGAATAGTCTTTAGTTGTTTATAGAAACATAGAAACTAGAAGCAGGAATAGGCCATTTGGCCCTTGGAGCCTGCTCCACCATTCATTTTGATCATGGCTGATCATCAAATTCATATCCTGATGTCCCCCTTCCTCTCATATCCCTTGATCCCTTTAGCCCCAAGGGTTATATCTTGTGAACTCCACACATTCACCACCCTTTGGGTGAAGAAATTTCTCCTTACCTCAGTTCTAAAAGGTTTATCCCTTATCCTCAAACTATGACCCTCTAGTTCTGGACTCCCTCATCATTGAGAACATTCTTTCTGAATCTACTCTGTCTAACCTTGTTTGAATTTTATAAATTTCTGAGTTTCTATATTTGTATATTCAAAGGACTGCAGGTTTAATGATCAGAAGGTCAGGGGTGTAGAATCTATCCTGTGGATAGTCACTCATTTTTTGGGTTTGAGAAGGTTTCATGACTGATGGGATGCATCCATTGATAATGTCATCAAGATGTACTTTATGCTAAATAATTATTTTTATTCTATCAGTTGGAAACCTGAATTGAACTTTTTAAACAGACTTTTTAAAAACATAGAGACTAAAGTGACTTGGGCTCAGGCCAAGATGGCTAATCCCAATTTGCATCACCATATGTTCCATATTCCATTTCCAATTCATTGGAGTGGAGTCAGACTGTCTACAAAGACAATGGGGGCAATCTTACCCGCTCATCACACCGGTCAGCGGGTGGGGAGAACTGATTAAAGTGTGAATGATGAAAAAACGGGTTTACGCTCAGTTCCTTGCATGATTCAATCTGCACTGATCTGCAGGTGTAATCAACCTTGGGCCTGGGAAGGGTTGGAGTCTGATTTTAGTATTTAAATTTTAATTTAAATGTTACTTGTGCACTTGGAATGCAAAGATCATGTATATTTCCCAGCAATAAGGACAAGATGTGATGGTCTCACTGGTGGGACTGGAGGCCATTGAAGCCCCAGGGTGGTCAGGGAAAGAAGGACAGTGCCCCTTAGCGTGTGGGGGAGCGAGGGTTGGTGAATGGGGGTACAATCAGCCAGGGAGGGTGAATGATGGGGGTGGGGGGGAACTGAAATATCTCCCAATGCACGAACAGTGTACACTTGTGCACAGTTCGTACATTGGGAGATCAGGCACATGCACAATGGCACTCCTAGCAGTCAGCAGCCAGCTTCCTGACATTGATAGGCTCCGTCCATTCCCCCTACTGGCATGAATCACTAATCACACTTTGCCTAACTTTTTCTCTAAGCGGCATAAGATTTTAATTTTTCTCTCACTAAAAATAATGGATCCGAACTGATCTATTTTCACAGTTGTTCAGTCCTGACTGAGATCATCCAGGGACATCCTGTCACAGACAGAGACTTCTTTAAAAAATCCAACCACACACTACTGTTTCCTGAAGAATAGCTCAATCTTTTACACCTTTAAATCAGTAACATTGAGACCATTTAGCTCAAATTCAGTGTGAAATCAACAGAGACACCAAACTACAGATTGTAATCCGCTCTGGTGTGTGTGTGTGTGTGTGTGTGTGTGTGTGTGTGTGTGTGTGTGTGGTGTGTGTGTGTGTGTGTGTGTGTGTGTGTGTGTGTGTGTGTGTGTGTGTGTGTGTGTGTGTGTGTGTAAAGTTTGAGTAGATGTACATGAAAGTTGATGAGTGTTTCATTATTTTACTTAGATTGGATTAAATATAATAAAGCTAACCTCTTCTTTGTTAAACTCAAGAAAAACATATCCTGTTGGTTCTTTTTTTGATCACAGTGCATCAACAGGTTATTGAATTGGCAAATTTATCCTTTTCAAGCAAATAACACCCTGTTGTGGTCAGAATGAGGAGGGGGAAAGACAGAGCAATTCACCCACTCCTCCCCTACTCATAAGAATACTGAGACCAAAATGTCTGATTTCAAGAATAAATTAGATGTAGCTCTAGGGGCTAAAGGGATCAAAGGATATGGAGGGGGGAGGCAGGAGGATCAGGAAATTGAATTCGATGATTAGCTATGATCAAAATGGCAGAACAGGCTGAAAGGACTAAATGCCTACCCCTGCTTATAGTTATTATGTTTCTATGATTAGTGAGCGTATTTGGATCCCAAAGTCCAAATTGGGTGATTGGATCAGCTCCAAAAATTGATGCTACTTGAGGAAGCTATAGCTGTTTATCTTTCTGAAAGAAGTTTTAAAAAAGCCTGCCATATCAGCAAGGAATCACAATAAATAAGAACACACGCATATTTGGAACTCTGAATAAATTGGTCAGAACTTTTCAGGAAGAATGGCTTTAATCTTGGGCTTTGGGGAGTTGAACTCCACTGTGTTATGAGGTCTTTTATTATTACCACAGCAGTGCCAATATTAACTCCAGGTAAAGAGTCACAGGTGTGAACCAGGATTTGACTCCTCAAGCATGCCATTAGAATTATTACCATCTGCATCACTGTTTCACTTAAATTGTAATACAATTAACCGTAACAGGAAAAGTGGTCCATCAATATAAATAAAATAATTCAGTAATTTGATGCAAAGGAAATAGGGATGTATAATTAAGATGGACTTCAGTACATCAACCTACCAGGAAGTTTACGCTTGTAGAACTCTCTAACAAGAGATAATTGTTTGGAGGTGTCTGGCAAGGGGCCATGTCACTGTAATGGCATCCATGGGTTCCCATTGCTGCCAAATTTAGATACTTGACCAAATAGGCATGAAGAGATGCCTCGCATTACTGAAGTGGTTCATGGGGAATATTAATTATAAAATACACGTACAAGCCCATTCGATTTATCTATGGAACTCCCGATGTCTCCCCTGAATATGATTTCAGGAAATTCAAAATGATTACTGTTCAATGTTGTGCACTTATAGTCAGTTACTGCTAAGAGAATGCTCCAGAATTAGTTAATGCATGTGTTCACTGTTCAAGAATTCTCAAGGAAACATACACATTTCCTGTTATTTTTCATTTGACAAAACTAATTGATTTCACACGGTGTTTGTTTTGTTATGATCGCTCTCATATACCTTCTCCCAACCTGTCAGGATGTCACTGATTCCCACTGGGTCACAGTTCCAGGGTAGCTGGCATCTCTCTGAAGCTTGAACTAATGGCACAATCTTCATTTCTGTGCACTTGAGTGACTGCAGGCTGTGGGGAGCATCACAGCCTAGCCAATTAAACATGGATTGACTTTTGTAGGTGGGGGGTCAAACCCCCCCCGCCGAATTCTTCTGGTTCCTCCAGTTTCCTTTTCTCCTACACTCCAAAGACGTGCGGTGGTTAGGTTGATTGGCCAAGCTAAATTGCCCCTTAGGCGTCCAAAGATGTGCAAGCTGGGTGCGGTTAGCAGGATAAACACGTGGGGTTAATATGTGGGGTTAACACATGGGTTATGGGGATGGGGTTGGGTGGGATGCTCTGTTGGAATCGATACACTCTTGATAGGCTGAAATCCTGTAGGGATTCGATGATTCCTCTGAAAGAGAGAGGAAGAAGAGTTGATGAGGGGGTGGGTGACATTGAACACAGAACCTGGAGCTTCTCGTTCACAGGATCTTTACAGTGTCACATCAGCCAGTTTGATCTTGAGTTGCTGATGATCTCTTTCCTGCGTTGGGGAGATGAGATTTTCAGAGTGTTTCTTAACGATTCACACTGCTGCCTCGCCGTGCCCTGTTATCAGGCAGTCATGAAATATTAATATTGAAACAATACTTTTGCTGCATCCTCCGACAAGAATTAAACTGCTAAAGTGCAAATCATCTCCCAAGCAAGGGAAAAGCTGCACTGATTTCAATTAAAATGAAACAGCAGGGCTTTCCTGCTGATATAAACAGCAGAGTGTGTGCACAAGCCGAGCCCAGCAAAGGAAATGTGAGAGAAACTCCTGCTGGTTTTGCCTTCCCAGCAATAATGAGAATTAAACTCACTCAAGATCTACAGAAAATACTGTGATGATAGTGTTTGTGGAGAGAGAACAAGAGTTAACGACCCTTGATTAGAACCCGCATCTTCCTGCGCGCCCGGCCTGCGTACCTGGGCTGACAGATCAGATTCGAGGCTGCAGTGAATTTTCTAAAGTTGAGCTCACCCTAATCTGAAACCAGGTAGAGACCTGGGGAAGACCTTGTTGAGAGGGAGCTTAGCTTGCACCTCACTGAATTAAAGATTGCAAAATCCAACAAGACAACATATCTGTGACAGTGAAAAGGAAGTTGCTTCATTGTTTCTGGGAGAGCCGCTCAACAACACTGCTCTGTTTGTTACTGAACAGTTGACCAATTACTGCAGTGCCGAGAAATATGGTCCCATTTGGGGATTAAAGGACATTCCCCAGTAATAATAGAACTGTTTGTTACATACAGGGAGATTGTCAATCGGGTGAGCTCAGACACTCAGTTCCCTCTGGTCACCTTGACACTGCCTGATGCCCAGTGGGCAGTGCCATGGTGCCTCCTGGACATTGGCACTTTGGGCAGTGCTGGGGGCCCGGGCTGGCACTGTCAGGCTGACAATGCCCAGGAAATCCATCCACCCTTCCACCGGCGCCCAACCCTCTGGGGGCCCCCGAATGCTTTAGCTTTAGTAATGTTTTAGCAATCGTAAACCCTGCTGGAATGAAATACTTCTGGTAGTGGTATTTCGGAGCGGAGGTGATGCCAGAAGTCCAGTTGCCGGAGACTCCCGAAGGCCGTGGCACCCAGCGGGGAACCCACAAAATGGCCTCCGCTCAAATCTCCCAGCCCGCTGTGCAGCAGGATAGGAAAATCGACCCTCACAGTGTCCAAGGCTACAGACCATGTACTGGAAAATGGGATTAGAATAGATAGGTGGTTGGCGTTCTGCACAGACATGGTGGGCTGAAGGGCCTCTTTCTGTGTTGTGACTCTACGGCCGGAGTTTTACTATCCTACCTGCCACGGGAATCAGCATGGGCGAGGCACGGACAATGGGATGGTCCGTTGACCTCAGGTGGGTTTTATGGTTTCAGGACAAGCGAGGCTGTAGAATGCCCCCCACTGACTCTATTGTCAATGCAAAGCCAGTTCCAATGCTTGCTTCTCGAATCAAAGTTAAAAGAGAGTCGGGGGAACATGCCTCAAATCACTGATAGTAATGAATTAGGGTTCATTACCCCAGCAGAGCGATGAGGATTAATGCTTTCCTTTTGCTTTTATGGAATTAAAGAAATCCTTCATGAATCATTGAATCTACAGTGCAGAAGGAGGCCATTTGGCCCGTCGAGTCTGCACTGGCAACAATTCCATCCAGGTCCCATCCCCAAAACCCTACACAGTTACATTCCTTACCCCCCTGACACTAAGGGGCAATTTATCATGGCCAATCAACATAACTCTCACATTTTTGGACTGTGGGAAGAAACCAGAGCACTCGAAGGAAATTGTGTAGACTCGAGATGGAGAATGTGTAGACTCCGCACAGACAATAACCTGAGGCCAGAATTGAACCTGGGTCCCTAGTGCTGCGAGGCAGCAATGGTAACCACTGGACCACCATTCTATCACAGACACTGCAAATTACATTTTAGCTGTTAACCTGTCCTTTAGGGTTTTGAACCTAGTTTAAGCATTGTGGTTGATATAATGGATGAGATTCTTTTTTAATTCAGAATTTGCCACATTACCTGGCTGCAGTATTCACCAAACAGGATCAGACAGCATTTGCTATAATAATAATAATGATTGAAGGCTGTATCACAGAGAAATCCATTCCAGAGACCAAGGAAACTAACCCATTTATTAGAGGATAGTAATTGGCTGCATTGAATTGCAAGCTACTAAAGCGTTTCCGATGACGTTATAAATTCAAAACATTTTACATTCTTTTTTCCCACTGTTCATTCTTGAGAGTTGATTTACACTTGAACAGTTTAATCCTTATTGGGAGATTAGGAAAAGTATTGTTTCAATATTAACAGCACATGTCTGCCTGTGTTAGACAACACGATACAGCGGTGACAGCAGTGTGAATTGTTAAGAAACACTGAGAATCTCATCTCCCCAAGGCAGGCAAAAGGTCATCAGCAGCTCAAAATGAAACTGACTGATAATAGCATCATGTGAAATGGAAGCTGCGGGTTCTGTGCTCAATACATTCTCCCGCAATCAACTCCTCTTACCCTCTCCTCCAGAGGAATCATAGACTCCCTACAGTGCAGAAGAAGGCCTTTCAGCTGATTGAGTCTGTCCTTTGGATGCCAACCAGGCCCTATCCCCGTAACCCCACGTGTGGATCCCCACGTGTTAATCACACGTGTTGACTCCATGAATCGACCCCACTAATCCCTCTAGCCTACACATCTTTGGACACCAAAAAGTATCTCTGCGACAACAAGCACCAACTTGCACAAATGGTGTTGATATATATTTACTCTTTATTATTCAGCTTTTCCTTTGATCACCTCTTTACCTTTCACCTTGTTTGAACTTCTCTCTTTAGATTGAGCCTCTGATAATGGAAATGCAGGATCCAAACACTGGGATTAAAACCCAACCACAGAGGCTGATGATAACAACCATCCCTCACGCTATGACAGGTAAGAGGGCCAATATTCTTCACTGCTGGATTTCCATTGAGCTCCCTTCACAATCCGGCCTGCTATACTTCAAATTGTTTCTTAAAATGGATTTTATAAATTTTCCTATCAATCCACTGCAACAGCATTCCATCAGTCCCGGATTTATCACTGATGGTTCAGGTTACAGGCACAGCTATTCCTAAAGTATTAACCACGTACCAAACCTAAAGATCCTTCTTAAAATTAAAGGAGTTGTATTTCTGTAGAGTTCTCGTAACCTCATCACAACCCAAAGTGCTTCACGGCCAATTAATTATTTCTGAAATATAGCCTGGAACTCTCCGGCTGTTCATACCAGCAGATTCTCCAGTCCTGCCGACAGTGCATGAGTTTCTCACCAGCATAGGGTGACATCAATTGACAGTAGTGGGACCAGAGAATCCCGCGGGAAACACGCGGCTGGGAGGCTGGGGAATCTTACCCAAGATCTCTGATGTAATGTGGAAACTCATAGCTAATTCACACACAGCAAGGTTCAGAAGACCAGAAGGAGGTAATAAAACATTGTTTGGTACTTGCATATTGCTGCGAAAGATGTTTTGTCAAAGTTTATCATCTTGCATTCATCAGGACACCTGCAAGAGTACCAATGTCATTGAGAAAACCATTGAGACAATGTTTCTGCCCTCATGGGATACCAGAAGTCCTGCTCTCTGACCATGGCACTGCCTTTGCAAGCACCGAGTTTCACACCTTCATGCTTTCCAATGGAAATCAAACTGATCAAAACCCTACGACCCGCCATTGAAAGGGTTGGCTAAGTGAGTGGTGCAGACTTTTAAGTTCAGAATGAAGAAACAACGTACAGCATCCACAGAGCCAAAGAGTCATGATTTTGATTCCACGATAAGGCTACCCCTCACAAGGAGAGGAATCACCCCAATGAAATTGTTAATGGGTTAGAGGCTTCGGACAAGATTAAACGTATCGTTCCCAAACCTGGTGGGGAGCGTGGAGCCACAGCAGGAGAATCGGGAGAACTATGATTCTGCAAGAAGGCACCATCAAAATCAGCAAACAAGTCCACATGAGTAACTTTGGAATAGTCTCAGTTAGGTCCCTAGGATTATAATGGGAAAAATGAGGCCTGTGTCTCATACGGTCCAAGTGGACGGCAAAGTTGTCAGGAAGCAACTGGATCATCTCAGGAGTAGGGAGCCTGTGCCAGAGCCGGTCTCATTACCAACCCTGGGGACAACCACTGCCATCCCCAACCTCCCCACCCTTCTGGGTGATAAGGATAAAGATTCCAAAATGGAAGCAGAAGGTGCTTAACTGAAGCAAGATCTCAGAAAGAACCAGCATCACTGGCAATATGGTACTTCCTCTGGAAGCAAAGGTTTCTAATCTGCTTCACATCCCTGATCTGGTCCTTTCTTCAATCAACCCCAGGCTAATTGCCAAGAAATGGAAAAGGCCCTTCCATGGCCAGCTGTTGGGGAATAAGTGGACTTGAGGGGAAGAAGGGTGTTATGATAGTCATGGGGCATCGACACTGGATCTCC
This sequence comes from Sphyrna mokarran, assembly GCA_024679065.1. Taxonomy (NCBI): domain Eukaryota; kingdom Metazoa; phylum Chordata; class Chondrichthyes; order Carcharhiniformes; family Carcharhinidae; genus Sphyrna; species Sphyrna mokarran. The sequence continues at coordinate 9,017,434 of JAGIQG010000021.1, read as the reverse complement.
CCACAGATCTCCAGAACATGAGCTCCCACACTAGGCAAGTGGAGGCTCACCCAATAGGGAAGAAGCAGCAGGGAATTTAAAACTAGCTGGCTGCACTCAGGCCGGCAGTTGATAAACTCCAGAGCCACCCTGTACTCTGACCTATACAGTGCAGCTGCTGAACTGCACCTTGATCACATTGTAAATAAAAGGTGATGGTGCCAGAAGACTGACCTCAGTGAGATGATTGCAACTCCTTTGGAGAGCCAGTGTTGATACAATGAGGCAATAAACATCCATGCTGACTGATTCAATACTGGAAATATACAGCAAGCAGGTTACCTTGTGAGAAAATAAATAGGTAAATATAAATGTGACTAAACCTTTCATGAGACCTAATCCCCACATGTAAACTCGACCTGATCTTTATTGCATAGGTGTTGGATTGACTGGTTGTGATTTTCTACCATCCTTGATTCATATTCCTGACACTCGCTGCGACTCCTTTTATCTTGGTTCTCACTCGTATCATTTCACTCTTGATAATACTTCCAGCCTTTGAAGCACACTCCACGCCATTTCATTTGCATGATTTAAATTGAAGTTTGATCCACAGTGACACTGAAGGTTTATTGTGGTGTGTGAGAAGGAGATGTAGCATCCAAAATAAACTTGACTGAGGTTAGCCGTGTATCTTTGCTGTGAAGTTCGGTCTTATCTATGTTCCTCAATGAACTATTCATGCTCTGTTATTTGCTGTAGGCTGCTATTCCAGTTGATCAAGCCCACATGTTGCCGTACTTTGATGCCACTTGTCCTTTCGACTTATAAGACAAAATGAAATCGGCTGAATAGTATTGCCAATGATTCATCCTTTCATTATCTCAGCGTGTTGCTAGGTTACTTGGTCTAAAAGTAAGAGGATTATATAAACCAAATGCTGACATCCACATGAAACTGGAGAACCAATTGATTTTGAAATATCCTTTGTAATTTTATTTATTAAACAGGTCCAGAACAATGGTTCTCCTCCAATTTTGGCCTCTGTTCTCCTAAACGGAGATAATCCTTGTTGGATTATAGTTCCTCCAGGGCTGCATTCTGGCCCGTGTGGGAGAGGATTGGCAGTAACCTCCTCTGGCATGACACTTCCCAAAATTTCTGCATTCCTCCAATTCTCTCCCTTTGCTCAGCTTGATTTCCTGTTGCTCTGCTATTGGCAGCTGCTTTTCCCCATCTCCGGCAGGAGGGAACCAAAGAAAAGTTGCATGACAGGATGGAAGGCAGGAGAGATTAAATAGCAAAAGGGTTGGTGGTAACAAGTAAAGTAACAAAAGTTGGTTCTCAAGGAGATATAAACGAGAATAGCAGAACTATTCTTCCGTGTGAGAGAATGGGAGCAATGGATCTGAAACTGTTGAACTCGGAGTTCACCCCAAAACACATTTCCTCAAGACTCCATTTGAACTCATTGGAAAATATAGCTGGCTGAGGACTGAGAGATCAGAGTGGGGCAGAGAGTTAAAAAGACAAGGACTTGGAGCTTGAGGTCTTGTCACTAGATATTTGAAGGTTGTTGATCTTCCCAATCAGCAGTGTAAAAGATTAATTAATAATTACATTTGCTGCTGAAGTGATTTGATGATGGAGTGTGGGAACCTTTTAATTCACAATGGATTGCATTGAGATAATCTGACTGGTTTTTAATTAAGGATAAAAATGTCCTTATTCACTTCTTGATTGCATTTCTTTTGTGTTTGGATTAATTAAGAATGTTCACTCACTGAAGAAGTGATTTTAAAATCTCTTGAATGTTATGCAATAAAGTTGAAATAGAACTTTGCCTGCAAGAAAACATTTTATATTCTGGCAACTAATAAAAGCTTTAGTATTCAGGATCTACACCTTCAATTTCATTGACATTTCCATCTTTTGTTGTGACTGTTTCACTGAGTTTTTTTAAGCTGAATAAATAATGCGGGTGAAATAACTCCTCAGAGGCCAGTATCCCTTCACCAGATTTTCTTTATTTACAAACTTTGTTCCACAGCACGGTGACACAGTGGTTAGCATTGCTCGCTCACAGTGCCAAACAGGCAATGGCCTAGTGGTATTATCACTAGACTATTAATCCAGAAACTCAGCTAATGTTCTGGGGATCTGGGTTTGAATCATAGAATCCTTACAGTGCAGAAGGAGGCCATTCAAGCCATCAAGTCTGCACCGGCTACAATCCCACCCATAACCTCATTGCATTTCGAACAAAGAATAAAAACCCAAGTTCAATTCCCAGCTTGGCTCACTCTCTGTGTGAAGTTTGCACGCGTTCTCCCCGTGTCTGTGTGGGGTTTCCCCTGGGTGCTCCAGTTTCTTCCCACAAATGTGCTGATTAGGTGCATTAGCCGTGCTAAATTCTCCCTCAGTGTATCTGAACAAGCGCCGGAGTTGGTGATGAGTGAATTTTCACAGTAACTTCATGCAGTGCTAATGTAAGCAAACTGGTAACACTAATAAATAAGTTTTAAAAAGTGCTTCAGGTACAAAGTCAGATTCAGGAGAATGTAAATGATCAGACACATTTACATACAGGTGGTACCCTGATTAAGCATGCAATTATGACCTCAATCAAGGATCTCATTCTCCAAGATACCTTGTTGAAGTCATTACACTGAGGGAGAATTTAGCATGACTAAAGTACTTAAACAGCACATCTTTCAGATTGTGAGAGGAAACCAGAGCACTGGAGGAAATCCACGCAGACACGGGCAGAATGTGCAGACTCCACACAGACAGTGACCCGAGCTGAGAATTCAACCCGGGTTTTTTTGTTCATTCCTGGGACATCAGCATTACTGCCTGGGCCAGCATTTATTGCCCATCCCTAATTGCCCTTGAATAGAGTGGCTTGCTGGGCTATTTTGGAGGGTAGTTGAGAGTCAACCACATTGCTGTGGCTCATGAGTGTAATATTGTGTTATCATGTCAAACAGGTGTAGAGCTGAGGTTTAAGTAAAGATTGTGACCATTACACCAGTGTTAGCCAGTGAGTTGAAGATGGATGGGGTGAGGGGGAGGTGGGAGTGGGAGGAACTTGAACTTTTCTGAACTCATAACAGTAAACACAATCTCTTGACTACAGCAAGATTATTTCTCCAGGGTAGATGCAGTGAGTGGAGGAGAGTTCTATAGTACAAATTGTGTGGTTAAAATCATTCCCAGTTCCTTCCAGCAATTAATTTTTTTATTCAGTCATGAGATATTAGTGTCACGGCTGGCCAGCACTTATTGACCACCCCTAGTTGCCTGAGGGCAGTTGACTGTCAACCACATTGCTAAGGACAGCACATTTCCTTCCCTAAAGGATGTTAGTGAACCAGATTGGTTTTTCCAACAATGGTTTCATGGTCATTGGGAGATTCGTAATTCCAGTTTTTTTTTAATTGAATTCAAATTATCCATCTGCTGTGGCAGGATTCAAACCAGGGTCACCAGGACAATAACTGAGTTTTTGAATTAATAGTCCGGTAACAATACCACTAGGTCATCACCTCCACTCGACTTAAATAGCCCAATCAATTCTGTAGAAGGATCATTTAGATCCCAAACCTTAACTCTATTTCTGACAACAGACACTGCCAGACCTGCTGAATTTTTCCAGCATTTTCTGTTTTTATTTTAAATAAGCAGCATTGAGTACAAGAGTTGAGAAATCGTTGCAGCTGTATAAAACCTTGGTTAGGCTGCGTTTGGAGTATTGCTTGCAGTTCTGGTCACCACACTACCAGAGGGATATGGAAGATTTGAAGAGAGTGCAGAGAAGGTTCACCAGGATGTCGCCTGGTCTTGGCAATGAATAAACTAGGATTGTTTTCACTGGAAAGGCAGAAGCTAGGAGAGACCTGATAGAGATCTACAAAATTATGAGAGACATGGACAAGGTGGAAATGTCAATTACAAGGGGACAAAGGTTCAAGCTGAGGCGGGGAAGCTTAAAGCAGATTTTTGTGTGATGTTTTTCACACAGTGAGTGATAGGTGTCGGGGAATGTGGTGGAAGCAGGCGCTTTAGCAACATTTAAGAGGCATCTGGATACGTAAATAGGAAGAGAATAGAGGGAATATGTCCTGAGTAAGGGCAGAAAGCTTATTTTTAGTTTGGTTAGCAAATCATAATCGGCAGAGCCTTGGAGGACTGAAAGGCCTTTTCCTGTATTTTTCTTTCTTCTAACCCAATCACGTTCTATTTTGTTAGAACTTGTGACTTCATTCCTACAGCCCCATTCATTGATGATGGGAGATGCAGACAGACTTACAATTCAGATTTACAAACAGTAACATCATATTTGTTCCAAGCCGGAGGTGTAAAGACTATCAACCCTGATTTGTCAGAATGGTCCAACCAACACCCCCACCTCCCAACCCCACACTCCCCCATTCCCCAATTTGGCAGTGGTTCACTGGATCCAGTGGAAGAAGAATGTTAACAGAAGGACAATCTGTTTTTACAATCATAGAATCCCTACAGTGCAGAAGGAGGCCCTTTCACCCATCAAGTCTGCACCGATTCTCCAACAGAACATCTTACCCAGGTCTCCCCAAAACTATCCCACGCATTTAACTCACTAATCCCCTTAATGTACACATCTTGGGACACTAAGGGGCAACTTAGCATGGCCGATCTACCTGACCTGCACATCATTGAACATCCTTCAAAAAAGGAAGGTTGAAATTGGATGAGAAACTACTAAGGTGTGTGTAGGAAAACCACCAATTTGGGCATGGAACCATTTCAACTGCTGTTGTCCATTAGACAATTCCAGCCTTTTCACAATGCTACCTGTTCTCTTTGTAGGGCATGACATATTGGAATGGCTGATTCAGCGTCTGCAAATTACAGATGAAGGTAAGAGCCCACATTTATATACATGGACGGCCCGGTGGTTAGCACTGCTGCCTCACAGTGCGAGAGACCCGGGTTCGATTCCCAGCTTGGGTCGCCATCTGTGTGAAGTCTGCATGTTCTCCCCATGTCTGCGGGGGTTTCCTCCTGGGGCTCCAGTTTCCTCCCGCAGTCTGAAAGATGTGCTGGTTAGGTGCATTGACCCGAACAGGCGCCACAGTGTGACGACTAGGGGAATTTCACAGTAGCTTCATTGCAGTGTAAATGTTAGTCTTACTTGTGACTAACAAATTAATTTTAAACTTAACATGCAAGCTTAGATCTATCTTTTATAAAAATGTTAATTCCAAACCCAAGGCAATCCTTCACATTGCAATATATCCTCGGCTTCTATCCCCCCACAGTAACTGATTATTACTTTGTGTGGTTCTGTGTGGATCACAATTCCAAATGCTCCATTGTGGAAGTCATGAGGCATCAACCACACTGACAACAAGAAACTACTGCAGTGAGAGAGAAAATTGATCTAATCATAGAATGCCTACAGTGCAGAAGGAGATCATTCAGCCCATCAAATCTGCACCAACCACAATCCCTCCAAGCCCCTTTTCCCTATAATCCCACATATTTACCTTGCTAGTTCCCTGACACTAAGTGGCAATTTAGAACGGTCAATCAATCTTTGGAGTGTGGGAGGAAACTGGAGCACCCAGAGGAAACCCATGCAGACAACATGCAAACTCAGAACAGACAGTTAATCAGCTCCACATGAATGCAGGAATCGAACTCGGATCCCTGGCGCTGTGAGGCAACAGTGCTAACCACTGTGCCATCATGCTGCCCACAACGCAGGGTGCCATTGTAATCCTCAGCTTTCCGTCCTCGGATGGTGACCCAATTGTTGTATATTGGCTGTGATTCCTGCATTCATAAGGAGCTGATTAAGGTTCTGTCAAAAAGCAGAATTAACCAAATGAGTTCCAACACAAACCTTCCAATTTGTTGTCACGTCGTGCTAGATTTTATATTTATAAATAAGATGATTTAATTAGGTTTGCATAGAGAGGAAAGATTTGGTTAGAAAACTATAAAGTATTTATGTGTTAATGTGAATATATGTTATATAATCTATACTTCTAAAATATTATGTATGTGTACAAACGTATTGGATATATTAAAGACTTATATTGATATAGCTTCAGGACATTCCAAAGAACCAGGAATTTTACAATTTCATGTTCATCAGTAGATTCTTAATTCCAGACATTTATTATTGTATTCAAATTCAATTTTGCAGCTACTCATTGATGTGTACTCAGTGTTGTAATTTAAGTAATTGGTTTTTAATCCATAGATGTATAAACATAGACAGGGATCATGGGTAGAAGGGGGAACATTGGGGTGGCGGCGCGGGCTTGTTGGGCTGAAGGGCCTGTTTCCCGTGCTGTTTTGTACTTTGTTCTTTGTTCTAAAACAGCAATCAATTTTCACACAGCAACACAGACAGCAGTATGGTAATGTCCAGAAAATCTGATTTTGTGATGTGAATTGAGAGCTAAAGATTGGCCAAGACATTGGAGGAACTTTCCCATTCTCTCCTACTTTGGAATGCTGCCATGAGATTTGTAATGTACACTTGAGGAGGCAAGCAGGATCACAGTTGAATAATGGTTCCTCTGACAATGTAGCACTCCCTGAGTACTACAGTGGAATATGCTCTGGAGTTTTGTGTTCTCATCTCTGTGTCAGAACTTGGACCCACAATCTTCTGAATCAGGGTTTTGACCACAGCTGACAGTATATGATGTGTGCATGTACAATGTATACATAAATATACATTTTGTAATGCTATGACTGATAGTAATTATTGGTCCATCCAATCCCAAAGGCAAACTTGGGACAATCTATCAAAATAATTTGAAATTTGTATTTTATAATGAGAAGGTGTCTGCACTGAAATCAGGAACAAATATTTCAAACGATTGGAGATTTTAAATAAATGTTTAACACACAAGATTACATTTACACAGCTAACAGTAAATATTTGCAAATATTTCCAAAAGATTTCTTTTAGTTAAACTCAAAGCTAAAAACTTATTTTCAGGAACCAATCCCTATAGATTTTCGATGTATAAAATTCCAATAGGATGACCAGATGATACCCTGCTATGGGGGAAGGGGGGCGGTGGGTAGGTAGGTACTTCAGAGGGTTTCTCTGTGGAAATACACATGATATTTCTGTAACATATAGTGCCTGCTGCTGGTGTCTGTTTATTCTTTTGTTTTATGAGCTTCATTCTTGCTGACCTTTTGTTTTATTGAATTGATTTTCTTTAGAAGGCTACATTTTGGGAAATATGATTGTGAAGCTTGGCTACGTCTACCCTTTACAGGAGCCCAAGAACCTGGTCCTGCGGCAGGACAACAGCCTGTACAGGTTCCAGGTAAGCAAAAACCCCTTTACCACTAATTGAAAACATGTGGATGTATTTTGTGGACAACAGGAAGTTTGTTTCCTATTTCCCTGCTGGGCAAATCTTGGATTCATGGAATCATAGAATCTATTGCATGGAGATAGGCCCTTCGGCCCTAGCTGATCCATGCTGACCAAAATGACCTTCTAAGCTAGCCTCATTTGCCTGCATTTGGCCCATAACCTTCTGTAGAATTATATTCTTCCATGATACCGTTCACACGTAGCTTAAAATGTAGCTTTCAGCTAATGTTGATATCATTTGGCCCTGCTAGATGCCTGTCAGATGTGGCGGTGAAGGCCCAGTAGCATTATTATAAGACTATTAAGCCTGAAACTCATCTAATGTTCCGGGGACCTGGGTTCGAATCCCACCACGCCAGCTGGTGGAATTTGAATTCAATAATAAGTATCTGGAATTAAGAATCTACTGATGACCATGAAACCATTGTCAATTGTTAAAAAACCCATCTGGTTCACTAATGTCCTTTAGGAAAGGAAGTCTGCCATCCTTATCTGGTTTGGCCTACATCTGATTCCATCTGTGGAGTCAATGTGGTTGACTTTCAAATGCCCTCTGAGCAAGCCACTCAGTTCAACGGCAACGAGGAATGGGCAATAAATGCTAGTGATGCCCACGTCCCACGAATGATCTAGGGCTAGTCCGAGAAAACCTTCAGGACACATGCCTAAACTGTGGATGGATCATAGAACGTTGAAATAGCCATCAATAAATAAACTAGCAGGTCCGCAGGGGACAATTTATTCTCGGTTTGACATTTGTTCAAGCAGCTTAACAACAGCCATAACTCTCGTTTATATCGTGATTCAATGTGGCAAAAGATCCTGCGCCATTTCAGCAAAAGGATTTTCAAAGCCATGTAAGGAGGTATTAGGCCAGCTGATAAAAGCTTGTTCAAAGCTGTGGGTTTTATGGAGCATATTAAAGGAGGAAAGCCACGTAGTGAGGCAGAGAGGTTTAGGAAAGAGCGAGAGATCGCAGGGTCTCAGCGAGCGCACACACAATTACCAAAGCGCAGAGATAGACATCAGGAAAGTGTGAGACCACAACCAGAGCAATACAGATAGGTCAGAGAGTTGTGGGGCTGGAGGAGATTGCAGAGATTAGGAAGCAGCAAGACCATAGAGGGATGTAATGAGGCAGAAGTCCCTTCACCAGATTCCCTTTATTTACAATTCCAGTAGCAGTACACAGAGTACTGACAGTCAGCAGTCTACTCTTAGGAGTGCCAGAGGAACTGACACTCACAGTTAAATACCAGGAATAGACTCCCTAAGTGGCCCATGAATTGACTTCTTAATCAGGGACATCTTTTTGTGTCCAACCAAATAGACAAAATCAACTTAACCTAGGGACAAGTCAAAAGGGGCAGCTCCCTAAAAGGAGGGGAACCGCCTGAACAAAAGTGGAAAGGAAACTTAAAACATCAAATTAAAATGTGATACACCCCCAGACTCTGCAGTGCCCCAGTGGGCACGGAAGGCATCAACTGTGCCCTCAGACACCGCATGCTCCCTCTTCAGGGACACCCAGCTGTGAATATAGCGGCGGTAGAGGGGCAAACAGATTGGATGACCGCCTCGATCACCCGCTGCCTGGACCTGGAGATGGCACGCCTTGCCAGACTCAGGAGCAGGTTCACGAGGATGTCCTCCTTAACCAGGGAGTTCATACTCCAGTAGACAAACCTCAATAGCCTGATTGGAATCCTCACAAGGGATTTGAAAACAAGGATGAGAATTTTAAAACTGTACTTAACTGGGAGCCCAGATATTTTGAGCCAGTGAACACGGGACAGGCGATGAGTGAATGGGTCTTTGTGAGATTTGGGATACGGAGAGAAAAATGTTGGATGAAATGGACCAATGACAAACTGCTCAAAAGTATGTTTCTTTAATCTGAAAATGCCTTTGGGTTTAGAATGCAGTCCAGTTTTGCCCCCCACCCCCGCCAGCCTAATGTCTGTTTACACATTTTAATTCTTATACCTTTAAATCCAATGCAGACTCCTTACTTCTGGCCCACGCAGGAATGGCCCGCAGAGGACACAGATTATGGTAGGTACAATTATCAAGGGGATGAGTCTGATCTTCCCATATACACTCACTCTCAAATGGTAAACAGTCGGCAAAGTGATTCATGCTTAAATTAAAACAAGAGATAAAAGAATCTGCATTTGTATAGTGCCTTTCACAGCTGTGGGATGTGTTTATAGTCAGTGAAGTACTTACGAATTGTGGTCATGTTGTCACATAGAAACACTTGCTTACATTCTTTTAATTTTTACTGTGAAGCAGTTAATTGATTCATTACCTTTTATTTAACAGCAATTTATCTGGCAAAGAAAAATATCCGCAAGAAAGGTATATTAGAAGAATACGAGAAGGTGAGATTTGCCAAATACTCCTTAACCAAAGTGTTTAATGCTCTTTTTTTTTACTTCTCTTCAGCAATCTGTGATTATTTACTCTTAGCTGGACACACGCCAGTTTGTGGAGTTTAAACTTGGACACAGCAGCTTTCTTGGCTGGGGAGAGTTTATTGACTTAGTTCATAGTCAATACCATTCCAATCCCATCAGTGTCTCAACCATCCCCGCTTATAACTGTACAAATACCCAACACCTGTTTAACAATGAACTTGCCATTAAATCTCAGCAATGTAGTTAATAAGATATTGACATTTACCAGCCAGTTAAAGTGAGATTGCAGTCTTGGATCGAGATTATCTCTGCGCCCCCCCACAGTGTTGGTTTTGGGCCTCACACAGATGATGTTTTTCCAGCTGGGACCCATTTCACCATCTGCTGAAAAACTTGATTATCGAGTGTCACTAAACTCACAGTCACAGATTCCCTGTTGGAACATACTATTATGAAGCACTCTGCACAGATACTTATTGTTTTTCAGTAAATATTTGACACACATTAGAAGCATAGAATCCTACAGTGCAGAAGGAGGCCATTTGGCCCATAGCCATTCACCCACCACAATCCCACACAGGCCTCATTCCCACAACTTCACACACTTACTTTGGCTAGTCTCCCTGATACTAAGGGGCAATTTAATATGACTAATCCACCTAACCCACACATCTTTGGACTGTAGGAGGAAACCATGCAGGCATAGGGAGAATGTGCAAACTCTACACAGACAATGACCTGAGCTGGCAATCGAACCCAGGTCCGTGGCACTGCAATGCAGCAGTGCTAACCACTGTGCCACCGTGCCGTCCCATTGATGCAGAAAACTATATCAAGATCCAATCTTTGCATCTGTACCATAGTTTTCTCAATCCCTTTACATAATCTGCTTCTTAAACTGATAGAATGATACAATACAGAGGCCAATTACCCACCATGCTTGTACTGGCTCTTTGAAAAAGAGTCCAATTAATCCCACATCCCTGTTCATTCCCCTTAATCCCTCAAATACTTAACGAATTTCCATTTAAATGTCACTGTTGAATCCGCTTCAATTGCTGTTTCAGACAGCGCATTCTCGATCATGTTAATCTGTGTCATTACGGGCTGGCTAATTAGTAAATACAATATTGTTATTAACAGAAATGTATTGAGCAAAGAGGAAACTATAGCTCCTTTGTTTCCTTTGCCAATCACCTGGTTCCTGACCCATCTACCATTCTTTATTTACTCGATCCGCTCTTCATTATAAACACAGTTTATTAAATCTTCTCTTCTGTTAAGAGAACACCCCCTTGAGAAACCAGTCAGCCTTTTAAAACAATCCAACTGTCTCATTGATACTGATTCTTTACATCTGGACTTGCTTTGAACTTAATTCAAGCTTCCAAACAGCAGGCGGTGGGATTTGAATTCTCAATCTTTGGTCAATTGGTGCAGGATGAGTGACCCATAACATAATCACTGACCACCATTGTCCAAATGACAAATGTCAACAATAGATTCCCTACAGTGCAGAAGGAGGCTGTTTGGTCCATCATGCCTGCACTGCTTCTCTGAAAAAGCATCTTGCCCAGGCCCTCACACTACCACCACCCCCTCCCGCCCTATCCCTGTAAACTATGCACTTAGCACAGCCAATCCATTAAGTCACATATCTTTCGACTGTGGGAGGAAACCAGAGCACCCAGAGGAAACTCGCACAGACATGGGGAGGACATGCAAACTCCACACAGACCCATACCGGGTATTAAACCCGGATTCCTGGCGTTTTGAGATAGCAGTGCTATCCACTGTGCCACCATGCTGTCCAGGACTCCAGGAATGATGTCATGTGTGACAAAATCTGTGGCAGCCAACCATGGTTTTCATTGTCATGGCCTATAGAGAGGCATTTACTGATACTCATGGATGGTGTGGGAATCACAGACTCGGCGAATCTGCATGAGAAAACACAGATAATCCAAATCACACAGTGGATTGTTAGGGATCATGCAGTGCATATAGGGGTGTGGCTGGTACTGAGAGTGTAGCTTCATACTGTGAGTGCGGCTGTGTACAGAGGGTGTGGCTGCGTATTGGGATGTGCATGCGTACAAGGAGTGTGGCTGCATACAAGAGGTGTGGCTGTGTACAAGCAGTGTGAGTAAGCATTGGGGAAACAGGTGGTGTGTCTGTGTATAGACACTGTGGCTATGTACAGGCACTATGGCAGTGTACAAACACTGTGAGTGAACACTGGGGAAACAGGTGACGTGGCTGTGTACAGGCACTGTGCTTGTGCACAGGCAGTGTGGCTGTGTACAGGTGGTGTGAGTGAGCACTGGGGAAACAGGCAGTTTGTGTAGTTGATTCACAAACTGCTGTTGAATACAGTCAGGGGTTGCAGGGTTGCCAATGATAAATGAACATAAAGTCACAGAGGTTTACAGCGTGGAAACAGGTCCTTCGGCCCAACTTGTCCATGCTGCCCAAACTAATCCCAATTGTCTACATTTGGCCCATATCCCTCTATATCCATCGTACTCAGGTAACTGTCTACATGCCTTTTAAAAGATAAAATTGTACCCGTCTCTACTACTAATACCTCTGGCACTTGTTCCAGATACTCACCACCCTCAGCGTGAAAAAATTGCCCCTCTGGACACTTCTGTATCTCTCCTCTCTCACCTTAAACCGATGTCCTCTTGTCTTAGACTCCCCTACCTTTGGGAAATGATATCAACTATCAGCCTTATCTATCCCCCTCATTATTTTATGGACCTCTATAAGATCACCCCTCAGCTTCCTACACTCCAGAGGAAAAAGTCCCAATCTATTCAACCTCTCCTTACAACTCAAACCATCATATTCCTGGAGGTTTCACCACAAGACCTCAACTCGCTCACCTGGTCTATGAGACCTTATTCCCTTATTTGCAACATTTTAATAAATGATAGAAGTGGCCTCTGAAATGTTTTCTCCCCGTTGCCTGGCAGAAGCATTAATCTTTAATCCCTGCAAACTCCAGGACAGTTCCTGAGGGTTGGCAACCCTCATAGACACTGTTATAATCTGATATAATTGGGTGAATGGGAACAGAGAGGTTTTATGGAATTTTGAGAAGTATTTACGTGTTTATTGTTCCTTTTCTTTCAGGAAAATTACAACATTTTGAACCAGAAGATCAACCATAAGTGGGATTTTGTCATTATGCAGGCGAAGGAACAATATCGGTAAGTTCGAGTCATTGCTGGAATCAGCAGTCAGTAATATTCAGTCCCTTCTGTGACAATACTGTGCCTTTAAGAAATACATCTATATGTTTCTATATGTTTCTTGCAAAGGGTGTGCTTTGTTTACTTGTTGCCAATTTGTTGGAGACACCGGGAAGACTCGCCAACTCTTCTCAAAAACCATCGGGATCTTTCCCGCCCATCAGAGTAACATCCCATCCAAAAAGATGGCCGCTCAGACAGTGCGCTCCTGTCTCAGTTCTGCTCTGGAGAGTCAGTTTGGACTGTTACCCTGAAGCCTGTGGATTGAGACTTGAAACTATGACCTTCAGTGCAACATTAGCAAGGAGCTGCAAATGTGTATCGTTCTGGGGTTCTTTCCCACCAGAGCCCTTTCATAAAGAACTCCCCATTAGATCTGAACCCTCAGGTATTAGTTCTTGAGTATTATTCTGAGCTGTGTGGGTATTCAGAGATTGCCCTGCTCACTCAGTTTGAGGCTTTGACAGACTAATAACAAGAGGAAATGTTCTCGATGACCACCACTGAGATCGTACACCTGACTCTGATCATGTGTAGTACCATAGACATAAAGGAATAAAGAACAAAACATGCTCTGTAGAAGTTCCACTCTGGAAATTTGAGCACAATCTATGGTCACACTCTACCGCAGTGCCAAAGAAGTGCTGCACTGTTACTGATGCCATCTTTCTGATATTTCAGGGCTCAGTATGCTCCCACAGGCAGGTCACACTGTTTAGACAAGTAGGGGAGTTCTCCCTGTTATCAAAGTCAATATTTATCCCTCAATCGATGTCACAAAGCAAATTATCTGGCTGTTACCATCTTGCTGTGCACAAATTAGTTACTGCGTTACATCAGTAATCCCATTTCAAAAAGTATTGGATGCTTTCAGACTTTCTGAAGTTTTGAAAGGTGCTATATAAATCCAAGTTCTTTCTTTTCAAATGCAACAGATATTTCATCCCATTGTTAATATAGGTTTTCTCTCCACAGGTCAGCATGGTAAAGTTCAAGGGAGCTTTCTGGGCTGCTGCTTCCAGAACATGAAAACCATTCACGTGTATTTGTGTAAATTGTTCCTTTTTGCTTTCTTCACCAGGGCTGGGAAAGAGCGGAAGAAGGCGGATAGGTTTGTCCTGGACTGTCAGGAGAGAGCTTACTGGCTAGTGCATAGACCAGCGGTGAGTACTGACCACCTATCAATGATTCAGGGAGAAGTGTCTCACTTATGAGCTCATTCAACATAAAGACTTCAATTTAATATAGAATCATAGAATGGTTACAGCACAGCACGAGGCCATTTGGCTCATTGGGCCCCATTTTACCATCAAGTTGCTTCCGTTTACAGGGTATAAAATCTTGGTTAAGTTGGGCGTGAGGTGAGTAGCGCAGTATGCCCCTGCCTCCACACCGGTCTCCCCTTTACCAAGGCCCAAAAATGGCCACGATCGAGACTGTGCCCGAAATGGACGCGAGGACAATTTAAATACATTTACATGAATTTAAATAGACTTAATGGGCTGCACGCCCAACTTTACCGGCACTTCCCCCTTTACCACCGCATTCTCCCATCCAGAATCGGCGTGAGACAGACATGCTCCATAAGTCTGATTTGGGTGCTCCAGATGGTGAGGAGGTAAATGTTGAGCATCTGCTTGAGATCGGTGGGGATTGTGGGGGAGGGGTAGGGGATCCACTGCCACTCTGCCTGAGATCAGTGAGGGGAAGAGAGAAGGAGCCCACCATTGGTCTGGGTGCTGGAGGGATAAGGGCATCAGTAATGTAATGGGGGTGGGGCAATGTCTGTGAGGGCCTGGGGGAGGCATTACCCAGCCTGGGAGCGATACGTCAGGGGAGCCGCATTCTATCATTTTTTTTCTGTGCATGCGCCATTGGAGGCACTGATTGGAGCTGCAGGATTTCGGATGCATTAAGTCACGCTTTCCACAGTGTGATTCAGAATTGCTGGTATTTTTGCACGCACAGTGCATTTATTGGTGCCTGAGAACAGGTCTAAGAGTCAGACCTGAAACACTCCCAGTTTCAAGTCTACCCAGCATTTAGAATGAAAACAGTAAAAGGCTCATTGTGCTTATAACTGGCTCTCTGAAGGAGCAATTCACCAAAAGTGCCCCAGTCCTGCAAATCTTTCCTTTTCAGGGGCGGCACAGTGGTTAGCACTGCTGCTTCACAGCTCCAGGATCCTGGGTTCGATTCTCAGCTCGGGTCACTGTCTGTGTGGAGTTTACACATTCTCCTCGTGTCTGCGTGGGTTTCCTCCGGGTGCTCCAGTTTCTTCCCACAGTCCAAAGATGTGCAGGTTAGGTTGATTGCCCACGCTAAGAAATTATCCATTAGTGTCCAGGGTAGCAGAGGTTAGAGGAATTAGTGGGTAGAATATGTAGGGATATGGGGGTAGGGCCTGGGTGGGATTGTGTTCGGTGCAGAACTCGATGGGCCGAAGGGCCTCTTTCTTCACTGGAGGGTTCTATGATTCAGATAATGATCCTCCTACCACACCCGCAGGCAGCACATTCAATTCAATAACACCTTTCATCCAAATAACAGCCTCGCTGGTAACAAAGAAAATTACAGCACAGGAACAGGCTCTTCGGCCCTCCAAGCCTACACCAACCATGCTGGCCCATTGAACTAAAACCCCCTACTCTTCCGGGGGCCATATCCCTCTATTCCCATGCTATTTATGTATTTGTCAAGTCACCCTTTAAAAGTCAATATTGTATCAGCTTCCACTACCTCCTCTGGCAGTGAATTCCAGGCATCCACTACCATCTGTGTAAAAGAAAATCTGCCTCGTACATCTCCTTTAAACCTTGCCCCTCGCATCTTAAATCTGTGCCCGCTAGTAATTGATCCTGCAGTCGTTCTGTACCATTTTGAGAGTGTCAGCCTAGATTATGTGCTCAAGTCTCTGGAATGGGACTTGAACCCACTGACTCAGAAGCAAGAAGCTACTCACTGTGTCATAGCTGGTCTGCCTGAGCTACTATCCCCACAATGGGCTGAACGGCTTCCTCATGCACTATAATCTTCGAATGTCTCAGATTCAATTCCTTCTAAATAAAGAGAAAGAAAAAAGACTTGAAATGTCCTGGTCACACTCAGAATTGTGTACAATAGCAAGAAGTTGTTGTTTAATGGTTTATGCTGTTGACTAATATTGTATCTTCTCTGGAACTTCCCCAACAGCCTGGGAGTCTGGATGTACTGGATTATGGGATTAACCGTGCAACCGATCCGAATGCAGATAAGGTAGAGCAGGTGAGAGCAGCTTCTGGATCTGATCGGTACCTAGCTTTCAGGGAGCCACATGGTTGGGTTCTTTCCCAAGGAAAACGTCTGTATCTGTGGGCCCTGTGGTCATTGCCAACACATGGCAGTGCCATCCCATACCCAGATACACAGCCACCTCAGGAGCTGCTTGGCATGTTGTTTAGCTACAGAACCTGCCTTGGATGAACTCTGCCAAGAGGCTCCCCATTCATTCAGGCAATAGGTTCCACTCAACTGGGAGGGGGTTGCTGGTGCAATAAGCAGAGATGGGGCCCCTGAATTTTCTTTCCAGCTCCTACCCTGAAGGGTAGGTCGTGCCTTACTAACCTCATTGAGTTTTTTGAAAAATTGACTAAAGAGGTGGATGGGGGTAAGGCGGATGATGTGGTATATATGGACTTTAGTAAGGCGTTTGATAAGGTGGCCCATGGAAGACTTCTGCAGAAAATGCAGATGTATGGGATAGAGGGTGATTTAGCTAATTGGGTTAGGAATTGGCTAGCAGATAGAAGACAGAGGGTGGTGGTTGATGGGAGATATTCATCGTGGAGTTCGGTGACAAGTGGTGTACCTCAGGGGTCTGTTTTGGGGCCCCTGCTGTTTGTAATTTTTATAAATGATCTGGATGAGGGTATTGAAGGATGGATTAGTAAATTTGCAGATGACACTAAAGTCGGTGGAGTGGTAGATAGTGAAGAGGGGTGTTATAGTTTGCAGAGGGACTTGGACAAGTTGCAGAGCTGGGCCGAGAGGTGGCAAATGGAGTTTAATGTAGAAAAGTGTGAGGTAATGCACTATGGCAGAAGTAATAAATGTGTAGAGTATAGGGCTAATGGTAGGATTCTTAGTATTCTTGATGAACAGAGGGATCTTAGTGTGCATGTGCATAGATCCCTGAAAGTAGGCAGTCAAGTCGAAAAGGTTGTTAAGAAGGCATATGGAGTCTTGGCTTTTATTGGTAGGGGGATTGAATTTCGGAGCCGCAACGTCATGTTGCAACTGTACAAAACTCTAGTGCGGCCGCACTTGGAGTATTGTGTGCAGTTCTGGTCCCCACATTATAAGAAAGATGTGGAGGCATTGGAGAGGGTACAGAGGAGGTTTACCAGGATGTTGCCTGGTATGGAGGGCAGGTCTTATGAAGAGAGGCTGAGGGATTTGAGGTTGTTTTCGTTAGAAAGGAGGCGGCTAAGAGGAGACCTTATTGAAACATATAAGATGATTAGAGGTTTAGATAGGGTGGACAGTGATAGCCTTTTTCCTAGGATGGAGAAAGCTAGCACGAGGGGACACAGCTTTAAATTAAGGGGTGATAGTTATAGGACGGATATCAGAGGTAGGTTCTTTACCCAAAGGGTGGTTCGGGAGTGGAATGCCCTGCCTGCAGCAGTTGTAGATGCGCCAAGTTTGGTGGCGTTTAAGAGGTTAGTTGATAAGTATATGGAAGAGAAGGGAATGGTTTAGTTTGGAGGGGTATTGCTTTTTATATTGGTCGGCGCAACATCGAAGGCCGAAGGGCCTGTTCTGTGCTGTAATGTTCTATGTCTATGTCTATGTCTATTCCAATGGGTAGTTCGGGCTGATTGTAGCGGCCCTACTATTGCCGTGGATGGTGTGCCGTTAGGAAAGCTGGGATCTTCCTGTGCACACAGTGAGCTCAATCTGTGGGGGGAATGGGAGAGATGGCCCATCATCGCTCACGTAGTAAAGGCTGTTTGCTCACAGGGAGGGCGGCAGGAAAACACTGTATTGGATTTCTGTGTGTGGAATTGTCTAAACCAAGCTGAGGAGATTTTATTCTAAGAGAATGGTGCCAGAAGGAGTTGAGGTGAAAAATCAGTCACAATGTCTGCCATCTTCCCAAAGACAGTTAGGGATGGGCAACAAACGTCAGTAGGTGGACCATTCCTCCAGCGTGGTTATCTATCCCCTCCTGCCAGAAACACACCTGGCGGGTGGAGTGTCAAATCCAGCCCCTGGTGTCAGCATCGTGCTTTGTGTTATTACAGTCCTGTGAAATGCCTGGGAATGTTCCATTGCATTAAAGGTGCTACAGCAAGCTAAGTTGTTGTTGTATCTGGACAGTCCAGCTTCTCAGTCAGAAGCTTGAATCGTTTAATCAGAGTTCTTCAGGCTGTTCCTCTGAACGTCGGAATCTCCATTTCACAAGGGAGTTTCTCAGATCTTTGGATTCTTAGCAACGGATAATTTGCCAAGGTTCAGCGGGGGCGAAGGTTGCCATGGGCAACGAGAACAGAAGAAGCTGCCAGGGCTTGGCGACGTGTACTGCCTCAAGTAACAGAATCTGAACATTCAGAGAGTTGGCCAGACAACCGATTGTGACTGAAACAGGAGGCAGCTATTGTGAACCTGCCTGAAATAAATTTCCCTTTCGCCCTCTCTGTGAAAACAAAGTTTAAAGACAAGATGCAGAGAGCCGAGAGCTCCAGGGTTTAGCTTCTGTCGCTGGTACCTCTGACGATTTGCTGTGATTTGCTCTATCTCTGAGGTGATTCACATTCTAGCTGCTGAGTTATCCCAATACATCGACGGAAGCCCAACATTAATTAGAATTCTAACTGGATTTTGCTTGCTCTTCCAGCTTTGAGTTTGATCGGTGTGAGAATCACTGCATCATTGTTTAATTAAAGCAAAAATTGTTTCTTTTTGGATTACAATTTTGCCTAGTCAAGGTTTCCCGTGTCGCTATTTCCTGATCCCTCCATGACTCTCCGGTCAGAGTTGAGTAGTTATATTGACCAGACTTTCGAGGCTTTACCCATTTGGTGTGGGTATTTTTGGGTCTCTATCCTCTTATGGGACGTTTTTACCTCAAACCCACCAGGGTGGCCTGCTGCTTCGCTATAATTCCCACTCCAACCTCACCTCGACCTGTCTCTGCCACAGCCCATCTTTGAAGCTTTATCAATCGTCCCTTCACTGTCGCTGGGTCAAAATCCTGGAACTCCTTCCCTAACAGCACCGTGGGTGTACCTACACCTCATGGAGTGCAGCGGTTCAACATCTTCTCAAGGGCAATTAGGGATGGGCAATAAAGGCTGACCCAGTCAGTGATGCCTATATCTTGTGAATTAACTGAACAAATGATTTTTTTTTAAAAAAGTGGTTTTGCTTATTGTTTGATTTTTATTTTCCCTTCTTGCCCTGTGGTGCCGATTCCTTGCTGGAATACAGGATCCTATGGTTTCTGGAGCCCTGCCACACCTCACCCATGAGATTTCAGTAAGCAGTTTGATTGCCACTTCAGTGGGTGGCTAAGGGCCTCCGTAGGTTTTAGAATGGTCACCTTCCCCACCCCTGAATTAGTTGGGACTGTGTGGATCATCTCCTCGATGTAATTTTCCTGTCCCCTCCTACTGGAAACACACCGGGCAGGCAGTGGGTCAAATCCAGGCCAATATCTCCTTGGGTCAGTGTCATACTTTGTTTTATTACACTCCTGCAGCTGAGGTCAGTCACCGGATGTATACTTTCCGTCATTGCTCCCTGAATAACAGTCGGACTTAGCAATGTGACTGATGTTCACTCTGCCCATCCCTGTGCCTGTCAAACCAGCAGCTGCCTTGGAGGATTAGGACAGGGGTTCAGAGTGGACATCCCTGGTTGGCCTTCATTGATACCTGGTCCAGCAGAGAACGCGTGTGATTAAACTCCCCAGTGGCCTCCCCCCGCCCTGTAATAACCCTGAACGAGGCCCCATGACGTGGACTTCTTAGAATACAGGCTCCCAGATTGATGCAGTGATGGCTTGTCCAATCACTATGGAGTGTCAAGGTTACTGGCACACTGAGTTTATACTCAGAGTGAGGAAGTACCTGTCTGAGTGTTGTGTTCAACGTAAATAAATCTAAATTTGGTGAAAGGACATTTTCATTTCACTTTTGAACTCTGTAATCTCCAGCAGCCCAACGACCTTCCGAAATATCTGCGTCCCTTCAATAGTCTGTACCCAATTAGGTTTGGAACTCCATCCCTAAACCCCTCCTGGGAACCTGCAAGAACATCTCCTCCTTTGGTTTAGCGTCTATCCTTAATCTGATCGAGTTCCTGCAAAGTGTTTTGCGATATGGTCATATGTCAAAGGTGCTACACACAAATGCAAGTTGTTGCTGTAACCCCCCCTTCCCCTCACCCACCCCCCTCCGCCAGCTATTGTAGATTTAAAAAGTGCCTTTAACACAATGTGAATGTTGGCTCTCCTGAAGTGTTGTGTTTAGATTATGGCATCATTGTGACCTGCGTCACTCACATCCAAATCCGAGTCACACTTCACTGTTTCAAACTCAGTTGCAATTGGGCTGCTTACAATTCTAGAAAGCAGAAATTTGGCCCTAAGCTCTGCTCTGTGACTGTTTTATTAGAAGGTAAAGCTGATACCTTGAAAACAAAAAGACAGACCATTGTTAATTTTCCAATCAGTAAAGAATGACCCTGCTGGGGTCACTGGTCAGACTTCCTGACCTGGATTAAAGGAATGAGAAATTGAACAGTGTGTTTCTGATGATATTCTAACCAGCGCTCCCCGTACGTGAATCTTTTGGCTTGTACAGGATCACCCTTTTCTTTATTATATTCTCAATTCTGCCAATGCTTCAATATTCTGCAGCTCCGCCTGCTTATGATGCGTGGATGTATGCAGGGGAGAGGGTAACGTCTGCACCAGTTATCCAGAGACCCAAGTTCATTCCCTGGTTCAAATCTCAATAAATAAATCTGGAATTGCAAAATGAGTTCAGTAATAGTGATCATGAAGCATTTGTCAGTTGTTGTACAAACACATCTGATTTATTAATGTCCTTTAGGGAAGGAAATCTGCCCCTCCCTCCCCCCATTTGCCTGTTCCTGTCCTGCAGCAATGTGGTTGACTCTTAACTCTGCAATAACCTCTCAGTTCAAGGACAGTTAGGGATGGTTAACAAAGGTTGCACTTGCCAGTGACACCCACATCCCATGTTAGTCCTGTGTAATGATATGAACCCAGTATAGTTTACTCATCAGTGCAGTCTACTCATTAAATCTGTTCTTTTTCTCTTTTTGTTTCCATTCAGATTCTTCCTGTTCATTAGTGTTTTCTGACTGTCTGCTGGATCTGTCGTAAGACTGTGACATACTTCATTTTGAATCTCTGTCTCTGCCCCGTCCTTATGTCTGTCTGCCCCTTTTCCCTTTCATTCTCCTCAATCTCTATTTCTGTCCTTGTCTCTGTCCCTGTTGCTATCCCTGTCTTTGTCTCTCTTTCTCTCTCCCTGTCCCTACCCTGTCTCTCTCTTTCTCTCTCCCCATCCCTATCCTTGTCTGACATTCTCTCTCCCTTTCTCTGGTTTTACCACTGTCTCTCCCTGTCTCTCTTTCTCTCTCCTTCCCCCCCCCCCCCCCCCCCCCGTCTCTATGCCTATTTCTGTTCCTGTTTCTCTCTCTCTCTCCCTGTCTCTATTCCTGTCTCTGTCCCTATCCCTCTCTCCCACACTCCAAAGATGTGCTGATGAGGTGGATTGACCATACTAAACTCTCCCTTGTGTACCCTTCCACAGTAACTTCATTAGAATTTTAATGTAAGCCTACTTCAGATACTAATAAATAAATAAGTTGTCAGAATTAATTTTGTACTGCCAACAAAGATTCTTGCCTCATACCAAATCTAGAAACCTTTCTGAAATGCAAAGATGCTCTTACACACCCTCGCTCTGCCAATTAATGCCCTGCCCATTGGCATGATACACACTTCCCCGATCCATGCCATCCTGCCTAACACAACATAAAACATCCACTAACAAATATCACTCCATCCCACCAACTCCAGTGGCTCCCCCCCCGCCACACCCATCCCACAGACACACCCACAGGAGGCGAAAGAACGAAGACGGAGGAAGACAACAAACCTACCTTCAATCCACTACCCACCCATCCACATCCTTATCAGGAACCTTCAGGAATCTTCCCCTCACTGCCTGACCCCTCCCCAGTAGCCTACCTGCTACCCCCAGGAAAAGCTCCCCCAACCCGGAGACTTACTCAGTAAAAGGCACAGCCAGGAAACCCGAAAAAATCTCTCCAACACACACATCACTTTGACATCCACCCCAACCCTTGGAAACACAGCAAAAGCCCCCAACCTATCAGCCCCCTCCCCTTTACAACTCCACCTCAACAACCATCCTCCATCCCCCCACTGCCAAGCACCTAAAATACAGCAGAACCCAAACACTCTCTTCCTCCAGGGCTCCCAACCAACACCCTCCCACTTTATCTCCCCCCCACACAAATATACCATACACTACCTCACACAAGAAAGAAACTAACCTGAGTAATAATAAAAAAAATGGAAAAGGCCAGAAGACAAGAAGACAACAAGTCACAAATCAAGGGCAATAAGGGTTGGATCGTGAGTTCCCTCTCCCTGTCCCTGCCCCTCTCTCCCTGTCCCTGCCCCTCTCTCCCTGTCCCTGCCCCTCTCTCCCTGTCCCTGCCCCTCTCTCCCTGTCCCTGCCCCTCTCTCTTTGTTTCTGCCGCCCTTCCTCTCTATCCAGGTTATTCCTGTAGATTTTAGTTCTCATTTAACTATAATCCTGTTGTGATGTTTTCTAGTTTCCCAGCAATACCACTAATCACCCCCTCATCAGGTAGAAAAGTCAGTAACTCTACACAGCAAGAGAATGTGACCTTTCTGTTTGCCTCACTCAGTATTATTAAAGATTAAAAATGCCAGGGATTCAGGTTCAATGCCAGTCTTAAGTGACTGTCTGTATGGAGTTTCTTGTGATTCCGTGGGTCCCTTCTGGGAGCTCTGGTTTTACCCCAGAGTCCAAAGATGTGCAGATTAGGTGGATTGGCCATATTAAATTGTGCTTAATGTCCAAAGATGTGTGAGTTAGATGGATTAGCCATGAGAAACTTAGTTATGAGGATGGAGTTGGGGGAGAGTTTGGGTGGGATGCTGTTTCAGAGTCAGTGCAGACTTGATGGGCTGAATGGGCTCTTTCTGCATTGTAGGGATTCCAATGGTCATCAAATATCATGAAAGCTGTGTGAATAATAGGGTAGGAAGCTGTCTTTGTTCTAGAGATGTGGGCAGGCAGAACTGGTACTTATTGCTTATCACCAACCCCCAGCTATTCTGGATAAGAGGTTAGTGAACCATCCTCGAATTGTGTCAGTCCCTATAATGACTGTGCGTCCAGCAATCTGTAGGAAATGCTGGAAATTCTCAACAGGTCTGGCAGCATCTGTGGAGAGAGAAACCGAGTTAAAATTTCAGGTTAGCGGATCTGGGAAATGTCACAGATTTTAAGGAGAACAAAAGGGGATTTTCACAGTAACTTCACTGCAGTGTTAATGTAGTGCTTGTGACACTAATAACTAACTAACAAAAGGGAAAGTCTGTTAGGGTGGAGGGCATGGAAAGATAATTATCCAATGAGGTGATGGAGCAAAATGGAAGATGATGATCATGGGATAAATCAAGAAACAAGAGCTGGTCTTGGGTCGATGTAAATGGGGGAAAAATGGAATCATTCCCAACTTGAATACAGGAATTGGGATGTCTTGATGAAGTTGTACAAGACATTGGTAAGGCCACATTTGGAATACTGTGTACAGTTCTGATCACCCTATTATAGAAAGGATATTATTAAGTTAGAAAGAATGTAGAAAATGGAACTAGAATGTTACCGAGACTGGTCTGAGTTATAAGGATAGGTTGAATAGACTGGGACTTTTTCTCTGGAATGTAGAAGGCTGAAGGGTAATTGTGTAGAGAATAATAAAATAATGAGGGACATAAATCAGCTAGCAAGTCAATATCTTTTCCCAAAGGTAAGAGAGTCTAAAACTAGAGGGTATAGATTTAAGGTGAGAGAGGAGAGATGTGTAAGGATCCAGAGGGACAATTTTTTCACACATAGAGCGGTGAGTGTCTGGAACAAGTTGTCTGAGGTAGTAGTAAATGCAGGTAAAATTTTGTTTTTTAAAAAGCGTTTAGACAGATATATGGGTAAGATGGGTATCGAGGGATATGGGCCAGATGTGGGCAATGGGGACTAGCTTAGGGGTTGAAAGAAAAATGGGCGACATGGACAAGCTGGGCCAAAGGGCCTGTTTCCATGCTATAAACCTTTATGACTTTATGCTGCTGTCCAAAAATAATGGGGTCAGGTCAGGAGTGCTTTTATTGGTAGAGGGATTGAATTTAGGAGCCGTGAGGTTATGTTACAACTGTACAAAACTCTGGTGCGGCTTCACTTGGAGTATTGCGTACAGTTCTGGTCGCCGCATTATAAGAAAGATGTGGAAGCATTGGAAAGGGTGCAGAGGAGGTTTACCAGGATGTTGCCTGGTATGGTGGGAAGGCCTTATGAGGAAAGGCTGAAGGACCTGAGGTTATTTTCATTAGAGAGAAGAAGGTTACGCGGTGACCGAATTGAGGCGTATAAGATGATCAAGGGATTGGATAGGGTGGATAGTGAGAGCCTTTTTCCTCGGATGGTGATGACCAACACGAGGGGACATAACGTTAAATTAAGAGGTGGTAGTTATAGGACGGATGTCAGAGGCAGGTTCTTTACACAGAGGGTGGTGAGGGCGTGGAATGCCCTGCCTGCAGCAGTTGTGGACTCGCCTACTTTGGGGGCATTCAAATGTTCAGTGGATAGGCATATGGATGATATTGGAATAGTTTAGGTTAGAGGGTCCACTGGCTGGCACAACATCGAGGGCCGAAGGGCCTGTACTGCGCTGTTATGTTCTATGTTCTATGTTCTATGTTCTACGCTGTAAAGTGTCTCACAGAAAGACATTGCTCCTGGAGTTTAGCTCAAGTTTCATTGGAAGAGTGCCGAGGAGAGAGAGATCAGTGGAGAATTAAACTGACAGGCAGCCGGAAGCTTAGCATCGTGGAACTGACAGAGGTTTCCTGCAAAGCATTCACCCAGTCTGTGTTTATATAATTCCGATTCCCCCCTACCCCCAGTGTCAGAAAGATATTATCGGGAGCAGCGAATACAATTTATTAAATTGAAAAAAACACAAGTAAAATCCCCGTGTCATTTGTCAGGAGTGTTTGGGGCATTGGACACTGAGAAGGGAGTGGGGGGGAAAGCTAAAAGAACACAAATGTTCACAAATGTTCTTTATATGCCGTGTTTATGAACAGAACTCCCCCTTACCTGACAAAGGAGCAGCACTCCAAAAGCAACTGGCTTTTACTACCAAAAAACTTGTTGGACTTTAACCTGGTGTTGTGAGACTTCTTATTCTGTCGAGAAGCCAATTTTGTATACATGTAGATACCTTACCCTGGATCCTGAGAGATTTAACCTTATGCAACAACCTACCATGCAGTAAAGTCCATGTAGACAACATCAACTGCACCGCCCTCATCTACCTTCTTGGTTATCCCTTCAAAAAATTCAATCAAATTTGTGAGACATGATTTTCCACTCATAAAACCATGCTGATTGTCTCTAATCAATCCTTGTATCTCTAAATGCCTGTAGTTTCTGTGTCTCAAAATACCTTCCAAAAATTTATTCATTACAGATGCAAAGCTCACTGGTCTGTAGTTCCCAGGTTTTTCTCTGCAGCCCTTTTTAAACAAAGGCACAACATTTGCCATTCTCCAATCTTCAGTCACCTTGCCCGTGATTATCGATGATTCAAATATTTCAGCTATTTCCTGCAATTTCTTCCCTAGTCTCCCACAATGTCCTGGGATACACTTCATCAGGTCCCGGAGATTTATCAACCCTGATGTGCTTTAAGGTTTCCAGCACCTCCTTCCCTGTAATATGTACACTCCTCAAGACATCACTATTTATTTCCCCAAGTTCCTCAACATCAATGCTTTTCTTAACAGTAAACACTGATGAGAAATATTCATTTAGGATCCTAAATAGTTGATGATATTGATGTATTTTTTATCCTACAGATACTTTGGTCCACCTTGTTGTCTAACAAAGGGCATACACACGAGATGGGTCGTGAGAGGGCTGCTCTTGGATTTTTTTTTTGAGAGTATCCTAGTGCTTCGCGTCGTTAGTGTACGCTTGACCTGGACCATTTGATGGGCAACACGACAGCTCAGTGACTATCGCTGTGCTGTGCAGATCCATGGATTTGGGCCTGTGTCTGTGGGAGTTTGCGCATTCTCCCTGTGCTTGCGTGGGTTTTCTCCGGGTGCTCCGGTTTCCTCCCACATCCCAAAGATGTGCTCTTACGCTGATTGGCAGAACAAATTCTCCCTAAATTGTCTCAAATTTGGTTTCAATCCATAGATCTATAAACACAGACAGGGATCACGGGCAGAAGTGGGAATATCGAGGTGGCGGTGCGGGCTCTTTGGGCCGAAGGGCCTGTTTCCCGTGCTATTTTGTTCTTTGATCTCACCCATTCTTGTGCATCCGCACTTAAATAACTTGATATCGTGAAAGGAATGGTCCCTGTGGGTCATTGAATCTACGATGCAACAACAGGTCGAAGTCTAACTGGTCTCTGCTGGGTATTTATGTTACAAGTGATTATCCCCTGACCTTTGGTATCTAATCCTTTCCATCAATTTCTCTCATTTCCAATGAAATGTATCAATGTTAGTCATCCCTGTGGTCACAGATTCCACATTCTAATCACAAAGAGCTGACTTGTTGTTTGAGCAGCTTAGGGTTCATTTCAGTGGGGCTTGTAAAGACATCTATGGATGAGTCAGCAAATATGCCCAATTTGTCAATGTTTCGTACAAGATCATACAGACCAAATGATAGATGCTAATAAATGCGCTTCCTGGCTTTCTGGGGCGAAATGAAATTGCCTCATTATTACAGTGGAATTCTGCTTCTATATTTAAAGCAGGCAGCACAGTGCCACAATGGTTAGCGCTGCTGCCTCACAGCGCCAGGGACCCGGGTTCAATTCTGGCAGGTGACTGTGCAAAGTCTGCACGTTCTACCTGTATCTGCATGGGTTTCCTCCTATGGTCCACAGATGTGCATGTTAGGTGGATTAGCCAAGGGAAATCTGTAGTGTTTCAGGGGTATGGTGGGGAAAAGAGCCTCCATTAGATACTCTATCACTGTAGACTTGATGGATCAAATGGCCTCTTCTGCACTGTCAGGATTCTATGA
This sequence comes from Sphyrna mokarran, assembly GCA_024679065.1. Taxonomy (NCBI): domain Eukaryota; kingdom Metazoa; phylum Chordata; class Chondrichthyes; order Carcharhiniformes; family Carcharhinidae; genus Sphyrna; species Sphyrna mokarran. Next base: position 8,989,974 of record JAGIQG010000021.1, on the reverse strand, counting down.
TTCTATGACGAGATTGACAATGTTTAGACTAAACAGAGAGAGAAGAGATTCATTCCATCAGCTCTCGCTCAGAATCAAATCCAAAACTCTAGCCATGGTACTAAGGTCCTTATTGAGAAAAGGTCATTCAGCCCATCAAAGCTCTTTCCTTTCTGAGATCCCATCCTGTTATACTATGTTGCTCTGAGTGTAGCCAGTATCCAGCTTGCTATCTTTGGGAAATCCAGGTCTGTACGTGGCGTACTCAACACGTAGGCAGCAGCCAATTAGGATGTATAAAATATAATTATCTCAATGTGAATCTGGGGGATCATTTCATCTAATCCTGACACCAGGGACAAAGTCGACCACTGATTTCTTCCCACACTCTCTTCCCCACTCTCCTTCCTCTCCTAATCACTGCCCCAACTTGATCACAGCCTCCATCCCAATAACCTCCCCCATTGCCCAATGTCTGCACCAAACCCCCCCCCTCCACCTCCTCCTCTTTTCCAATCCTCTGCCTTTCACTATTGCCTCCACCCCATTGAAGCTCCAAAAGTGAAGCCCTACGTGGCTGAATAGCCTGGCTTGGTACCAGAGGGTTCTTGACCAACATTCCAAATCAAGGCTGGGGCACTTAGTACAAATTTATAGAACCTCGGAATCTCTAAGTGATAAAAATCTTTCTGATTTCTCCCATCTCAATCCACTCCTCCCAGCTTTGCTCAAACATTTTCACATTTCCATGCCTTTTATTCTGAAAAATCTTTGAAAATGTTGCCATGGTTTCTCTCTGTGGTATAATTAGTTCATGCATATGCATGAGCATGCAATTTGGGAGAATGCCAACAGACTGAAGGCAGCTGGATTATTTAGAACGATTAATGGTTATTCACCTCTGTCTGACATGCTCCATGCTGTGGAGATGCCGGTGTTGGACTGGAGTAAACACAGTAAGAAGTCTCACAACACCAGGTTAAAGTCCAACAGTTTATTTGGTAACAAAAGCCACTAGCTTTCAGAGCACTGCCCCTTCATCAGGTGAGTGGGAGTTCTGTTCACAAACAGGGCAGATAAAGACACAAGCCCAATTTACAGCATAATGATTGGAATGCGCGTCTTTATAGGTAATCAAGTCTTAAAGGTACAGACAATGTGAGTGGAGAGAGCATTAAGCACAGGTTAAAGAGATGTGTATTGTTTCCAGACAGGACAGTTAGTGAGATTTTGCAGGTCTAGGCAAGTCGTGGGGGTTACAGATAGTGTGACATGAATGTAAGATCCCGGTTGAGGCTGTCCTCGTGTGTGGAACTTGACAGTCAGTCTCTGCTCAGTGTCTCTGTGTGGTCATGTGTTGTGACACGCCTCACCATAGCTTACAGCTCTACACATTTCCTCTGTCCCCAGCCAGCCTTTTCCCACTCCTTTTTGTCACCCCTCTTTAATGAGGAAACACTTCCAGTTTTTATAATAATTGTCAGATGCTCCAAAATGATGCAACTTAACATCTAGAATCAAATTGATAAGGCATAAGAGTTGGCTATTTCTTTTGGCAAAGGTTTTTCAAATCATTCTGCATCAAGATTAAATTTGCTTCTCGGCCTTTTGGCTAAGATGCAAATGAGATCAAGCCTTGGAAGAGGTGCAATGCCTACTCCAATCAGTTTGGATCATGTAGATCAAGCCCAAGACAGGAGGTGAGAGCCTTGGATCGGGAATGTCTCAACTTGTTGAAACTCTGAGTTGGACTTGATTGGATTGAATTGGAATTAAAAAATTGCTTTTTTTAAAAATAACTTTGATACATTTTTTTAGCAGGGAGGGTGCCCTCCAGAAATCTGCCACAGGTTTACACAATCTTGTACACAAGGCTTAGCAAGGTTTTCTTTGTAAACCAAAGCCACATCTCAGAACTTGTAATGCATCCAATGTAGTGGAATGTGCAGTGTGTGCTCCAGTAGCGCCCTCCTGTGGTAAATGTTGTTTGTTTCAAGGGCTCTCGATCCCACCACCAGGTGGTGCAGCACACAGCTGAAACCTTTTGGGTGAAAATTCCCTGGGTCTTTTTCCTCCACTCCACACTGTAACTTAAACAGAAACAGCAGAATGCTTTCAAACTTGAACACTCTCCATAATTGTGAGAATCTTGATTCAAAGTTTGTTCGAATAAGAGTTTATTTATTAGTGACACCATTTGGCTTACACTAACACTGAAATGAAGTTACTGTGAAATTCGCCACACTCCGGGGTCAGTTTGAGTCAATCCACCCAACCAGCCAGTTTTTCAGACTGTGGGAGGAAATCTGAGCACCCAGAGGAAATCCACGCAGACATGGGGAGAACCTGCTGAATCTGCACAGACAGTAACCCGAGCTGGGAATCGAGCTCAGGTCCCTGGTGCTGTGAGGCAGCAGTGCTAACCACTGTGCCACCGTGCTGCCATTTCTGTTCAAATACTTGTGCATGTGAAGTGCAGATGAAATTATTTTCTGAGATGAAAATTGGCCCAGATTTAATGGAGTGAGGCATTTTACAAGCCTACCCTGTCAGGTTGACTATTTCCTCCTGTTTAGGTTGAAACATTTTTTGCCTACAAATAAATGGAAGTGTGAGCTGATAATGGCTACAAGGTATCTGGGATCTTGGTGGATGAAGAGACCAAATTGTGCATCTCACTAACCAATAAGATGAAAAGATTGAGAAATAAATTGAGAAAGGATAGAATAGGAGGGTGGGAAATTCAGTGTTGAATCAGAAACAAATAAAAAGATGGAAAGAAAAAAATAGATTGAGAGAGAGGAAAAAAAAGGAAAACATTTCAAAAAATCTCCAACAACTACTGGAAGAAATGAGATTCAACACTTTTGATTATTAATTTTCCAGACCAGAGAGGTTGATTGGTTGTTGTGTTCATGGTGATAAAAGAATGCTTGCGCTGTTATTTACTAGGCTTAGCTTTCTATGCTGTGTTTAATGAAAATGCATCAAATATGTGGGTAGGATATCATTTCTGTGAAAGTAGGATTGATTTGTCCAGCAACTTATGATGATTTACAATTTGCAGGATGTTTCTGCTTCACATCAATACTGAATATGGGTTATACAGATTATTTTTCTACCAAATTCTGCACCATTGCAATTTTTCACTTCTTAAAAATGTTGTTTCCTGTGATTGTGAAGATGCCTCTAAATGTGGCACAGCTGTTGTTAATGTTTTAAAAGTGCCAGTTGCTTTCCTGTTTGTTAGTCTTGGCTACACATCACTGAATGGAAGGTGTTCTCTTAAACCCACACATATTTAACTTTCCTTTATATAAAAACTCTCCTTTCACCAAACCAAACAATCAGCATTACAAATATTCATTCATTTGCTAATGCTTATTACAGACAGATCTATTTTACGAAACACTTGCAAATATTATCACACAAGCAAGCTGGAGTGGATGCAGCTTAAATCTGAACTCTTTTGTATCTGCTACATAATGAAGTCAAGATATTTTCATTTTTAAAATAATTGACAATTACTTTCTTTCTCCCAACAGAAAAAGACATATGATTATTACAGAAGAGAGGTAAGTGTTGGAGAAAGTATTTCAGTATCACAGGTTTTGAAATATCCATTTCTATTGTTGGACTGATTGAATTCCCAATATGTGTTGGTTTATGAAAGAAAAAATCAAACCTTTACTTTGTTGTACACAGGGACTGTACACAATCTGTTTTTGACTGTTTTTCTCTATTTGTGGTAGATTCTGTACTATCAACAGCTCCTTGTGAGATCCAGAGTGAAGTCTTCAGTCTCACTGGGAGGGTAGGTTATGCCGTTTCTCACTTAGAAGTTAAGATTATTTTGAGTTGAGAATGCCAGTGCAGGTTAGAACCTGACTCATGTCTGCACACTGAATTAAACATGTGAAAATGAGCAAGGAGATGGTGGAGTGAAGATGTTTTGCAGATGTAGATATCCCTCCCCATTCCCCATCAGGACAGTTTCCAATTACTGAACCTGCCTACAATCCTGTTCAGCTTCTTCACACAGTGAACGTGGAACATGGAAACAGGACCTTCAGCCCATGTGAGCCTCTACTCTCCATGTCAGCAAATATTTCTAGCAACATATATCCAAACTGTTCCATATTCTATTTGAGTATTATTATGGTAGTGAAGACAAGGACAGTTTATATTATATTATAATATTATATGAATATTGCACCTACATGGGGTCAAATATCCCTTATTGCATTTTACATAGTTGCTAAAATGGTTTTATGTATCAGCCATCACTTTTTGCATGGCTTTTATTTGTTCAAATTTCTAATGTTGTTGCCCTTGGTCAGTTGCTGAATATAAGCATTTTTGTATACAATATTTATATATACATAAACATGCCCCTTTGAGCCAACTAGTTACCAGGTCATGACAGTGGAGTGTGACAGCAAAATTAAATGTATATTGTTTATAGTGGTAAAGATTGATACTGTAATAAAGAGTGTGGCGGCAAAGGCAAGATATGTGCAGGCTATGTGTGCTGAATGCAAACTTTTAATGATATATTAGTCATACCTCTCTTGATGTTACACAGAAGTGTGGATATTAGCGAGGAGGAGATAATTGGACCAATCTGCATAAATGTAATCAATTCTCATTGTAATTTCAACATTCTCTACTTTCCATTCTCATTATAGCTAAATGACAGAAATAACTGTCATTTGGGGAAGAGAGAATTAGAGTTGGTTAGTAAATGAGTTTGTCTGCAGTTGTGACTGAAGAGCAGCAAGACGGCAGACTGAGGAACAATGGCGCCACCACTGGAGGAACCATATACTTACAACATGACAGCTTACATAGGCGATTCCCTTTATAACTATGGATGTAGAAACTTCTAGTGTGCAAAATTGAGACAGAAAACATGGCCTGAAATTTTCAGTTCATTCCCGCTGGCAGATCTTATGCTCCTGCTGAGGCAACCCCCCATCATGGGTTCCTTGGCATTGGATGGTGAGAACAACAGAGAAACCCTCACACAGAGGATGGTGGGTGAGTGGAATCGGCTGCCTTCACTGGTGGTGGAGGCAAACTCGTTGGGGTCTTTTAAGAGACTTCTGGATGATTACATGGGATTTAATGGGATTAAGGGTTATAGGTAGGCCTGGTAGGTAGGGATATAATCAGCGCAATTTGTGGGCCGAAGGGCATTTTGTGCTGTAGTGTTATATGTTCTATGTTCTAAACCCATTGACAGCAGTGGGACTGGAAAATTCCAGCACCGGCCAATGGTGGGTTGGTGCAAAACATGCCACAGCAGGAGGGCAATAAGAAGTGTGCAATACATAATACAGGTGATATTTCATAACATTAACCCTTCAAGAAGGATAATATTGGAATAAATGGAATAGCATCATAGAATCCCTACAATGCAGAAAGAGGCTATTTAGTCTGCACCAACTCACTGAAAGAGCATCCCATCCAGACCCACCCACCATCCCCACCAACACCCCTCCCCCAACACTTTTCCCAAAATTTTTACACATCTTTGGACTCCACACAGTGTTTATTATGCTGCACTCGACATTAACTCTTTGTTTCTTATCCCTCCTACAGGCTTGTAAAGTACTGTGAACAGTATTTTACCCACGATCCTATAATGTCAGGCTGCCTTCCTAGTAACCCTTGGCTGACTGACGATACAATGTTTTGGGAACTCAACACTCCAATGTAAGTACTCTGGCTCTGATTCTTCCCCTTTAGAAAATGACAATTCCTTTTCTCTCCCATTGCAGCACAGCAATCAAACATCGTTTCCTGTTGAAAGAGTTTTGCTACTAGCTGACTAATGACTGACCCATTTTTGACAGGGTGGACAACCCAACAAAGCTGCGAGTTGAGCGATGGACCTTCAGCTTCACTGAGCTGATGCGGGATCCCAAAGGCCGGCAGAACTTCGAGATTTTCCTCAGGAAGGAATTCAGTGGTAGGTGAGGGTGGAGGTTGGAAGGGCTGGTTGTGATGGAGCTAAGCTATTGTGGTGCTCCCCTGGGTATCTGGGGGGATGAGGGATGGATGCTGCGTGACAGATATTGTGGTTAATTTATTTAAAGGACCTTTTCGACTGGGGTGTTAAATGGGGAGAGGTGGGTTGGAAACTGTGGGGAACAGGTCATGCAGTCAGAGTCAACTGAATGGCCACTTTTAGCTTTGTGCTTTCTCGTGTTGAGAGCCCTGAACTGGAATCCCAGTCAACATTTCAAACGTATGCAGAATACTGAAAAAAACAAAATGAAAGAATGTGGAGATAAGATAGTCACAAATAATCCAATAAGGAATTCAGGAGAAACCCCTTTGCCCTTAGGAGGTTTAGAATGTGGAACTGTCTACCACATGGAATATTTGAACTCAATAGTGTTGATGTTGAAAGCAGATAAGCACATCAGGGAGAAAAGAATAACACGTCATGAGGATCACACACAGGTTGAGCACTGGCATAGACCAGTTGGACTGCAGATGGTGGAGAGATAAAAACAGGGATACCTAAAGAGACGAGGACTGGAGGAGCACAGAGATCCTGGAAGGGACGTAGGGCTGGAGAAGGTCACACAGAGGTCACAGGGAGGAATGACAGCATGGAAGGATTTGAAAACAAATAATTTTAAAATCAAGGTGTCCTGAAAACCAAGGTAGATCACGATTCATAAGAGTGATGGAAACCTGGTGTGATTCAGCAAGGTGGACGATAATATTTTGGATGAGTTTAAATTTGTGGAAAGTGGGAATTCTGGTGGTCCAGTTTGGAGAATGTGGAACTCACTGCAGCAGGGAATAGCTGAGGTGAATAGTGTTGATGTATTAAAAGGGTATAAAGTGTGAAGGAGAAGGGAATAAAGATTTGGTAGAATTAACTAAGGAATAATGCAGCTTGTTAGGAGCAAAAAAAAATGTATGAATGGATTAGATGGGCCAAATGGCCTGTTTCTTTGCTGTATGTATGTCGTACTTTTACTTATTTAATTCCTTTTGGGTCATACGTTTTATTATCTTGTGTTATGAATGTTTAATGATGAGGTTTTACTTTTTAGGAGAGAACTTGGCATTCTGGGAAGCGTGTGAAGACTTGAAGTACGGCGAACAATCAAAGGTTAAAGAAAAGGCTGAGGAGATTTACAAGTGAGTTGGAGTAAAGCTTCTTCAAAACAAACAGAACTTGCATTTATATAGTGCCTTTGATGTCTTAAAATATTTCACAGTGCTTCACAGGAATATAATCAGACAAAATCTGACATTACGAGATATCAGGATACTTGACCAAAAGCTTGGTCAAAGGGTTAGATTTTAAGGAGCATCTTAAAGGCGAGTATAGAATCCATACAGAGCAGAAAGAGGCCATTTGGCCCATTGGCTCTGCACAACTCTCCAAAGAGTATCTTGACCCTCGATTCCCATTGGCCAACCGACCTAACCAGCATGTCTTTGAACTGTGGGAGGAAACCGGAGAGCGGACGAAACCCATGCAGACACGGGGAGAATGTGCAAACTCCACACACACAGTGATCCAAGCTGGAATTGAACCCAGCTCTCTGGGGCTGTGAGGCTATAGTATTAACCACTGTGCCACCATGAAGGACAACAACATTTATGAAAATGAATATAGAGCTGAAAGCCTAGGCACCTGAGAAAGTAATGGCAGAACACAATTTAATGATGCTCAAGTGGCCAGAATTGGAGATTTCAGAGGATTCCAGAGCAACAGGAAGTTACAGAGGGAGAAAATCTCTTGAGCTTTGAGACAGATCCTTAAATCTAGGCTCACAGCCCACTTTGACACTGGAGTAAAATGGGGTGCAATTCATTGGAAAAGGAGGGCTCAGTCCACTTTGCTCCGAAGTCAGGTTGGATTTTAACACTCAAGTTACACTGAATCACTTTGCTCTAATGTTAAATTTACATTGTAAATGTAGTCTGAGATCAGGGATACAGTGACAGAGGGAAAGGGATAAAGAACAAACATAAAATGAATCTAGAACTAATTTGGATAAACGTTGAGGGATAAGTCTCTCAGATCTAAGGTAGAAGGTTGCGGATTCAAATCCAACTCCAGCGACTCCGGTGTAATATTGAGGGAGCACAGCACTGCTGGAGAAATTAAACCAAGGCTTTATCTACTTCTCAGTTGAATGTAAATGATTCCACAGCACTGCTGCAAGACAGGGGAATAGTGTGCAAATGGGCAGCTGCTTTTCTAACAGTGGGGCAAGGACATGGCACAGATGGAACCCTGAATGCAGATGGCAGCCTGGGTGCAGACGGAAACCTGGACGCAAATGGCAATATGAGCGCAGACGGCAAACGCAAGATCAGGTGCAAAATCCCACCAAAGTCAGAAAACAAGAATTTTGCCATTCTCACTGGTGATGTAACAAGATTCCTGTCCAGAAAGATCAGGATCTCCTCCTCACTAATGACATTACATTAACGAGGTTTACAAGAAGTTTTTAAGAATGGGAAGCAGGCGATATATCACAGGTACAGGTAACTATAATCCCCAGGCGAGAGGGCTATGCCCAAGCAGTGCCGTAGCACTGCTCCTGGCACTTTGGCACTGCTGTCAGACTGATTGGGTGGGGCTGGAAACAGCCAGCAATGCCAAGAATCCTAAGATTGGGTGCCATTTTCAAAGGGTCCCCAATTTTAAAAAACCAGGTATCAAGCTCCCCCCCCCCCCCCCCCAATCCCTCAATGTACACAGGCAAATGCCTACAATACTAACTACACTTCAGAAGATTGTTCTGGTATCTACTATATAGTTATTGAGTGTTCTTCATATAGTAGCAATTATCCTTATTAAGCAGGGAAACATAAGTCAATTTAGATACTGCTGAACTATGATTTTAAAACAATGGTCAGTTTGGTCACTTCTGTAAAGAATTCAGGAAACTTTAAACTTTTGCTAATAGCTACTGGGAAAGCAGTCAAATTTTGCAGAGGAAACATCTGTGAATGCCTCAATTTGTCCTTTGTAACACTTCCTGGTCCACAAGCTAAATTCAGTAAAGTCATTTTTTCTGATTTCAGAACATTCCTAGCTCAGGGTGCAAGACGTTGGATTAACATTGATGGGAGAACTATGGAGGTAACCGTGAAAGGCCTAAAACACCCACATCGCTATGTACTGGATGCTGCACAGACTCACATCTACATGCTGATGAAAAAGGTCCACCATTCATTGTGTTTCATAGCATTGTTGTTTTGTGATGCTGATTGTCTGCTTTCTCCTCAATAATGTCACTCCTTTCACGATGGCTAGATGAACAATAATACTTTATTGTGTAGCTTCTTGAAGAACCTCCATTGAAACTTGTCCTAACTTGGGTCATCACCTCTTGTTCTTCTTACACAGGATTCGTACCCACGTTTCTTACGATCCCCCATTTATAAAGAAATGGAGGGCAAGGCTCTCATCCCTGAAGAGACCAAACAAAAAAGGTCAGTTCTGGAACGTTTCCACTCTTGAATTGGTCAAATTAACAGTGACATTTTGTTGTGATCTGGAATGTACTCTCAGGGAGGGTAATGGGAGAAGAGCATGAGAGGGGCATGAGTTCAAATGGAAATTGGGAAAAACACTGCAGGACTCCTGGAATATCCAGTTGGTACCATATCCAGTTGGTATCGCACCAACTGGATATTCTTTCAATGGGCTATCTGGGGAGCAATGGGCCAAATAGCCTTCTGTACCACATCATCTATGATGCACAATGTGACATTCAAAGTCAGGCTGTGAGGTGGATTTATAATAAAATGGAGAAATGGTTACAGGGAGGGAGAGCTGACACTGACCAGTTATAGGGTGGTACACGTGGGGTCCTTTATTAACCTGACTCAACAAGACCTTGACTTTAAAATGAATAAACTGTTGGGAATGTCCACCATTCTGAATACAGATATCTAACATATACCTACATAGAACAATATAGCACAGTACAGGCCCTTCAGCCCATGATGTTGTGCCGAGCTATGTCCGAATCCAAGATCCTATCATTCTGTGCCTATCCAATAACTGCTTGAAAGTTCCTAAAGTATTCCACTCCACTATCACAGCAGGCAGTGCATTCCACACTCAACCACTCTCTGAGTAAAGAATTCACCTCCTATATCTCCTACCATGAAGTTATGTCCCCTAGTAACAGCTACATCTATTTGAGGAAATAGTCCACTCTATCTATTTCTCTCATCATCTTATAAACCTCTGCTCATCCTCACCTCACCTCTCATCCTCCTCTGCTCTAAAGAGAAAAGCTCCAGCTCCCTCAACCTTTCCACATAAGCCTTACCCTCCAAACCAGGCAGCATCTTAGTAAATCTCCTCTGCACTCTCTCCAGTGCTTCCACCTCCTTCTTATAATGAGGTGACTAGAACTGCACACAATATTCCAAATGTGGTCTTACCAAGGTCCTGTATAGTTGCAGCATAAGCTCTTAAACTCAAACCCTCTGTTAATAAACGCTAACATAGTATAAACCTTCTTCATGGCTCTATCCACTTGAGTGGCAACCTTCAGAGATCTGTGGACATGAACCCCAAAATCTCTCTGTTCGTTCACATTCTTCAGAACCCTGCTGTTGACCCTCTAATCTGCATTAGATTTGTCCCACCAAAATGAATCATGGGAAACTCTAAGACCTGTGTTATCAGAGCATAATGTGGAGACCAGGTTTGTGAACTGTGTTTCTATTTCTACAATAGGACAAGTCATTGCTTTATTCATTCAATGGATGTGGGTCTCACAACATTTGTTGCCCATCCTTAACTGCCCTTAGAATCCATAGAACCCCTACAATGCAGGAAGAGGCTATTCTGCCTGTCAAATTTGCACTGGCTCTTCAAAAGAGCATCCCACCAGGAAACTGGAGAACCCAGGAGAATCCATGCAGACATGATGAGAACATGCAAACTCCATACAGTTACCCAAGGCCAGAACTGAACCTGAATCCCTGGAGCTGTGAGGCAGCAGTGCTAACCATTGCACTATCCTGTTGCTTCTTTGTTATCTAAGCCCAAGGAAAATGGTCCATGTTTCTGCAACAGTAGATCATTCCAGTTAGGCAAGTAAAACTCTGAATGGATTTCCTAACAGCTGGGTTTGACTGATCTTAAACACAGTTCATTTCTAAGTCATTTCTGTCAGAACCTTGATTGATTGATATAATGGTTAACAAAGAGCATGTGAATTAAAGTAAATCTGTCACATTAGTAAATGAAGAGAAAAAGTCTTAATGAGTTGCAGTTTATCCAGAGGCTAATGCGCAGCTTTTGATATTTACTTTGATTTATTATTGTCACATGTATTAACACACAATGAAAAGTATTATTTCTTGTATGCTATACAAACAAAGCATACCATTCCTAGAGAAGGAAAAGACAGACTGCAAAATGTAGTGTTACAGTCATAGTTACAGTGTAGAGAAAGATCAACTTAGTGTGAGGTAGGTCCATTCAAAAATCTGACAGCACCAGGGAAGAAGTTGTTCTTGAGTTGGTTGATATGTGACCTCAGACTTTTTTATCTTTTTCCTGATGGAAGAAGATGGAGAGAATATCTGGGCTGCGTGGAGTCCTTAATTATGCTGCTGCTTTGCCAGGGCAGTGGGAATGTAGACAGAGTCAATGGGTGGTAGGCTGATTTGTGTGATGGAAAGGGTACATTCACGACCTTTTGTAGTTTCTTGCGGTCTTGGGCAGAGCAGGAGCCATACCAAGCTGTGATATAACCAGAAAGAAAGCTTTCTATGATGCATCTGTAAAAGTTGGTGAAAGTCATAATGGAAGTGCCAAATTTCCTTAGTCTTCTGAGAAAGTAGAGGTGTCGGTGGGCTTTCTTACCTGTAGTGTCAGCATGGGAGAACCAGGACAGGTTGTTGGTGACCTCAACACCTAAAAACATGAAGCTCTTGACCCTTCCTATTTCATCCCCATTGATGTAGACAGGGGCTTTTTCTCCTTTATGCTTCCTGAAATCAATGACAATCTCCTTCGTTTTTATATTCTGAGTTGATGCAGACACTAATCTTCTCTGGAACAGATTGGAAAAAGGAAGCACAGATCAGCAGGCTGGAGATTTTCATGCATTTTGAGAATCTTCTTGGTTGCCTTAGCATGAGAGGTGGAGAAAGTAGAAGGGGCTGAAGCAGAGTTCTGAAAGGGATCAATCTTTAAACATGTTAAGGTTCATGTTTTGGTTTAACTCCTGGATCAATGAATGGTGTAAGATTTCAGGATGTTTGAGTGTGGGTGGAATTAGAATCCTGTACAAACGGGTGAATTGCAGACCAGTGAGTCTCATGTCAGAGGGAGGGAAATTATTAGAGAAACATTTGAAGGAGAGCATCTATTTCTGCTTGGAGAGGCAAAGCTTGATCAGGGATAGTCAGCACGGCTTCATCAGAGGAAGGTCAATGCCTTATAAATTTGAATTTTTTGAGAAGGTGACCAGGTGTGTAGAAGAGGATAGTGCAGTTGTAGTTTATATGGATTTCAGCATAGCCTTCAACATGGTCTCACATGGGAGATTTGTAAAGAAAGTAAAGGCACGTGGGATATAAGATAATTTGATAAAGTGGATTCAAAAATTGGCTTAGTGGTAGGAGACAGAGGACGATGACAGAAGGTTGCTTTAGTGACTGGAAGCCAGTATCCAATGGAGTACCACAGCGATCTGTGTTGGGCCCTTTATTATTTGTTGTTTAGATTCTATTATAAATGATATTGCTCACTATGTGGAGGTTAGGATTAGTAAGTTTGTAGATGACACAAAGATTGGCTAGATGGTTAATAGTGAGGCAGAGTGTCTTGAGCAACAAGAAGATATAGGCAGAATGGTCAAATGAGTGGCAGATGGAATTTAACCCTGAAAAGTGTGAGATGAAACACTTTGGAAGGAGTAATTTGACACGGAAGTATTCAATGAATGAATAGGAAGTTTTGTGGAACAAAGGGAAATTGGCATGTTTATTCACAGATCTTTGAAAGTGGAAGGACATGTTAGTAGGGTGATTGAAAAAAAACATATGGGACACTTGCCTTTATCAATTGAGGCGTAGATTACAAAAGCAGGGAAGTCATGTTGGACTTGTATAGAACATTGGTGGGGCCACAGCTAGAGTGCTGAGTACAGTTTTGGTCACCACATTATTGGATGGATGTGATTGCACTGGAGGGTTGCAAATGAGATTCAGCAGAATGCTGCTTGGGATGGAACATTTAAATTAAAAAGAGAGGTTGCATATGCTTGGGTTGTTTTTGTTAGAGGAGAGAAGACTGAGGGGGTAACCTGATTGAGATATACAAGACTATGAGAGACATGGACAGGGTGCATAAGGAGCAGCTGCTCCTCTTAGTTGAAGGGTCAGTCACAAGGAGGTTTAGAGGGGATGTGAAGGAAAGCTTTTTTACCCAGAGAATGGTGATGGTTTGGAATGCGCTGCCTGGGAGGGTGATAGATCCTTTAAAAAGTATCTGGATGAACACTTGGCACATTATAACATTTAGGACTTTGGACCAAGAGCTGGCAGATGGGATTATGTGGGAGTTCAGGTGTTTCCAAGATGTTGATACAAGCTCGATGGGCTGAACTGCCTCTTCTGCACTGTATGATTCTATGAAAACTTCCTCTGAAAAATCACATATCTCATTCCTTTCCTCAGCCTATCTGTTTCTGAACCCTGCAGACATTACTCTTCCAACATTCTCCAGCCCGATGATCACATTGGATCTTGGGATCTTGCTCTGCACTTATTAGCTGCCACGTTTCTTTGTAACAGAGATGACATTCTGCTTATAATAATGTATTTAATTGGCTGGAAAGCATGTTGGGGTGCCCAGAGTTTGTGAAAGTTGGGTTATATTTCCTGGTCTGATTTTCCAGACAGTACATTGCCAATGTAAACTTTGTCTGTGGGTGGAAGTTTTAATCATTGATAGAATCATAGACTATCTGCAGTACAGAAGGAGGCCATTCAGTCCATTAAGCCTACACTGACATCAATCCCACCCAGCCTCTATCCCTGTAACCCCACATATTTACCCTGCTAATCCCCTTGACACTAAGGTACAATTACCAATCAACTTAACCTGCACATCTTTGGAGCGTGGGAGGAAACCAGAGCACCTGGAGGATTCCAAAAATGTGCAGGTTTGGCCATGCTAAATTGCATTTAGTGTCAGAGGGATTAGCAGGATAATGTGTGGGGTTATGGGAAAAGAGCCTGGGTGGGATTGTGGTTGGTGCAGACTCGATGGGCTGAATGGCCTCCTCCTGCACTGTAGGGATTCTATGGAAACCCATGCACACACAGGGAGAATGTGCAGACAGTTACCCAAGGCAAGAATCGAACTTGGATCCCAGGTACTGTGATAACCACTGTAACATTCATTCCTTGGACACGGACAGAAGGGGAGGAATATGAGATAGTAAAACAAACAATTTGTTTTTTATGTAATGCTTCATCACATCCAAAGTTTCATAACTTAATAACTTGTAGCACTGAGGCTAATTCTAGCAGAACCATAATGAAATATATGGGAGAAGCGTTTCCTGATGTGTGTAAAGCACAGGGGGTTGTGTGGTTACTTAGCAGACAGGCTGGGTGCTGACTTATTTATCATCCATGAAGAGAATCACTGAATCTTTTCATGTATTTTATCTGATGATATTTGGTTGTTTTTCAGTAACTTCCCCTTTATGAAGAGACACAGACGCTCGAGTCCCAGTCCAGTAATCCTGCGACAGCTTGAACTTGAGGCGAAGGCAAAAGCAGCTGCTAGCGGGACGAAAGTGGTCGACATAACACAGGTTATGAGCAAGTTAGATCGCAGAAACCAGCTGAAACAGGAGCCTCCCAAACAAGAGGCTCAATAAACACTCTCAAGAAATGTTAAACCACCATGTCCACAAAACCTCAACAAATTAAACATTTAACACAGAGAAGGACACATACACAGTGCTCCAAAAGTGGGTGGGCCAGATGTTGACACCAGCACATTACCAAGCTATAATATCATTTATTGAGACTTTCCTTCCAAACCCCTACCCACCAGACGACTCCTCCAGCCTCTCCTATTCCTGTATTACCTCACCTCCTCTACACTCCCCTCTCCATCTCACCTCCCCTCTCTTTTCCCCTCTTCCCTCCTTCTCTCCCCATCACCCTCCCCCTCCCCCTCCATCCTCTCCAACTCCTCTTTACCTTTCTTTTCTGCCTGCCACACTCCCCCTACCTTGCTTGCTCTCCCCTCTCCCCTTCCACCCTCTCCCCTTCCACCCTCTCCCCTTCCACCCCTCCCCTTCCACCCTCTCCCCTTCCACCCTCCTCCCCTCCCCCCCCCCCTCTCCCCTCCCACCTCTCTCCCTCCCCACCCTCTCCCCTCCCACCCTCTCCCCTCCCACCCTGTTGCTTTACTTACATGGAATAATTTGAGAGAAAATTCTTCTTGATCCATTCCTTCAACACTAAGAGTGAATAGAGAGAGGCAGCACACATTAATATCACACAAGTAAAGGAATCTCAAGCTCAATGAAAAAGACCTATTCATTTTATAGCCTTCCAGATATAGTAGTATACAGCCCAGGATTATCCTCAGAGCTCTTTTGCCAGGAGAAGTGGTTTACACAGTTTTCACTTGAAATCATTGGGGCAGAATCAGCTCCCAGGAAACTTGGCGTCTAACAGCATTCTACAAATAGCAGTGAGAGAAATGAGCATCTCATCTATGTTTTGGGAATTTTTGGTAAAGGAATGTTGGCCAAAGCACTGAAGTCTTCTTAACTGAGGTTCTTTCACATCTACCCAAGCAGGCAAACTGGGTTTAGTTTAATGTCCCACCTCACGGGTTGGAGTTGTCCTTAACTCATGAGCAAGGGATTGAGCCAATTAAGCTGAGGCTGAAGTTCTTATTTTCCAAACTTGAGGTCCTAGCACAGAGTTTAATTCTTTCTGTGCCCACAATATTCTGTCTGATATGTGCTGCCAGTAAGCCTCCAAAAATCAGGCTTAATGCCAGCTTTGGTCTAGTGATGCATTTCTGTGGAAACCACTTGGTATGTTTTACTATTTATAGTAAAGACATAATATGAATTTCTCTTAGTACAATTGCACTAACTATATGTTATTTAGAACTCAGTTACATAATAGAAGTTGGGGGGAGGTCATTGTCAAATAATTATTTTTAAGTAAGCAGTGCCCTATTATCCAACCGTTCAGAGGTCGACTGCTTCATTCAGTTTTCTGTTGCTTCCCACATACAGCCCAAACCCATCTCCCCACCCAATATCCCATCACCATCCCACATACCTAACCTCCCAGTCCCTTATATCCTCCCATCATCACTCACTTCAGCATCCCAAAATCTCCACCATCACAAAATCCAGTACCTCGTTTTGAAACTGTCCTTCAAGCCCTGCGTATAGCGTACCTACCTAGAACTGTACCAGTAAGTGACAATGAAAATCTAAATATTGGCTATAGAACATAATAATTAGTTGTAGCTGTTTGTTGATGCGATCTGATATTTCTTATTTTCAGTTCATGATTTCCTGCCACTCTGTGATCACCTAAGGTGACTGGAGAGATTCAGAAGGTGGCTTCTAATTATATTTACCACCCGAGTGCGTGGAGTGCATGTAGGAATAGGCAAATGAGTGGAAAATTTCAGATGGAGAAGTGTATGATCTAGTTTGTGGACATGTGGGAGAATTGAAGGCTAATGTGCGTCTACTCAAGAGGAAAAGTCCCAGAAATGCTCAGTAAAATAAAGATTAAGTATTGTACTTACATAGAACAAGTCATGGCATGACAGGGGACTATGCAAACACATACTTTGGTTAATTAATTGTCCTTCTCAATTCTTAAATGTGAAATTGTGTAGTTTATGAACGTTCCAATATTGCTATCAGGATAAATATTTGCTTTCTGAAAGTTAGTTGCAAAGAATGTCAATCCCACCATTTTGATAATTTCTCATAGAAATCCTATAGAAATGAGTGAGGCCATTCAGCCCATTGCGTCTGCACCGCCCACAATCCCACCCAGGCCCTACCCCCATATCCCTACACATTTTACCCACTAATCCTTCTAACCTACACATCTCAGGACACTAAGGGACAATTTAAGCGTGGCCAAACTAGCTAACCCGCACATCTTTGGACTATTTCTGTTGAAGTTCTGAGTATTTTAATGCACCTTCAGGATGGTGACTGGGAGAAGCTACTCAGCCAACAAATCAAAGTTAACAGGTTTACATACGTAAGTGCTGCTGTTATTGGGGATTTCTCTTGTGGAGTTACTAAAGTTGAAAGTGCAATGGAAATAATGAGTCAACAAGCTAAAACAAAACAGGTTTCATCAATCTCATGCTCAAATGCAAGGAAATTCCTAAACAATGGTTTCCTAAACAATGTTAGACTCTTAATTCCAGATTTTTATTGAATTTTCAAATTTCGCTATCTGCTTTGGTGGGATTTGTCCCCAGACCATTATCCTGGATCACTAATCCAGTGACAGTACCAGTACACCATTACCTTCCCATAATCATCTGTATGGGAGGGTGTCTGGGAGGAATTATACTGTTCTATTATCTCGAGCATTTTACCACGGAGAGTGTATGACAGGATCTATAACAAAGAAAATGCCTCAGTTTATTAGCCTCTCTGTCTTTCCCTTTTAAAATGGGTCTTAGCTTTGTGTTCAATGCTTTTGTTCCCTGTTATTGATTAGGTGGATCTATCAGCTTTCTGTCAGGTACACATGAACAGTCTTTCATCTTTGCTCTGTTTGGTTTCATACAGCTAGTGTCTCCAGTGTGGCCTACTCTGAAGCTGTCACGTATCATAGTTAGAATTTCTGCCCACTTTCAAAGTTCTGTTCTCCATGATATTGATTCAGTGAAATGAAAGAAAATTAAATGATAGGAAGGCATTTGCAGCCCAAATAACCAAATCACAGGAAAAAAAGTATACAATGGAAATGATCTACATCTGAGAAAACACACAGAAAACACACATAGGAGGCTATATAAATAGGATAACACACATAATGACTTATACAATACATAGGAATGAACACCCTACAGAGGAACATAAGTCGTATGAGATGTTCTAATGCAGTAACACATTAACAAACAGTTGAAAAAGGCTCAAACAGTTTATCTGCCATCATAACCTTAAGGTGTGTTACTTTGTTTTGAAGCAAGTTTGAATTTACAATATAGAGCATAAACACCATTATTCTATTTGTAAGGAGCTCTGCAGATTTAAAGTAGTCAATCAGTCGTAGCTTGTATGATATATTTTGGTTGCAGTGAATGACATACTGAAGTATTAGACTAAATCAAGATATCAGAGAGTGGGGCAGGGGAAATGGCTTTGTGCTCTTGATGGATCCACATATCATTAGATTCCTGGTCAGTTACAATTGAATTAGGACTGTGTCACTGTGGGGTGGTGAGAGAGCAGCAGAGTATATACTGCCAGATTGGAGGGCAATTTACCACTGAATTGCTTTTGTACAATTCCCAACTTTAACATTGACTGTTACCCAGAGCAGGTTTCCATAAACGTGATTGGCATTGGTAAAGCAAGAGAAAGATAGTAGCAAAATATTGCGGATGCTGGAATCTGAAACAGAAAATGCTGGAGAAACACAGCAGGTCCGACAGCATCCGTGGAGAGAGAATAGCGCCAACATTTTGTGTCAGAGCTGACAAAGAGTCATCCAGAATCGAAACAGTGGCTCTATTCTCTCTCCACGGGTGCTGTCAGATCTGCTGAGATTTTCCAGGAGAAAGAAGGATTTGGACAACTAGTCATTGGAATACCAATGTCCCACAAGATTCAAACCACAGTGACAGTGAACGATGTGTGCTAAACAATGCTACTGTGATGCATTCTTCAGACTGCCACTGTAGGTTCTTGTTGCCATGGTGTTGCAAGGGGAAAATTACATTGCACAGAGCCTATTTGTGATCCATTCTAAGAAGTAACCACTTTGTTATAAAAGGCATAGGAAACAAGTGTTTCCTATCACATGACACATTTCAAAATAAAACCGAGGTATGTAATGTTCAGAATGTGAGTTCAGTGGCAATGACAAGCAGCAGGAACTTCTGATCAAAATTCTTAAAAGGTAATAGAGTCCTAACAGTACAGAAAGAGGCCACTCGGCCCAGGTCAACATGCAAACAATAATGGTTGGGAACAGACCTGCTCATTAATCCAATCTAATCCACGTAATTACAATGCTTGTGCCTCATAACATGTACACTGCAACCTCACACCCCCACCCCACCCAATAACTCAGCAAAACCAGGGCAAAATTTTCTACTATTTTAACTAACTGTCAACTAAAGTGGGAAAAGCGGTGTGCTATTCACCAGTTCTACCACTGGCTTTTCCCACCACATGTTTCGGAACTTAGTTAATAAAAATGCTGGAGACATGTCCCACAACATCACATTGGCAGGGTAAGCTTTTAATAAATCCACTATGCCAGCAAGCTCGGCCTTCAACAGATGGCAGCTCCATTTTTAAAGGCCCCCCCCCGATCTAACAAAATAAAAACAAGGTATTTCCCCCCCACAGAATACAACCTCCCAAACTTCCTGACCTGGGGAACCAACTCCCTATGAGTGGGAGTGTTACCTCCCCAGTGGAAGTTCTCCCAGACACTTCCCCCAGGCAGGGTTTTCTCCCCATGGGTTCTGTACTTATCTTCTGTGTACTTCCCACCAATCCCCTCCACAGATCCCCACTCCACTTCCCTCCAGGAGGACTGTGCCTCAGGTTCCTGTTTAACAAAACCTATTGTAAATCCTGCTGGTGTGAAGTTGGGGGAAGAGCGTGGGAGCCACATTACATCATGGGGTTGGAACAGAGAAAAACCTCCAACCAAGAAAGCTATTTTGGGACTCCCTCTTGATTATTCTCTGTCCCCTGCCCGCTGCCATTTCCCACGGAAAATTCCCCCACACCCCATGTGGGAGAGACACAACAAGCATCAAAATTCTGCCCAATTTTGGGGAAGTCTGAAAAATTTCCTTCTGTCCTTCCTCCTCCTCCTCCTCCTCAGGTAATCAGTAGCAGTCTAGCAGACTCCACTGGGCCTGATGAATGTACCACTATTCTCTGGTGAAAAACACCCTCCCAACATCTAATGTAGGTCTGGCCTTGCATGACTTGAAAGTGTTAGGTGATTAGTTTTAGGCGCACATGTCACATCGCTTCTGTATTTCAACATTAAATTTCCACAGACTGCAGCTCTTGCGAACAGTGGATTTTCAGAGTGAGATGTCTTGGCTGCAGGTTTTATTTCATGTTCATTGAAAAAGAATAAAGTCATGTCAATCATTGCACATCTGTTTTGCGTGTTTTCTGTTGAGTTTGATTGTGTTCCCATCTTGTTCCAAAACCTGGATTTGATACTTATATGTCGCATTGTTAAAAACTCCAAATCCATTTCCTCATTTTCATTGTGTCTTTCACATGCTACTTTTCAAAGATTCTTCCCATGCATCCAGTGCCATCATCACTGTTGAATGCCATCTGATGTGTTTTTGCATCTTTATTTGAAATGCTAAAACAGTTATTTTACTCGACGCACCTCCCCAACGTCTTCCCTTCTACGTCAGGTAGCCCTTGTGAATAGAGGTTCATCACAATTCCACTGTTGTGATAAGCTCCCTCTCGAGATCTTTCCTCGTTTTTTTTTTAACGGTCTGAAGATATTGCACGATTAAAAGGTTCCATCTGCTTAATTTTGATGAAACAAAGAGTAATTCCACTTCATTCAGAATCATCATCCTCACCCACTCTCTCTGAGATCTCTTAATGTTTGTTTACTCCATTTCTTCTATTTTGGTTTATTTTTTCCCACTGTTTTTATGCTGAGCACTATGCTCACGCCCCATCCTCCATTCCTTTCTATCTCCTCGTGTTTTTCCACAGTCTCAAGCAACAAGCAGCCAGGAACTGCTGCTCACGTAATGGCTGTTGAGAGATGTACATGGCATTGTCTTGCTCCAATACCAGAAGTAGAAATCCGATATGTAGAACATAGAACACTACAGCACAAACAGACCCTTCGGCCCACAAATTGTGCCGATCATATCTATACCTACCAGGCCATAGAACTACCTGTAACTCCCAATCCCATTAAATCCCATGTACTCATCCAGAAATCTCTTACAAGACCCCAGTGAGTTCACCTCTACTACCACTGACGGCAACTGATTCCATTCACTCACCACCCTCTGAGTGAAAAACTTATCTCTAACATCTCCTCTGTACTTGCCCCCCCAGCACCTTAAACCTGTGTCCTTTCGTAGCGACCATTTCAGCCCTGGGAAATAGCCTCCGAAAATCCACTCTATCTATTCCTCTCAACATCTTATAAACCTCTATCAGGTCACCTCTCAACCTTTGTCTCACCAGAGAAGAGACCTAGCTCTCTCAACCTATCTTTATAAGGCATGCCCCCCCCAATCTAGGCAACAGCCTTGTAAATCTCCTCTGCACCCTCTCAATAGCTTCCACATCCTTCCTATAGTGAAGTGACCAGAACTGCACACAATACTCCAAGTGGGGTCTGACTCCTAAACTCAATGTTAATGAAGGCCAGTACACCATATGCCTTTCATGATACATCATTTAAAAATTCATTCCTAGGATGAGGGTGTTGCTGGCTAGGCCAGCATTTATAGAACATAGAACATTACAGCGCAGTACAGGCCCTTCGGCCCTCGATGTTGCGCCTGCCAGTGGACCCTCTAACCTAAACTATTCCAATATCATCCATATGCCCATCTACCGACCATCTGAATGCCCCCAAAGTAGGCGAGTCCACAACTGCTGCAGGCAGGGCATTCCACGCCCTCACCACCTTCTGCGTAAAGAACCTGCCTCTGACATCCGTCCTCTAACTACCACTTCTTAATTTAAAGTTATGTCCCCTCATGTTGGTCATCACGATCCGAGGAAAAAGGCTCTCACTATCCACCCTATCCAGCCCTCTGATCATCTTATACGCCTCAATTAGGTTACCGCGTAACCTTCTTCTCTCTAATGAAAATAACCTCAGGTCCCTCAGCCTTTCCTCATAAGGCCTTCCCACCATACCAGGCAACATCCTGGTAAACCTCCTCTGCACCCTTTCCAATGCTTCCACATCTTTCTTATAATGCGGCGACCAGAACTGTACGCAATACTCCAAGTGCGGCCGCACCAGAGTTTTGTACAGTTGTAACATAACCTCACGGCTCCTAAATTCAATCCCTCTACCAATAAAAGCTAACACACCGTACGCCTTCTTAACAATTTTATCAACCTGGGTGCCAACTTTCAAAGAGCTATGTACTTGTACCCCAAGATCCCTCTGCTCGACAACACTATTAAGGGTCCTTCCATTAGCCCTATATTTCATATGCCTGTTATTCCTACCAAAGTGAATCACCTCATACTTATCCGTATTGAATTCCATTTGCCACCTCACGGCCCAGCTCTGCAACCTATCTATGTCCCTCTGCAAACTGTAACATCCATCCTCGCCGTCTACAACTCCCCCCACTTTGGTATCGTCAGCAAATTTACTAATCCAACCCTCTACACCCTCATCTAGGTCATTTATAAAAATGACAAACAGTAGTGGCCCTAAAACAGATCCTTGAGGTACACCACTTGTAACTGCACTCCAGGTTGAATATTTTCCCTCAACCACCACCCTCTGTCTTCTATCAGCGAGCCAACCATCCCTAATTGTCCATCCCTAATTGACCTTGAGAAGGTGGTGCTGAACTGCCTTATTGACCCTCCGCAGTCCATGTGGTGTAACACAGAGGGAGTTTCTAGATTTTAACCGAGCGTGATGGAAAAATGGATTTCCAGTTAGTCACTATGTGGTGTACTGACGTGCTGTGTAATTTACATTTCTGTTAGGAAGGCAAGAATCTGTTTTTTTTTCAGAAATGGTGTTACTTTAACCCCTAAGAATAGCACAGAGTATGCAACATGTGCCCGGGGATTTTCTGTCTTTGCATAGAGTCCAAAATATAATCTTTAAAACTGGTGAAGGGAAGAAAAGATAAATCTTACTGAAATAAAAACCTTGCAATTTGTAACATAAGAGCAGAAACCCCCGGAGTCAGACATCAGACCTTACCAGCACCACTGCCCCTCATCCTCACTCTCCCCAGTGCTCCTTACCCTCCCCAGTGCCCCTCACCCTTGTCCTCCCCATTGCCCCTCACTCTCACCATTGCCCCTCACTCTCCCCACTGTCCCTCCCCCGCTCCACTACCCTTTGCCCAAGCCTGCCGCTCACTTCTGAAATGACCCTGACCTTCCCCCCTCCCCCCTGCCCCTTACCCCCTCTAATGCTCCTTGCCCTCTGGACTGCCTCTAACCCGTCCCACTACCCTTGCCACCAACCCCCCCTCCCCACTGGCTCCTGATTGCCTCACATCCTCCCCACCAGACTTCAACTTTACCACTGCTTAGACTTGGCCCCTTTAAACATAAAATTAAATTGCTGATAATCATATTATCTTCAGGTGTATTTTAACAATTCTCTCTAAGAATCTATAAAGATTTTCCCAGACATAGGTGGACTGTAATGTTTTCGATATGCATTGCATCATTGAGTTTCAACATTGCGGCTCATTCATGCATCTACCTGATGCTTATTTCAGCAAACAAATGTTATTGAGGGTTAAAAACTATATAAATAGCCCAAATGGGTACTCACCCATTAATCATTTTGAATGTTAGAAAGCAATATTCAAAACCATTCTGTTCCTCTCCTTTATAGCCAGAAACTGATATTGGCATTAAATATCAATGGAGTTTGTCCCACAATGGGGATAAGATTGCAACTTTGTGCAATTGTACAAAATGAGGGTGAAGCTTATTTAGATCTCTTACCATTGGCTATTCAAC
Organism: Sphyrna mokarran; assembly: GCA_024679065.1. Taxonomy (NCBI): domain Eukaryota; kingdom Metazoa; phylum Chordata; class Chondrichthyes; order Carcharhiniformes; family Carcharhinidae; genus Sphyrna; species Sphyrna mokarran. The sequence goes on along the minus strand of JAGIQG010000021.1, from coordinate 8,966,020 downwards.
CAGAGATGGTTCCTGGTAGAAGCACTCAAACATATTTTAGGAGTCAGTGTATTATGAAGCAAAGTGCACATTAATCTGTCTTGAGTAACACATCACCCAGCTCATATCTGCACTGGATGTTCCCAAGCATGTTGGGATCAAACAAGTGCTCTCTCATGAAAAACTCAATGAGGCAATGGTGCTAGGAACACTCAATATCCCTCTGTTAGGATAAAGGCCTCCTCTGGGCAGACGTTACAAGGATTTCTGCAAACTGGAATGCAATGTTACACTCAGTGTTCCTGGCTCCTGATCTAGAATCCAGTGACCTCCCATTATTAGCTACAACAGGAGTACAACAGATGGGATGGATATTTTCCAACCCGATAAATTTGTAGTGAAGACTACAAACGCATAATCATGACTTCCTTGATCTGTAGTCATGATGACAAGTCATGACAGACTCTTTAGTGCAGACAGGAGCAACACTATCCCAAGACCAACTTTTAAGAACAGTTAATGCTGTTTTTACCCCCATCACATAAAAGAAAATCCACGTCGCCGCATCATCACTACCAGGGAAACATGGCAGTTCCTAATTCATTTGCTTGACATTCACAAGGAAGCTACTGATTGTGTGGTTCACAGCATTGTTCTGTGAAACCTCTTTTCTCAATAGCTGCATTGGCCTGTTAGGTTTTTATAATGGATGTTTCTTGGTGTTGAAAGAGTTGTGCAAATAGTAACCAGAAAAATGACATTGGAATACTCTGTCCATGTGGGTCATGGATACTCAGTTGTTGAGCATGTTCAACACTGAGATCAGTAGGTAGAGCCCAGCAGATCAGTCTGAAGGGGGTTGGATAGCCTGTTCCTTCACCTTTTCATTATGTTCTTATGTTCTGAACCTTTTTTCTTTTTTTATAGATATGTAGGTTTACTGCACCTGTTCCCCACCTGACAGTGTACACAGGCTTATGTATGCCACCTTGTTCCCCAAGCCCATCCTTATCCAATCCAGCCAACAGTGACGGGCCCTTCAGCTCCCCCAGATACATTCCATTGCCAAATAGTGCCATCTGCTCCTCACCCATCAGCGTAGCCATAGACAGCACTCCAGCGATGGAAAGGAAAAGCCAGCAAAACCATTCCATTTCTAACCAATGCTCCTCAGTTGCTGAAAGCACTGAGTTCTCAGTTGGGTCTGAGTCGAGCACCTACCACCAGACACCAGTATCCATGGAAACTAAACCTTCCCAGAAATCTAAAATGACTCTGTCCTTCAGCAAGTTTTTGAAACGGGGCTGTACAAATTCTCCAGTCTTTGCAACTTTGTCTCCCAAATGCATCTCGCTGAACAACCGTAAGATCCAACCTTTAAATGGTGAAGAGAAACCACTGCAGCAAAAACCAAGGAGAGTGTCCAAGTAAGTCAATTCACATTTCTTTTGATCTATTTTTAGATTTCAATTCTTACATTATGCCTTGTAGCAATTCAGCCGGCTCCTCGAATTTTCCTCTTTTCAATTGAATCTATACCTCAACTCTATTTCTTTGTATTTCTTCAACCTGCCTTGATTATCTTATAAACAACACTCTATGGACCTGAGTTTTGAAAGTTTATGCTGAATCAGCACCCACAATATTATCAGGGAAGAGTTCAACATATAATGACCTTGAGTGAACAGCACAGCTGTATTTAGTACTCAAACCTTTCCAGACGGTTCCAATGCAATGCCTGATGACATATTAACTCAAGCAGATTGACTCAGAAAAGGTCACAACCTTAATCTCTGATATCCTGAATCATAATCATAGAATCCTTACAGTACAAAAGCCGGCCTTTCAATCCATCGAGCCTGCACCGATAATAATCCCACTCTATCGCAATAAGCCCACATATTTACTCTGTGTGACAATAAGTGTGGGGATGGAATCAGTGATAGGACTTTTACAAAGTGCGTCAGTGTTTCTGGAGCAGGAAGGAATGAAATTGAACTGTAGTGGATTGCAAATGTGATTCTCCAATGTTGACACTGTTATCGACACAAACTTGACTCAAATATGAAGAATGACCACTTGCCTCAAGTATTGGACAGTGGCGGTGTTCATGGAACTGTATTTCAGCAAGAAATTTCATTTTCAGAAAAGGACAAAGAAAATGAGAACAAATAGCCAATGAAAAAGCCCATAACAAATGCAACCCTTAAAGCATTTAGAATTTTTTAAAAAAACATTGTAATCTTTGATTCTGTTCCCTCAGCTTCTTCCAGATCAAAGTAGACATCCCATCCGAATGCAGAATTTACCCAATAGACTCCGAGGATGAGGATGAAGCTTGTCACTGCACTTCCAAGGACTCTGCGAAGGAGGTGATTTGTCCTTGGGAGAGTGTGGCAGAGGAAAATAAAGCAGGATGATGGGAGTTCAGTTTAAGACCAATGGACCAGGAGATACCCACGTATTTGAGTTGCCTTAATTGGAGATTCAGGAAACTAGCCTTTCCGCCAAATTAGCAAATACTAGCTTGGTGCTAGTATTTTAAATGTCATATACGTCTTCAGTTAATGATGGCAAATCTTCACTTTTATTCCCTTGATAAAGCAATTTCTGCTTCCTCATATAGATCATCCAAGTTGCCACTCACTGCTCTTTTCTGCAAAGAATCTATAATAACTTCAGGGGTCAACTGCAATGGAACAGTGCTTTACTGCGCTAAATAAAGTAAATCAAAAACCACAAGCCTGTGGTGAACACAAACAGTTCCCAAACAGAATAAAAAAATGGACCCACTCAGGGGCCTGCTTTACAAAGGGTTCAGAATACAAGCTCCATCTAGTAAGGTGATTGCCAGTCACCAGGGAGTTCATATTCTATAAGTCCTAAAAGGTCATTCAGCAATTCTCCATGCAAGTCCTGGGTGTTGTCATAGAGCAATGGGTAACTAAACTCACCACAACAAAGTAAAACAGCTTCTGTACAGGAATGAGCTTTAAAGTAAAGAACAGGGAAATTCCATCTGCATTCGGTATCCATAATTCCTCCCAGGAAAAAACTCCATGGCAGCCTGGAAGATCCAAATAAGTAAGCCCATGGAATAAGAATGAGCAAAGGGATAGTAACAAAGGGTTTGCAATGAGCAAAATGGTTTCATTTCTGTGTTTATTTTCTACTGAATTTACTTTGTACACCAGAGTAAATAACATACACATCTGTTGGAAATGAGAGTGCTGAGCCTGTTTTTAAAGACCATGCCTATTCAGATTATAAATGGAATTCTAGTTAAGAAAAAAGTACATCTAATTTTCTTGGATAAAGCAGCATTGATCTTGTTGGCACCAGAATTCCTCAAGCTGTTGTGTTACTATTGTATACATTTCTACTTTTATAAAGAAATAGAAGAATTTGCACTTATATAGCAATGAGCACCAACGTCCCAAACTTCTCTCCAGTCAGTTAAGTGCTTTGAATTGATGTCACTATTGTAATGTAGAAAATATATATATAAGTTATATGAATAGAGTATTTATAATTGTGACCAATGTTGTATGTTAATAAATTAACACATTCAATAGCCCAAAGGCTCAGATGGTGTAATGTATAAAGGAAATTATATAATCTTCACTGAATTACAAAAGAAAAGTCATGCAAATTTACCCTGCTGACTTTAGCAAATGGCAAAAGTATGAAACTATGGACAAAATCTTACCAAAAAAAGGCACAGTGTTGGTTCTGGTGTAAAAAAAATTGAGTGTTTCCTGCTAACAGTGCTGACATGTTTTTTGGGACGAACCTTATGCCTCATTAGGAACATTTTTTTATGCCCGTGAATTTCAAGTGACATGTTCCCTCTGATTCGCCTGCCCTGCAATGATTTAACTGCTACGGTCTCTGAGGAGCTCCATGTAAATGGCTCCTCAATACTTGTTCCACAACCACTACAGGAGATGGTAGATAAGAAGGTGGCACTGAGCTTTTCAGAGGGTCCCTCACAAGAATGCAAATTATGTGGAGCCGAGGCGGGACACACTCTATCCCCGCTCCAGGAGACGGCCTTCCAGCAGGGTGACCACCCCCACTGGGATTCAGTGGCAGCCCTGGTCAGTGCAAGTGCACTCCAGGTGAGGACATGTCAGAAGAAGATGAATGATCTTCTTCACTCAGCCAGGGTAAGTGAGCTATCCTGAGTCTCCCACTCGCACACCCCTTGCATCCCCAACACTTGCTCTCATTCAGCCACCTCAGGCTTTGCCAACACCAGGCACCAGGTTCCTCCCTCCCTCCCACAATTACCATGTTACCCAAGTAGCTGTTAAGCTCCTCATACCCCAGTTCCCACCCAAGTGGCACACCTCATCACCATCTTAAATGTCAACACTCCCAGCTACACTCTCCCTATCAATCTCATTGCAGGACAAACTCAACCACAGCAGGTATCAACTGGCACAGCCAGCTGGAGTCATGTCCAAGCTAAGAATCCTCAGACGTTTTGAGGCAGTCTGGATTTGGAGCACACATGGATGGAGTGTGTTGCAAAACTATATGTTGCAAAACCCCATTTGTGAAACTCTATACAATGATATAGTTGTTTGATAATTAACAGTGACAAAGCACTGTAGATATTTATAAAATCGTGTTGAGAAGATTACTGGCTTATAACCACAACTCACTTTTCTATTGCCATTTGAAAGATGTTCCACAGCATTGTTCATATATTATGAATCAGGTTTGGAATGTAAACTCTGCTTCCCATTTCCTATTATATTTTCTGATGTTGTAACTCTATTGTACAAGTGCCTAAACAGAAACTTTTGTTTGTTGTTTTTGTATTTCTATGATCTTTGCATTTGTAAATCCAATGAAATTGTGGATACTTTAGATCAAAGTGCTGCTAAGTGTTCTTGTTGGTGTTGAATTAAATTATAAAGTGCACATTCACATATTTGATCATTATTATTTGTTATATTGATATGGATTTGACACATTTCATTGAATACTAATCAGTAAAGCCCTTAAATATTCTGCTGCACCCATTTCCTTAACCCTTTAGAAAAAGCCCCATGTTGATGCAGCAAAGTCTTAACAGCCTGGATAGTCAGGTAACCACCACAACCCCCCTTCCCCTCCCCTCCCATCTGGATGTGTGCTAGGGGTCCCAAGTCCTAGTCCACTGACTTGGTGAGAATTGTCTGAAAGTTTGAACTTCCAATAGATAATTCCCTTGCTGCACGAGGGTCTATAAAGAGTTTTTCAGCCTCAAGTTACAGTTGGAGATTTCGTGAAAGACCATCAGATAAAAGGAGAAGAGAGCATTTGGTCCATCGAGTCTGCTGTCTATTTAATCAGATCATGAATGATCTGATATAAGAAACCTCAACTCTATATTCTTGTCCCATATGGCTTGATTCTCTAACTGATTAAAAATCTGCCTTAGTTTAATGTCATCTTTCAGATATGATACCTCTGATAGCACAGTACTGCACTATATGTTAGCCTTGATCTTTGTGCTTAACCCCCTGGTGGGACATGAACCCAGAACTTCATAACTGGGAGGCAAAGAATGCTATTAACTGATACACAGCCTAGAGATAAATAAGGAAATGGTTGAAAGAGAAAAAATGGTGCTTTTTAAGTACATTAATGTCAGTTTGGAAAGTCAGCAATTCAGGGGGCATAAATCAGCACAAAGATTAGGAGAGAATTGAAGAGTTTTTTTTTCACCCGTAGGTGTTAGGGAAATGAACACATTGGAAACAATAGGCTCCAAACTTCACAAAGCCCTGTGCCAAACTGGGGTCAGATTATTCCATGCTCACTGACAGAACATAAAAACACAAGAGCTAGGAGCAGGAGTAGACCATCTGGCCCCTCAAGCCTGTTCCACCATTCAATAAGATCATGGCTGGTCTTTTTGTGGACTCAGCTCCACTTACCCACCCGCTCACCATAACCCTTAATTCCTTAATTGTTCAAAAATTTATCTATCCTTGCCTTAAAAACATTTAATAAGGTAGCCTCAACTGTTTCACTGGGCACTCCCTTTATGTGAAGAAGTTCTTTCTCAACTCAATCCTAAATTTGGTCCCCCTTATTTTCAGGCCATGCCCCCTAGTTCTACTTTCACCCACCAGTGGAAACAACTTCCCTGCTTCTTTCTTATCTATTCTCTTCATAATCTTATATGTTTCTATAAGATCTTTCCTCATTCTTCTGAATTGCAATGAGTATAGCCTCAGTCTACTCAGCTTGTCCTCATAAGCCAACCCTCTCAACTCCGGAATCAATCTAGTAAGTCTCCTTTACACTCCCTCCAATGCTAGTATATTCTTTCTCAAGTAAGGAGACCAAAACTGTACACAGTACTCCAGCACTTATACATCTGCAACATAATCTCGTTTGCAAACTCTGTCCTTCTAGCAATGAAGAATAAAATTCCATTTGTCTTCTTAATTCCTGCTGCACCTGCAAACCAACTCCTTGTGATTCTTACACAAGGACACCCAGGTCCCTCTGCACAGCAGTATGCTGCACTTTTTTATTGTTTAAATAATAGTCCATTTTGCTGTTATTCTTACTAAAATGGATGACCTCACATTTACCAACATTATATTCCATCTGCCAGGCTCTCGCCTATTCACTTAGATGATTTATATCTCTTTGCAGACATTCAGCGTCCTCTGCACACTTTGCTCTGCCACTCATCTTAGTGTCATCTGCAAATTTTGACATACTACAGTTGGTCCCCAACTCCAGATCATCTATGTAAATCATAAATAATTGTGGTCCCAAAACTGACCCTAGGTACACCACTAGTCACTGATCACCAACCAGAAAAACATCCATTTACCCCCACTCTTTGCTTTCTGTTAGTTAACCAATTCTCAATCCATGCTAATACATTACCCGTAACACAGTGCACCTTTATCTTATGCAGCAGTCTTTGGTGCAGCACCTTGTCAAATGCCTTCTGGAAATCCAGATACACCACAGCCACAGGTTCCCCATTGTCCACTGTGTGTGTAATGTTCTCAAAGAATTCCACCAAATTAGTCAAACATGACCTGCCCTTCATGAATCCATGTTGTATTTTACCAGTGAGACAATTTATATCCAGATGTCTCGCTATTTCTTCCTTGATGATAGATTCATGCATTTTTCTTACTACAGAAGTTAAGCTAACCAGCCTATAGTTACCCACCTTTTGTCTACCTTTTTTTTTAAATAGTGGCATCACATTTGCTGTTTTCCAATCTGTGGGAACCATCCCAGAGTCTAGTGAACTTTGGTAAATTACCACTAGTGCATTTGCTATTTCCCCCACCATCTCTTTTAGTACCCTGGGATGCATTCCATCAGGACCAGGAGACTTGTCTACCTCTAGTCCCATTAGCTTGCCCAACACTATTTCTTTTTTGACCACGATAGTTTCTAAGTTCTCACCTGCCATAGCCTTCCTGTCATCAATTTTTTGGCATGTTATTTATGTCTTCCATTTTGAAAACCGACACAAAATACCTGTTCAACGCCTCAGCCATTTTCTCATTTACAGCTATTACTGGAAATCCAATTATTACTGGAATACTCCTTCTCATCCTCTAAAGGACCAATGTTTACATTAGCCACTCTATTTCATTTTACATATTCGTAGAAACTTTGACAACAGTGACAACAAGCTCTCTGGCCAACCTGCCAATGCACCAAGCATCAATCTATGTACATCCATTAGCCCTTTTCCGTACACTGTCCTGCAACAGAACTTCATCTGCGATCTCATCTCCAGCAAGCTGGCACACATGTTGTCCTTTTCCCAGGCCTGGTTGAAGCCCACTTGTGCCCACTATTAGCAGATCTCACCTCTATATTGTACATGCAGTGCTTAGATCTGAATTGGTAATCCAAGAGGTAGTGTTTTTCCTTCAGACAGTCTTCTGTTTCTCTGGACTTCAAAAGGGGCACGTGTGGAGACAAGAGATGATGCCTGAGAGAGACATAGATGGAGTGTGTAATTGAGAATTTAGTTCACTAAAGAATTCAGTAGACAGGACAAAAGAGGTGCTCTATCTGATCCCTTTTTTTAAAATCTCTCTCCGTTAATTAGAACAAGGACCTGATTGGTGGGTAAGTCTACTATCTAGTTTCCAATTTATAGTAAATAGTTACAAAGTAAGCTTTAAGTATAACAGGGCTGTTCAAGGAATGCCCATCCTGTGCTATGTGGGGGGTCCTGGACACCTTACATGGCCTAAGCAAGCATACGTGCAGACGATATTACTAGCTGCAGAAACCTAAGCTCTGGGTTTTGGAACTTGAGCAGTGGTTGGAGTCACTATGATGTATCTGCAATGCTGAAGGGCTACATGTTTACTTCAGAGAGGTAGTCACACCATAGGTTTGAAGCATACTGTCAGAGAGGGAATGGATGACCAGCAGAAAGAATCAGACAGGTAATGCGGCAGCCTTCTGAATTTATCCTGCCCATGATTATTGAATTTGATGATCAGCCATGATCAAAATGAAAGCAGAGCAGGCTCAAAGGACCAAAGGATCTACTGCTGCTTCTAGTTTCTGTGTTTCTATGAACCGGTTTTCTACTTTGGCGATAAGGGCGATGGTTCCTCAGTGGAGTGCAGCCAGAGTTAAGTTTGATGCACCATGGCTAACTCAGCTGCACAGGTCCAAAGAAAAGTGAAAAAGGGATAGCGGTAGGGGATTTCATAGCTAGGGGAATAGACAAATGTTTCTGTGACTATAAATGTGACTCCTATGTTGCTTCTCTGTTGCCAGAGTGAGGAATATCACAAAGTTAGTTATCCCCAGATTACTACCACTGCCCAGTGCTGGTGAGCATAGAAATGAGGTTAAAACTGACTAATGTGTAGCTGGAAAAATGCTGTACGAGGGAAAGATTTGTATTCCTGGGACCAGTTCTGGGAGACGTGAGACTTGTAAAGATAAATGGTTTACACCTCAATGGGACTGAGACCAATTTCTTAAAGGTTCACTAGTGCTGTTGGGGAAGGTCTAAACCAGCTTAGCAAGAGGAATGGGAGCCTGAGATTACACTGTGATGGGGCAAAATCAGAACTGAAAATGGAAGGCAGAAAAAAATCAGTGAGTGAGTTTGGAAGACAGAGGAAACAACAAATAATAATTAAACTGAGTTTGGCAAGTTCAATACACTTCAATGTAAGGAGTATAGTAAATAAAGCAGATGAGCTGAGGTCACAGATAGAAATATTGAAATTTATTTAGCAGTATTGAAATTACAGTTATTAATGGAAAGTAGCTTAAAGAGGAACGTAAAGAGGGAAAGAAAAAAGACGGGCACGATGGCACAGTGGTTAGCACTGCTGCTCACAGCGCCAGGGACTCAGGTTCAATTTCAGCCTTGGGTAACTGTCTGTGCAGAGTTTGCACATTCTCCCTGTGTCTACGTGGGCTTCCTCCAGGTGCTCCGGTTTCTTCTCACAGTCCAAAGATGTTAGATGGATTGGCCATGCTAAATTAACCTTAGTGTCAGAGGATTAGTAGCTAAATATTTGAGGTTACGGGGATGGCATGTGGGTGGGATTGTTCTCGGTGCAGGCTTGATGGGCCTCCTTCTGCACTGTAGGGATTCTATGAAAGGCAGCTCAAAATTTCTGGTTACAAAATGTTGTGGGGATTGGAGACATAATACAAATACTATAAGTTACACGAATGAAGCAGATTTTTAACATTTCGCTTAGTTTACACACTGGCTATTTTCCCACTCATAGTTTGCTAGCGATGCTGTCACTGTGTAGCCAATAAGTTTGATCAGTTTACTATGTTTGTACATTTCGTGCTTTGCCCCTAGCTTGCTTGACTGTGAGAATGTGATAAGATGTTCTTATCAATGTTCTCAGTCCACATATAAAGATAAAATATACTCAGACATGTGGCCAGTTGAAGCTGTGTTGTGTCTAAATATGTTGTTGTAACTGCTGTCTGAGACACTCTACAGATTGAATCTCTCCACTTTGTGCTTGCAATAAAACTTGTGACTTGAACCAACTTCAGACTTCAAGTTACATCTGTCCCACAACATTGGGTTTTCAGATGAGACAGAGAGGGGGATAGAAAGGAAGAGGATATGGTAAATTTGGCAAATCTCCTCAATTTGGTTACTCACCCATCATGTTCCTTACGCTGGAGTTCAAGGGTTAGTGATTTTAACACCCACTGTTCTCTCACTGCCTTCTATAGTACTCTGTTAAAGCCTGGCAGATTGCTGTGCCTAAAGCTCTTCACCTGCATTTTGCATTTTAACAAAAATTCATGGATTAGCAGCTCTCCAGCATGTCAGTGCTATCTCCACTCACATTGTCTGCACCTTTAAGAATTGATTAGCTGTAAAGACTCTCATTCCAATCAGTATTCTGTAAACTGTGTGTGCCTTTATATGTTCTGTTTGTGACCAGAACTCTCCACTCACCTGACGAAGGGGCAAATCCCGAAGGTAGTGGGTCTACTATCAAATAAACTTGTTGGACTTTAACCTGGTGTTGTAAGACTTCTTACTGTGTTTACCCTAGTCCAATGCCGGCATCTCCACATCAGGTTTTGACCACAGCAGAGACTGCATCTTACAGAAAATAATTCATAGTTAATGCACGCATGGTAAGTGATTTGAACTTGCGTCAATTGCCTGAGGTGGTCAGGGGGGAATTGTCTAAAGCTCTGCATCCCCTTATTAATCTCATTCTTTCGTGTCTCTGCGTTGACATGACTAATCAGGAAAGGGAGTAACTGGTCCATGATTACAGTCTGATGGAAGGTCATCCAGACTGAAAATGTTGGCTCTATTCTCTCTCCATAGATACTGTCAGACCTGATGAGATTTTCCAGCATTGTCTGTTTTGGGTACTGGAAGGATTGTTGGAGCAGTATGTGGCTAGCCCAACTAGAAAGGGGCTATACTGGATTTAGTTCTAAGTAATGAGCCAGGGCTGGTGGTTGATGTTGTAGTAGGGGAACATGTGGCTAACAGTGACCACAATTCTGTCTACTTTAGGGTACAGATGGAAAAGGATGCTTCTTGCCCTAGGGGGAAGGTGTTGAATTGGGGGAAAGCTAACTACGGTCAGATTAGGCAGGAACTTATGGAAACTGATTGGGAACGGTTGTTCGAGGGTAAGTCCATGCTAGGCATGTGGGACTCTTTCAAGGGAATACTGAAAATGTTGCAACATAGATATGTGCCAGCTAAGAATAAGGATGAGAAAGGTAGGATTAGAGAGCCGTGGATTACTAGGGATATCGAGGACTTGGTTAGGAAGAAAAGAGAGGCGTACGATAGGTCAAAGCAGCTGGGAACAGAGACAGCATTGGAGGAATATAGAGAGAGTAGGAGGGAGCTCAAACGGGGAGTTAGAAGGGCAAAAAGGGGGCATGAAATGATTTTGGCAGATAAGATTAAGGAAAATCCAAAGGCTTTTTACTCCTATGTTAGGAATAAAAGGGTGGTTAGAGGAAAAATCGGACCTCTTAGGGACAGAGGAGGGGAACTGTGCTTAGAGGCAGAGGGAATGGTGGAGATCCTGAACGAATACTTTGCATTGGTATTCACGAAGAGGAGGGGCTTGTTGACAGCTCCTGGCTCTGAGGGAGCTGTGGACCAGTTGAGGGAAATATCTATACTGAGGGAGGAAGTGTTAGAGCTTCTGGATAGCATTAAAACTGACAAATCTCCGGAGCCTGATGGCATTTATCCCAGGCTGCTTAGGGAGGTGCAAGGTGAAATTGCTGGGCCTCTGACGCAAATCTTTGTCTCTTCTTTGGGCACAGGTGAGGTCCCAGAGGACTGGAGAATAGCTAATGTTGTACCGTTGTTTAAAAAGGGTAGTAGGGATAACCGTGGAAATTATAGGCCGGTGAATTTGACGTCAGTGGTAGGAAAGTTGTTGGAAGGGATTCTTAGAGATAGGATGTATAGGCACTTAGAGCGTTGCGATCTGATTAGGGATACACAGCATGGATTTATTAAGGGGAGGTCTGGTAGAATTTTTTGAGGAGGTGACGAAAACAGTGGACAAAGGGTGAGCCGTTGAGGTCGTCTATATGGATTTTAGTAAGGCGTTTGACAAAGTCCCTCATGGGAGGTTAGTTGAGAAGGTCAAGGCTAATAGGATACAAAGACAGGTAGCTAGATGGATAAGTAACTGGCTTGATAATAGGAGACAGAGAGTAATAGTGGAAGGGTGTTTTTCTAGCTGGAGGTTGGTCACTAGTGGTGTGCTGCAGGGCTCGGTACTGGGACCTCTTCTATTTGTAATATATATAAATGACTTGGAAGAGGGGGTAAGTGGAGTGATCAGATGATACAAAGATGGCTGGACCTGCGGATAGTGAGGAGCATTGTCAGGCGATGCAGCAGGACATAGATAGGCTGGTATTTGGGCAGATAGAATTCAATCCTGATAAACATGAGGTGATGCATTTCGGGAGAAGGAATATAGGGGGAAGGTATATGATAAAGGGTAGACCTATTAAGAGTATAGAAATGCAGAGGGACTTGGGGGTGCAGGTGAACAAATCTCTGAAGGTGGCAGAGCAAGTGGAGAAGGTTGTGAAGAAAGCATATAGTATGCTAGCCTTTATAAGAAGGGGTATAGGGTCCAAGAGCTGGCCTTTAATGTTCAGTTGTATAAAACATTGGTTAGACCTCATTTGGAATACAGCGTCCAGTTCTGGTCGCCCTACTACCGGAAGGATGTGGAGACTCTGGAGAGAGTTCAGAGGAGGTTTACCAGGATGCTGCCTGATATGGAAGATCTGATTACGAGGAGAGGTTAGGCAAATTGGCAAATAAATCCTTAAAAAGACGTAGACTTAGAGGAGATCTAATAGAGGTGTACAAGATTATGAGGGGTATAGATAGAGTGAACAGGGTTAAGCTTTTTCCTAGGATGTACTCCAATAGCACGAGGGGTCACGGGCTTAGGGTGAGGGGGGTAAGGAATAATTTGGATGCTAGAGGGAGTTTTTTCACACAGAGGGTGGTGGAGGTATGGAATGTGCTGCCAAGTAAAGTGGTGGAGGCAGGTACTCTGGAGTTGTTTAAGAAATACTTGGATGGGCACATGAACAGAATGGGAATGGAGGGGTATAGAAAACTGATTTAAAATAGGGATCATGAGCCTTGGGAGTCCCTGGGAAGTGTGTAAATAGATGATGATATTGATGTACTTGTTTTTATTCTACAGGTGCTTTGGTCCACCTTGTTGTCTAACGAGGGGCATACACGCGATGGGTCGTGAGAGGGCTGCTCTTGGATTTTTTTCGAGAGTATCCTAGTGCTTCACGTCGTTAGTGTACGCTTGACCTGGACCATTTGATGGGCAACACGACAGCTCAGTGACTATCGCTGTGCTGTGCAGATACATGGATTTGGGCCTGTGTCTGTGGGAGTTTGCGCATTCTCCCCGTGCTTGCGTGGGTTTTCTCCGGGTGCTCCGGTTTCCTCCCACATCCCAAAGATGTGCTCTTAGGCTAATTGGCAAAACAAATTCTCCCTAAATTGTCTCAAATTTGGTTTTTAATCCATAGATCTATAAACATAGACAGGGATCACGGGTAGAGGTGGGAACATCGGGGTGGCGGCACGGGCTCGTTGGGCCGAAGGGACTGTTTCCCGTGCTGTTTTGTTCTTTGTTCTTTGTTTTAGTCATTATTTGTGTTGGGCAACCTTGCATTTATTTTCCAGATTGGCATTTTCATCTGTTTGTTAAACCTTCTAAGGAGATGTGGGTGAAAACTATGGATTAGGAGAAGGATGATGAGAAAGAACTTGCAGAACACCTTTGTTCTGCATCCTATGATCCTAAACATCCTGTTGCTTACCATTTTAACTCAACACTTTGCTCCTATGACCACATTTCTGCCCTTGGCCTGCTGCAATGTTCCAGTGAAGTCCAATGTAAACTGGAAGAAATCACCATATCTTCTGATTAGGGACTTACAGTCTTCTGGTCTGAGTTCAGCAACTTCAGACCATTAACCTTCTTCTCCATTTCAATAGGCTTGTGGGGGAAGGGGTTGGGGAAAAAAGCTATCACTTGTTTTGGTTTCACAGTGTGCTGACTCCTATTCTGCTATTAACGCATTCTGCTATTTTACCGTTATACATTAGCACCTTCTTTAATCTGTAAACCACCATTATCACTCCCTTTATCTTGTGTCTATGACATCTTTGTCAATCTCTCCTGAGCTCCCATCTACTCTATTCTGCTCCATTTTCTTCACCTCTTCTCAAACTACATAATCCATCGCATTCCGCCTCCCTTTCAGCTCTGAAGTTAAAGGACTCGATACATTAATTCTGTTTCTCTCTCCAGAGATTCTGCCAGAGCTTCCAAGTCTGCATCAATGTAGTGTTGTTCACATCCTCAAGTCAAACCAATGCGAATGAGCTACTTTTCAATAGTTGCACGCCGTCAATTTATGCACATAAAATAAAAAAAACAGGAATGAGATAAAGGATCCATTTAAATGTTGATAAATGATCAGTTTTACTGAGGTCGGCTGAAGGATAAATGACAGAACGTAGAACATTATAGCGCAGTACAGGCCCTTTGGCCCTCGATGTTGCGCCAACCTGTAAAACCAATCTAAAGCTCATTTAACTTACACTATTCCAATATCATCCATATGTTTATCCAATGAGCATTTAAATGCCCTTAATGTTGATGAATTCGGTACTGTTGCAGGCAGGGCATTCCATGCTCTTACTACTCTCTGAATAAAGAACCTACCTCTGGCATCTGTCATATGTCTATCACTCCTCAATTTAAAGCTATGCCCCCTCATACTAGCCATCTCCATCTGAGGAAAAAGGCTCTCACTGTCCACCCTATCTAATCCTCCGATCATCTTATATGTCTCTATTAAGTCACCTCGTAACTTTCTTCTTTCTGAAAGAAACAGCCTCAAGTCCCTCAGCCTTTACTCATTAGACCTTCCCACCATACTAGGCAACATCCTGGTAAATTCCTCTGCACTCTTTCCAATGCTTCCACATCTTTTTTATCATGCGGCAACCAGAACCGTACGCAATACTCTGAGTGCGGCTGTACCAGAGATTTGTACAGCTGTAACATGAACTCCTGGCTCCGAAACGCAATACCTCTACCAATAAAAGCTAACACACCGTACACCTTCTTAACGACCCCATCAACCTGGGTGCTAACTTTCAGCGATCTATACACATGGACACCAAGATCTCTCTGCTCAACCACACTACTGAATAACTCATCATTAGCCCAGTACTCTGTATTCCTGTTATTCCTTCCAAAGTAAATCACCTCACATTTTTCCATATTGAACTCCATTTGTCACCTCTCAGCCCAGCTCTGCAGCTTATCTGTGTCCCTCTGCAACCTGCAACATCCTTCTGCACTGTCCACAACTCCACCAACTTTAGTGTCATCCACAAATTTACTAACACATCCTTCTATGCCCTCATCCAGGGTCATTTATAAAAATGACAAACAGCAGTGGCTTCAAAATGGATGCTTGCGATACACCACTAGTAACTAAACTCCAGGATGAACATTTCCCTTCAACTATCACCCTCTATCTTCTTGCAGCTAACTAATTTCTAATCCAAACCACTAAAATCACCCTCAGTCCCATGCCTCTGTATCTTCTGCAATAGCTTACCGTGGGGAATCTTATCAAATGCTTCACTGAAATCCATGTACACCACATCAACTGCTTTACCCTCACCCACCTTTTTGGTCACCTTCTCAAAGAACTCAATAAGCTTTGTGAAGTAAGACCTACTCTTCACAAAACCATGTTGACTATCCCTAATCAAATTATTCCTTTTTAGATGATTATATATCTTATCTCTTGTAATTCTTTCCAAAACTTTTCCCACAACAGAAGTAAGGCTCACTGGTCTATAATTACCAGAATTGTCTCTACTCCCCTTCTTGAACAAGGGGACAACATTTGCTATCCTCCAGTCTTCTGGCACTATTCCTGTAGACAATGGCGACCTAAAGTTCAAAGTCAAAGGCTCTGCAATCTCTTCCCTAGCCTCCCAGAGAATCCTAGGATTAATCCCATCCGGCCCAGGGGACTTATCTATTTTCATACTTTCCAGAATTGCTAACACACCTCCTCCTTATGAACCCCAATTCCATCTTGTCTAATAACCTGGATCCCAGTATTCTCCTCAACAACATTGTGCTTTTTCTGTGTGAATACTGACAAAAAATATTCATTTAGCACCTCTCCTATCTCTTCAGGCTCCACGCACAACTTCCCACTACTGTCCTTGACTAGCTCTAATCTTGCCCTAATCATTCTTTTATTCCTGACATACGTATAGAAAGCTTTAGGGTTTTCCTTGATCCTACCTGCCAAAGACTTCTCATGTCCCTCCTGGCTCTTCTTAGCTCTCTCTTTAGGTCCTCCCTGGATGGTCAGGGTCTTGTAATAACTCTTTCGTCCTTTTTCAAATAATACCATGGATCATCTCATCAGCTGAAGGCAAGCAGAAAGGATCTCATCTCAACATTTCAACATCTGGTTTACAGGCAAAAACTGAAGTGGGGCATCCATCAAAGAAAGTCGTGCAATGTTAGTCTGAGGAATCAGATTATCTTCTGGGGATTGCTCAGTGGACAGGTCAGTATTTAAAAAGTCTGCAATCAGCCTACATCAGCACTGACTTCATTAGTAAACGTATAGAAGATTGTGTGCCAAAGAAGTGAATCCAATTGGATACCATGGATGAACAGAGATACCAACTGCTTGCTGAAGTCTCAGTCTGAAGTATTCAAGTCAGTGACCCTGACCTATACAAGAAAGGTGGATATGATCTAAGGAGATCCATCAAAGATGCCAAACGACAGTACCAGACCAAACTAGAATCTCAGGCTAGCCACACCGACACTGCTGACTATGGCAAGGTCTGCAAGACATAACAGGCTACAAGATGAAGGCATGTAGACTCACCGACTCCAATGCACCTTCCCTAACGAGCTCAACGCACTCTTTGCCCATTTTGAGCAAGAGGTCAATGAGAGCACACCCATCACCCTGGAAGCCTCGGATGAACTTGAATCTGAGATCACCATTGCAGATGTCAGAGCAGCCTTCTCAAAGGTCAACCCACAGAAAGCGACTGACCCAAATGGGATACCGAACAAGCACTCAGCCCCTTCATGGATCAGCTGGTGGGAGTATTCACAGACATCTTCAGCCTCTCTTTACAACAATCTGAGGTCCCTATCTGCTTCAAGAAGACGACCATCATCCCAGTACCAAAGAAAAGCAGTGTGCCTTAATGACTATCGGCTGGTGGCTCTGATATCCATCACTATGAAGTGCTTTGAAAGATTAATCATGGCATGAATCAATTCCAGCCTCCTGGATTGCCTAGATCCATTACAATTCGCCCATCACCAGAACAGGTCCACAATATCTCTACATTCTCAGAAGACTAAGGAAATTTGGCATGTCCATTACAACTCTCAAACTTTTTCAGGTGCACCATAGAAAGCATTCTTTCTGGTTGTATCATAGTTTGGTATGACTCCGATTTTGCTCAAGATGCAAGAAACTACAAAGGGTCGTGAATGAAGTCCCGTCCATCATGCAAATCAACCTCCCATCCATTGACTCTGTGTCCATTTCCTGCTGGCTCGGAAAAGCAGTCAGCTTAGTTAAGGATCCCATGCATCCTAGACACACTCTCTTTCACCTTCTTCCTTTGGGAAAAAGACACAAAAATCTGATGTCATGTACTGACTCAAGAACAGCTTCCTCTCTGCTGCCATCAGACTTTCGAATGGACCAACCTCACACTGAGTTGATCTTTCTCTACACTCTAGCTATAACTGTAGCATTACATTCTGCACTCTCTTCTTTCCTTCTCAATGAATGGTATGCTTTTCTGTATAGCATGCATGAAACAATACTTTTCATTGTATACAAATACATGTGACAATAATAAATCAAAATCAAGCCAAATCTCATTCTAGAGACATCACTTTCAAAAGTATAGCACTCATTTAGAACTGTAGTACATTAATGTATCAATCTAGATCTAAGCAAGCAACTGATGTAGCCATACCTTAACATGCGTTACTGTGTCCAGGCAATAAGAGATAAATGCAGAAAATCAGTCACAGGTCTGACACTAGGGGAAAAACTGTGGAGGAAGGGACATGCTTCATTCCTCCAACATGTGGCTGGGGCACAGTTAAGTAGGCAAAAACTATATTCCTTATTGCGTAAAATCATGTGGAATTTCTCTTGATCATTTCCTTAGGAAATCAATTGAACCTACTTCGCCACTCAAGGAAACTAAGAAAACCTTGTTAAGATTCCCTACACTGTAAATGTGTCGGATCCAGTGAGGGAAGAATGTGGGTGGTGTGACACCTGCTTGCAGCTGAAACAGATAACAGTGTCATATGGCAAGTGGCAGCTGTCTTATAAACAGGATTTCCATCATTTTTGTTCAGGCATGTGGGTGGACTTTTCAATGCTTGAATAAACAGAAATTGCAAAAAAAAAGTAGCTACAGATTGTAAAAAAAAGAATCATAAAATAATACAGCACAAAAAGGGACAATTTGGTCCAGTTGAGTCTGCGCTGGGTCCTTCAACCAGGGATCCAGTTAGTCTCAACCTCCTATTCTTCCTGATTTTTTTTTCCTTCAGATATTTATCCAATTTCCTTTTGAACACTAGTGTTGAATCTGTCTCCACCGCACTTTCCCCTCTGCACTCTCCCTTCTACACTCTTCCCTTCCCTCCATACTCTCCCTTTTTCCCTTTGCACTGTCACCTTATACTCTCCCCTCTGCACTGTCCCCTCCCCACCACACTCTCCCTTCCCCTTCATACTCTCTCTGCACTCTTCCTTTCCTACCCACATACTCTACTTCCTTTCTCACTCACTCACTCTCCCCTCTCCCCAACACTCTCCCATTCCGTCATACTCTCTTCTCACTCCAGAACTTCCCCCCTCCACACACAATCTATCTTCCTATGTCCCACACTTTCCCTAACCCCCACACATTGCCTCCCCCATCCCAACACTCTTCATCCAAAATCTTTCCATCCCCTCCACATACTCCCCCTCTTCACCCCTACATCAATCATGAAACATCTGCAAAAAAATCCCCCATCTCAAGCATCAAAGATTTACTTAACTGATGGTAAATGCTGGTTATTCCAAAGCCCAAAAGGGAAACTTGAAACAACTGCCCTCAACTGTAGTTTTGCAATTTGATATAATGAGGAAAGATTTGAAATCCAGAGAATGATGTCTCAGATTTCAAATGATGAATTAAAATAAAATAAATTGTTTATTAAGCAATAAAATAAACACCAAAAAAATAAACTAGAAGTACTTTTAATTAAGATGATGGCTATACACAATGTCACTAACTTTACCCCGTTCAAAACAATCTTTATTTCATTACCTGCAGAGTTAATTCTCCTCAAACATTCCACAACATCATACAGATTTTCAAAATGATAGAAATCCATTAATAGTTACCACACTAGTTTGTTGTATCTCTTTAGGGTTTGCTCCTAATGTAAAACATACAACTGGCTTTTCAAGACAGATTTTCTTCACAAACACTGCTTTCTGGGGATTAAACATCTATCTCTGCAATGACTGAGGTCTGAAACAGCTACCTACATAGATTTAATAATTTTCTGATATAGTTTTTCTCTTTTGATCGCTCTTATCGGAACTAATCTCTTTAGAAGATTAGTTTTCAGAAGTTAAACTTAATTAACTTCATTTCCTGAGTCTAGCTTCTAGAGACAACTTGTCTCCCCCTTTGAAATTTTAACACCTTATTCAAGGTCTTTATGTTCTGTTTGCACTGTTACCAGCTAAGGTAAACAGTTTGCTGTTGTTAGTTTCAAAAGCATGGGTATGCATATGGATTACTTGAATGTTCCTGCCTCAAGCAGTGTATATTTCCCATAGTTTTTAAAACATATTACCAACAGAAAAATATTCCAATTTATGGATTTCCCTAATATTTTCATGTCACTACTAGTTTTCCTGACAATGAGTATATAAGTGTTTATGCCTTGTGGAGTTTTACTTCACTGATGTTGCGCAAAATGCTAATATCGTGACAGGATATGACCCTTAAAACCCAGTCACCCACCTGTTTGTCTGCGACTGACACACAAGAGGATAACAACTTTGCTTGTGATCAAATTTCTTCAAACAAAAATGCTGAAAATACATTTTTCTCTTTGGATCATTCTGTTATGTGAGTATATATATTTAATCATTTTTCATCAATTTCAATGTAAATGGACTGCATTGTAGTTCAGGTTCGTATGCAGGGTTTTTAAAATGCTGTAACATTTTTCTTACAAAGTCCAGCCCTTTGGCACAGTAGTGGGATTCCTACATGGGCCACAAAGTAATGATAAAAACAGAATGTGATTGGGATACAAACATGGAATTAAATAAAAGGAAACGCATTGCCCCCAGATATATTGCACGTGTTTTAAATTGTAACCCAATACAATTAGTAACACAAGGGATTTGGTAAAGCTAAGCAGCAACTCTGAGAATTTAGTAATTGTTCAGGTAACGTGCAGATGATGGGCAGACTACAACTATAAGGGACATAAAAATTACAATATAAACCTTTAGGTACAGCACAGGGACAAGCCCTTTGGTCTGATACATGACGCTTTCCTAAACTAAAGACATTTTGCCTCATGCCATCAATATTCCTTTATTCCCGACCTATTCATGTAGCTGTTAAGATGCCTGTTAAACTTTGCTATTGTATCTGCTTCTACCACCTCCACTAGCAACACATTCCAGGCATTTACCACCCTCTGTACAAAAGATCCTGCCTCTCACATCTCTTTTAACCTTTTCCCTTTTACCTTAAATCTATGTCTCCTAATAATTGACATTCTACTCTGGGGAAAAAAAGACTCCAACTATCCATGCCTCATAATTTTGTAAACTGCTATAGGTCACCTCTCAGCCTCCAACATTCAAGTGAAAACGAACCAAGTTTATCCAATTTCTCCTCATAGCTAATATCCTGAAAACCGGGCACTATCCTGGTAAACCACACCACCCTCTCCATTCTTCTGGTAGCCTGGTGACCTAAACAGTACAGAGTATTCCAAATGTGGCCTTAGCAAAGACCTATCCAATTGCAATATAGCCAACCAATTTTTATACTCAGTGCCCTGACCGATGAAGGCAAGCATGCCATATGTCTTCTCGACCACCTTATCTACTTGTGCTGCCACTTTCAGGGAAACATGGACCTATAGACCTAGATCTCTCTATGTGTTAATGCTTCTGAGCACTCTGCCATTTAATGTATATTTCTCTCCTGCATGAGACCTTCTAAAATGCATCATGTTGCATTCGTCCAGATTAAATTCCATTTGCCATTTATACACCCAGTCTCCAGTCTATCTACATCCACTTGTATCCTCTGGCAACCCTTCTCGATATCTTTAGCTCCACCAATCTTTGTATTTCATACATGTTGTATATTTGAATCTATCTAAATTTTACTGTTTTCATTCTTTCAGCTCAAGCAGTTCAAACAATGATGAAAGGTAAGAATGTGTTTAAAATTAATCCTTTGATATTCTGAACTCTTACTGTATGGTTATATTGTAGAATAATGCAAAGAGTTTGTGATAAGGATCATGCTATAGAAAACACACTACGCTTTTTATAAATTAAAGGAAGGTAGAAATGCATTGTTCCCAAATGTTTTGAATGTGTTTTAAATTATGACAATATGATGAGAAATCTTTAGGGGATGTGACAAACCTTCGCAGAAAAGCATGGCTTTGAGCACTTAGCTATGACCTGGGAAATCAAATTACAAAATTTGTGAATGACCCATAATTGATGGTATAGTTAACATAAAAGACTGTGACAAAGTGCAGGAAAATATTAATATGATTAATAAGATTGCCCTACAATTCTGGTTTCTCGCCCTTCTCCAGTTTTAATTGTTCCAGAATTGGTAGCTCTGCCTTCAGCTGCCAAGGCTTCTCAATCTCTCTTTTCTTCTTTAAGAGACTTCTTTAAACTCTTTGATTTAACTTCTGGTCATCCGTTCTGATATGTCTTTATGTAGCTTGCTGTCATATTTTATTTATTAGTGCTCCTGTGAAATATCTTGGGCCATTTTACTATGTTAAAGGCACCGAATAAATGTTTTTCTCTGTAATTGGCAAATGAACTTCAATACAGATAAATGTGAGGTAATACATTTTGGTGGGAAGAATGAAGAAGCCATATATTCCTTGGAAATTAAAGCTGAGATTTTATCAGCCCACCCGCCACGGGAATTGGAGCAGGCGAGAGGCAGAGCATGGGAAGGTCCATTGACCTTGGCTGATTTTACAGTTTCAGGACGACTGAGGCTGTAAATTCCTGCCTCATAGAGGAACAGAGAAATCTGAGGGTAAATAGTTATACTGATCGATAAAAGTAGTGATGCAAGCTAGTAATGTCATTGAAAGGCAAACAAAGTGCTGGGGTTAATTTTTAGGGAATGAAATTGAAAAGTACAGCCATTAAACTTGTACGGAACCTTGGTTTCAGTATTCTGAACAGTTCTACCCTCCATATTATAAAAAATGATTTATAAGCACCGTGGGAGGTGCAAAAGCATTTATTATGATGATGCCAGAACTGAGAGGTTATTCTTGTTCGGAAAGATTGAACAGACTGATCTCTTTTGTCTAGAAAATAAAAAAAAACATGAAGGTTCTGAAAGCATCTGAGAGTTTAGTCATGGGAAATACATTTTCATTTGTTGTTATGACCAGAACCAGGATCCATAGATGTAATCACCAATATCGTTACCCAGAAAATGTTAGATTGTGAAATTGTTGTCAGAAGGAATGGCTGAGGAAAATAGCACAGCCAAGGTGAAGCTGGATGAATAAATGAGGATATGTTGGTGGGGTCAGATGAAAATAAGTGGGGGAAGGCTCCTTTGGAACATTAACACTGATATAGACCTGTTGTGTCGAATTGCTATTTTTGTTTTGTACTTGGTGTTCACAGGAGACTATTTGGTTTTTCAAATGGTCCCCTCACCTTCTCACATGCCCTTCTCATATCCTTTAAAAATATATTTTCCAAATATTTATCCAGTTCCATTTTTGAAGCTATGGATGCTGTTTCTACCATTTACTCTAGGAGAACACTTCAATTCATAATAGCCCTCTGCATAAAAACAAGATCTCCTAACATCATCCAATATTCTTTCTTCCTAATATGAAATTTATACTCTCTAGTAACTGAATTATTGATGCGATTTACTTTAACAAAATCTCTGATCATTCTAAACGCCTCTATAAAATTAACTCTATATTTATATGCATGAAGAGAAAGAAAGGCAATTTCTTTAACCTCTCAACATGGTGACCCACCACTAAACAAGCACAGGAAAAACATACTCTAATGGGTCAATTGTTTTCTCCGTGCGTCTGAAATTTTAAAAAAATTATTACCTCTCAGCTTGTTTGGAAGAGAGTGGGAGTTGCATGGCACATGAACTGACTGACCATGATTTGAGATACAGAAATCCACTCAAGAGAGCACATAAGAATATGTTGGTAGTGGGGACAGTATAGCGAGGTGAATTGACACTGTTCTCTGCAGCAAAGAATCAGAGTCTAAACGGTTGTGTTGTCTGCCTGATGTCAGGGTTCAGAACATAGTTCCCAGCTGAAGAGAAACTTGCAGTGGGAAGGAGAGGATTGTATTGTTGCAGTCCATGTAGGTACGATTGACATAGGTAAAACAAGGAAAGAGGTTCTGTATATTGAGTTTGAGGAGCTAGGCATTAATTTAAATAACAGAACCTCCAAAGTTATAATCTCTGGATTATTACTTGAGCCAAGTGCAAATTGGCGTAGGATACATAAATTAGAGTGGTGGCTCAAAGATTTTTGTGGGAGAAATGGGTTTTGCTTCATGGGGCATTGTCATCTATACAGGAGAAAGTGGAAGCTGTAACATTGGAACGGCCTACATCTGAACCACGTTGGGACCAGTGTTCTTGCAAACCGCATAACTAGGCAAGTACAGAGGGCTTTAAACTAAATAGAGGAAGGTAAGATCCTGGAGGGAGATACATAGGCTTATGTAGTAAAAGGATATGACAGCATTGCAAGACATCTAATTCGGTAATGATACTCAGAGTGTGATAGGGACAGAGTGCACAAAAGATTAAAAAACAGCAAATTGGGTCAAGGGGAAAAAATGGTAAATAGGCAAATTTAATGAATCTTTACTTAAATGCATGTAATATTTGGCACAAAATAAATGAAATCATAGAATCAGCATCAGACAATCCAAAAGTAGCTCTTCAGCCGATTAAGTCTGCATCGACACACTAGAAACACCTAAACACCCACCTAATCCCACCTACCAACACTTGGCCCATAGCCTTGAATGTTTTGACATGCAGATACTTGGTAAAGGATGTGAGGCAACCCACCTCTAGATAGCGCATTCCAGACCGTCACCACCCTCTGGATAAAAGGTTTTTCCTCACATCCACCCTAAACCTCCTGCCCCTCACCTTGAACCTATATCCCCTTGTGACTGATTCTTCAACTAAGGGTAACAGCTGCTCCTTATCCACTCTGTCCATGTCCCTCATAATCTTGTGCAACTCCATCATGTCACTCCTCAGTCTTCTCTCATGACAGCAACTCAAGTCTATCCAACCTCTCTTCATAACTTAAATATTCCATTCCAGGCACTTCCTTTGAATCTCCTCTGCACCTCCTCCAGTGCAATCACATTCTTCCTATAATGTGATAACCAGAACTGCACATAGTACGCCAGTTGTGGCCTTACCAAAGCTCTACACAACTCCAATATGACTTCCCTTCTTTTGTAATCTATGTCTTGATTGATAATGGGAAGTGTCCCACACGCCTTTCTCACCACCCTATTAATGCATCTTTCTGCCTTGAGAGATCGGTGGATAAACATGCCAAGATCCTTTTGTTCCACAGAACTTCCTAGTGTCCTTCCATTCATTGAATATTTCCTTGTCAAATTACTCCTTCCAAAGTGTATCTCCTTACACTTTGCAGGGTTAAATTAGCTCATGACCATTATAAAGGATGTAATAGCAAAGAATTTAGAAACACATAATATCATTAAACAGAGTCAGAATGGCTTCATTTGATTTATTGTCACATTTTTAAAATTACAGTGGAAAGTGTTGTTTCTTGTGCGCTGTACAGACAAAGCATATCATTCATGGAGAAGGAAACAAGAAAGTGCAGAAAGTAGTGTTACAGTCATAGCTAGGGTGTGAGAAAGATTAGCTTAATGCAAGGTAGGTCCGTTCAAAAAGTTTGACGGCAGCAGGGAAGAAGTGTTCTTGAATTGGTTGGTACCTGACCTCGGACTTTGTACCTTTTATGAAGGGGAAATCATAACTGACAAAATTATTAAAATTCTTTGTGGTGGTAATGGCAGATATAATATACTTGAATTTTTAAAAAGCATTCAATAAGGTACTGCATAAAAGGTACCTAATAAGGTAAGGGACCATGGTGTTGGGAGCAATTTATTATGGATAAGAGAATTGGCTAATTAATAGTACAACAACAAAGAGAACAACAAACAAAGAACAAACAACAAAGAGCAACACAGCACGGGAATAGTAGAGAGTGAGGTGAGGTAAGAGGGGCATTTTCAGAGGGGCACTATGACTAGTGGAGTGTCATGGGATTCAGTGCTGGGGCCACAATTATTTATAATATATATTAATGACTTGGATAAGAGAAGTGAATATACTATTACCAAATTTGCAGATGACACAAAAATATCTGGGAAGTCGGGTGGTGAGAATGACAGAAACCACAGAGGAATAGAACATAGAACATAGAACATAGAACATAGAACAATACAGCACAGAACAGGCCCTTCGGCCTTCGATGTTGTGCCGACCAAAATAAAAAGCAATGCCCCTCCAAACTAAACCATTCCCTTCTCTTCCATATACTTATCAACTAACCTCTTAAACGCCACCAAACTTGGCGCATCTACAACAGCTGCAGGCAGGGCATTCCACTCCCTAATCACTCTTTGAGTAAAGAACCTACCTCTGATATCCGTCCTATAACTCATACCCCTTAATTTAAAGCTGTGTCCCCTCGTGCTAGCTTTCTCCATCCTAGGAAAAAGGCTATCACTGTCCACCCTATCTAAACCTCTAATCATCTTATATGCTTCAATAAGATCCCCTCTTAGCCGCCTCCTTTCTAACGAAAACAACCTCAAATCCTTCAACCTCTCTTCATAGGACCTGCCCTCCATACCAGGCAACATCCTGGTAAACCTCCTCTGTACCCTCTCCAATGCCTCCACATCTTTCTTATAATGTGGCGACCAGAACTGCACACAATACTCCAAGTGCGGCCGCACTAGAGTTTTGTACAGTTGCAACATGATGCTGCGGCTCCTAAATTCAATCCCCCTACCAATAAAAGCTAAGACTCCATATGCCTTCTTAACAACTTTATCCACTTGACTGCCTACTTTCAGGGATCTATTGACACATACACCAAGATCCTTCTGTTCCTCAACACTATTAAGAGCCCTACCATTAGCCCTATACTCTACACATTTATTGTTCCTGCCAAAGTGCATTACCTCACACTTTTCCACATTAAACTCCATTTGCCACCTCTCGGCCCAGCTCTGCAACTTGTCCAAGTCACTCTGTAAACTAAAACACCCCTCTTCACTATCTACCACTCCACCAACTTTAGTGTCATCTGCAAATTTACTGATCCATCCCTCAATACCCTCATCCAGATCATTTATAAAAATTACAAACAGCAGGGGCCCCAAAACAGACCCCTGAGGCACACCACTCGTCACCGAACTCCACGATGAATATCTCCCATCAACCACCACCCTCTGTCTTCTATCTGCCAGCCAATTCCTAATCCAATTAGCTAAATCACCCTCTATTCCACACATCTGCATTTTCTGTAGAAGTCTTCCATGGGCCACCTTATCAAACGCCTTACTAAAGTCCATAATATAGACAGGTGAGTGAGCAAAGCCTTGGCAGATGGGATATGATGTCGGAAAATGTGCAGTTATGCACTTTGGTAGGAAAAATAAAGCTGCTGAAATAAAGCTGCTGCTAAAGAGCTAAAAGGGGACACGAGAAGACTTTGGCTGATAGGATCAAGGAAAATCCTAAAGCTTTCTTTAGATATGTTAAGAATAGAAAATTGGTTAGGGCAAGATTAGGGCCAGTCAGATATAGCAGTGGGAAGTTTTGCGTGGAGCCTGAAGAAATTGGAGAGGCATTGAACAAATATTTCTCTTCAGTATTCACGCAGGGAGATGTAAATGTAGTCGTGGAGAACACTGGGATACAGGGTTGCAAACTGGAAAGTATTGAAGTAGATAAGGAGGATGTGCTAGATATTCTTGAGGGTTTGAAGTTAGATAAGTCCCCTGGGCCGGACGGGATTTACCCTAGGATTCTCTGGGAGGCAAGAGAGGTGATTGCAGAGCCTCTGGCTCTGATCTTCAGGTCGTCGTTGGTTACGGGTATAGTGCCGGAAGACTGGAGGATAGCGAATGTGGTCCCATTGTTCAAGAAGGGGAAGAGAGACTTTCCGGGGAATTATAGGCCGGTGAGTCTTACTTCTGTTGTGGGCAAAGTATTGGAGAGAATTATTAGGGATAGGATTTATAGTTATTTAGAGAGAAATGAATTGATTGGGGATAGTCAGCATGGTTTTGTGAAGGGTAGGTCGTGCCTTACTAACCTTATTGAGTTTTTTGAAAAAGTGACCAAAGAGGTGGATGGGGGTAAGGCAGTTGATGTGGTATATATGGACTTTAGTAAGGCGTTCGATAAGGTGGCCCATGGAAGGCTTCTGCAGAAAATGCAGATGTATAGGATTGAGGGTGATTTAGCTAATTGGATTAGGAATTGGCTAGCTGATAGAAGACAGAGGGTGGTGGTTGATGGGAGATATTCATCGTGGAGTTCGGTGACAAGTGGTGTACCTCAGGGGTCTGTTTTGGGGCCCCTGCTGTTTGTAATTTTTATAAATGATCTGGATGAGGGTATTGAAGGATGGATTAGTAAATTTGCAGATGACACTAAAGTCGGTGGAGTGGTAGATAGTGAAGAGGGGTGTTATAGTTTGCAGAGAGACTTGGACAAGTTGCAGGGCTGGGCCGAGAGGTGGCAAATGGAGTTTAATGCGGAAAAGTGTGAGGTAATTCACTTTGGCAGGAATAACAAATGTGTAGAGTACAGGGCTAATGGTAGAACTCTTAATAGTGTTGATGAACAGAGGGATCTTGGTGTATACGTGCATAGATCCCTGAAAGTTGGCAATCAAGTCGATAAGGTTGTTAAGAAGGCATACGGAGTCTTAGCTTTTATTGGTAGGGGGATTGAATTTCGGAGCCGCAACGTCATGTTGCAACTGTACAAAACTCTAGTGCGGCCGCACTTGGAGTATTGTGTGCAGTTCTGGTCCCCACATTATAAGAAAGATGTGGAGGCATTGGAGAGGGTACAGAGGAGGTTTACCAGGATGTTGCCTGGTATGGAGGGCAGGTCTTATGAAGAGAGGCTGAGGGATTTGAGGTTGTTTTCGTTAGAAAGGAGGCGGCTAAGAGGGGACCTTATTGAAACATATAAGATGATTAGAGGTTTAGATAGGGTGGACAGTGATAACCTTTTTCCTAGGATGGAGAAAGCTAGCACGAGGGGACATAGCTTTAAATTAAGGGGTGGTAGTTATAGGACGGATGTCAGAGGTAGGTTCTTTACCCAGAGGGTGGTAAGGGTATGGAATGCCCTGCCTGCTGCAGTTGTAGATGCACCAAGTTTGGTGGCGTTTAAGAGGTTAGTAGATAAGTTTATGGACGAAAAGGGAATGATTTAGGTTAGAGGGTCATTGCTTTTTCCTAATTGGTTGGCGCAACATCGAAGGCCGAAGGGCCTGTTCTGCACTGTAATGTTTTATGTTCTATGAATATTATTTAAATGGAGAAAGATTGCAGAAAGTTGCAGCGCAGAACAATTTGATGGTCCTTGAGCTTAAATCACAAAAAGCTAACATGCAAATACATCAGTAATAGGGAAGGCAAATAGAAAGTTGGCCTTTAGTTCAAGGGAATGGAGCATAAAAATAGGAAAGTATTGCTAAAACGATACAAGGAACTAGTTAGACCACACCTGCAATAATTTTGGATCTCTTATCTAAGGAAAGATATACTGGCATTGGAGGCAGTCTAGAGAAGGATCATTAGGTTGATCCCAGGTATGGAGGAATTTTTTTTTATGAAGAGAGGTTAAGTAGGTGGGGATTGCACTCATTAGGGAGGCAACTTTATTAAGAATTATAGGTCTCTCACGAAGCTTGACAAAGGTAGATGCTGAGAGGTTATTTCTGCTTATTGGAGAGTCTAAGACCAGAGGGCATAGTCTCAAGGAAAGGGATCATCCATTTAACACCAATATAAGGAGGAATTTCTTCTCTAAAGGCAGTGAATCCATGGTATTCTTATTTGGCTTATGGTCTCATGAGGGACAATCAACAGCAATACTAAAACTCAGAGGAATGAAGACAAAATAAATCTTGACATTCTGGTCGTTGAAACAGTAACAAGAAGGCATTAGTATACATTAATCAAAAACAAAGTAAACAGTTTCTTTAGATAAATGTCGGTTAGAATTTGAATTTTCTTCCACTAAATCTTCTATAATTTCAGTACTCATAGAGTCATAGATGTTTACAGCATGGAAACAGGCTCTTTGGCCCAACTTGTCCATGCTGCCCTTTTTCTTAAAGCCCCAGTCTAGTCACAATGGCGCACATTTGGCCCATATCTCTCCACTTCCATCGTACCCATGTAACTATCTAAATGTTTTTTAAAAGATAAAATTGTACCCACATCTACTACTACTTCTGGCAGCTTGTTCCAGCCACTCACCACCCTCTGTGTGAAAAAATTGTCCCTCTGGATATACTGTATCTCTCTCCTCTCACCTTAAATCTATGCCCTCTAGTTTTAGACTCTCCTACCTTTGGGAAAAGACATTGACTATCTTCCTTGTCTATTTCCCTCATTATTTTATAGACCTCTACAAGATCACCCCTCAGCTTCCTATGCTCCAGAGAAAAAAAAAAGTCCCAGTCTATTCAGCCTCTCCGTATAACTCAATCCATCAAGTCCTGGTAGCATCCTATAAATCTTTTCTGCTGTCTTTCTAATATAATAATATCCTTTCTATAAAGGGTGACAAGAATTGCACAGAGTATTTCAAGTGTGGGCTTACCAATGTCTTGTACAACTTTAACAAAACATCCTTACTCCTGTATTCAATGTTTTGACCTATAAAACCAAGCATGCTGAACGCCTTCTTCACTACTCTGCCCACCTGTCACTCCATTTTCAAGAAGCTATGAACATGTAACCCCTAGATCTCTTTGTTCTGTAACTCTCCCCAGTGCCCTATCATTAACTGAGTAGGTCCTGCTCTGGTTTAATCTATCAAAATGCATCACCTCGCATTTATCTAAATTAAACTCCATCTGCTATTTGTCAGCCCACAGGCCCAACTGGAACTGCACTTGACAATTATCACTTTCGTCTTTAACATATTGCCGTGTGGCTGCAGTGCATAGTCTATCCCAAATGCTGCTGATCATCACAAAAAGGAAAGGGTTTTAGGAAATTGCCAGTGGAGTTTTATGTTAAGGGCTGATTCCAATGCTATGTTTGGTGGGAGGTTTATTGCAAATCATGTCGAATAAGGAAATACACTCACTCAGTCTCTCCAATTTGATTCCAATGCAGATTTCCATAAATATAGACAAGGGTAATGGGTGGAAGTGAGAACATTAAAATGGCGGTGCGGGCTTATTGGGCCGAAGGGCCTGTTTCCCATGCTGTGTTGTTCTTTGAGTAGTCATTGTGGAATTTGAACTTATATATCTCTGGAACATTAGAGTAGGCCTCTGGATTACTAAACCAGTAGGAACATTACTATGCTAAAATACCCCATCTTTTGAATTCAAATTCCACCAACCACTGTGGTGTGATTCAAACCTGGCTCCCTTGAATATCGTCACCCTGATTCACTGAATGAACAATCCAGCAACAAAATTATTCAACAATGTGTCTTGGTGGAATTTTCCCATCCCACTCAACATAGGAATTGTAGCAGACAGGACAGATCATGCAAAGATCTGTGAACCATGGTGAGATATTTCAGTCTTGGTCAAGCTCGGCCAGAAAATCCTCCACTCTCTGTCTGCTTCCAAGAGACCTTTCACATGTGAGGCTCATGTGATAACCACTCACCACAGAAATACTGCATTAATAGAACACCACAACTTGATTTGGTGTCACTTAGGCTTGCTGGGTTGTTTTCAGGTTACATAGTGAGCAAGCAGACCTGAAGCTCTCTCCTTAACAGCACTGTGGGTGTACCTACATCACATGGACTACAACAGTTCAAAAAGGCAGCTCAGCCACCACATTCCAAAGAACAATTAAGAAATGGGCAATAATGCTGGCCTACCCAGCGAACAACAGAAAGCACAGACCTTGTTATTTACTCTGATGTAAATACAACAATTTCTGCTTTCAATTCTTCAAAGACAATTTAGTAACTTAAAGCGGGCTTTGCTCAGCTCAATTGTTTACTTGGTAAAGGTTTTCATTTTCATTTCCTTTTCCTATATTACTGCTTGTTCTATAGACATTTTATCCGGTGCTGACTGCTGTTTAAAATATTGAACTCCTTTTGTACAGACTCTAAATAGTATTATTTTCCTGACCAACTGTTAACTTCTGTTCCCAACCAGGCTGCTCATCATGAGCACTTGTTGGTCAGAAATGGAGAAAAGAGAAACAGAATTCCTACAAAGGGAATATTGAAAGGTGTACTTTTTCCTGGATCCTTCAGTGAGAAACCTTAGTCCTCAATCTCTTTATTGTCGAACTAGTGGAAACAATGGCAGAATCTTGTGCTCTCACTGGTGACAAGCTTGGAGGTGAGAAGGGCACATACTTAGGCAGGACAGCTGTCTATCAGAATCCCCCATGTTATTCTGCCTTACCCAAATTAAGTGCTGGGAGAAAGGGCCATAGTCAACTTACCTGCCCCACCAGCGATTGTGACATTAACGGTGAATTAAGGTGACAATTGAGCCAGCTCTCCTGTTCTATGCATGAATCACCCAATGAATTCATTCCCGTGCTCCCCCCTGGACAAAATTCCAAAGATTTACCAGTTCTGTCTGAAATGGAGCCACGCCATATACGCAACCTTTATAACCTCAATCAGAGCAGTGTGAGCAGATGAATATAGTTGCAAATCCTCATTCATTGAGCCCTTTTTAATGACGAGGACGCCTCTGAAAAATAATTCTGCTTTAAGGTTTTAAATATTTCTTGTTGGGGTGCATTTTCATTCAGTGCCGCCTCAATGCTCCTTCTCGTTAGAGCAGCACACAGCGACACACAAGCTACATTCAAAAAACTTTTGATTTAACTTATTGCTCTAATTCTTCAAATCATTTCCCCAGCACTTTTCCAAAAGATATATCTAAAAACAAGCATTATAGACTCTTGTAGAGATATGAGGTCATTCAAAATAGTCACAGTATACATGAAGCTAATTTCTGTTTGTTTTCCTCTCACAGGTGTGATTATAAACATTGTAGAAATAAAAACTAATGCTGCAGATGATGAAAATATTCCGGAGGGAAGCAACATTATCCTGACCTGTTCAGCAATTATTATTAAACCTCCTGATCAATCATCTCAGGTTTTGTACTTATTTTATAAGGGGGAAAAGAAGGACATTCTGCTACAAAACGCTACATTCAATGGGCCAAGTTTCAATTATACGCTACAATCTGTTCGGGCTTCACATTCCGGATACTATGGCTGTGTCGTGGAAGCAGGAAGTCAAAGGAAAGAGAGTGAAGCCAGATTTATAGTAGTTAAAGGTATTGATAAGTATGAAACATATAACTGATAACATGAAATATAAGGAAAGAACCTAATTTATTTTTGTGATCAGGGTACTCCCAAAACACTATGATGAATGAAATATTTTTTGGCCACTATTGCAATACAGGAAACAAAGCTGTCAATAAGTACATAGCAAGATCCATGAATAGCAATATGATAATGACAATCAACTGTTTTAGCTGCTCTGATAGGTAGAGTCCAGGGAGATCCCAATAGTTCTATTTTGAATGTGTCATTTTTTTTTATATATATCCACCCAAGAGGGGAGAAAGAAACTTCAATTAACTTTTACATTGTTCTGGCCTAAATGTGATGCAAAACCCGTATCAGTGTGATTGACTCTTAACTACCCACGCAAATGCCCTGGTAAGCCACTCTTTTTGTTTTCAGGAAAGTGGCTCAATCCTATCTTTTCAAAGACTTTGAGGATTAGGCAGTAAAACGCAGGACTTGCTGGAACATCCACATCCCACAGAACGAATTTGGTTTTCTGAAGGGGAGATCATGTCTCACCAACTTGATTGAGTTTTTCGAGGAAGTGATGAAAATGATTGATGGGGATAGGGTAGTGGATGTTGTCTACATGGACTTTAGTAAGGCCTTTGATAAGGTTCCTCATGGCAGACTGCTGCAGAAGGTGAAGTGGCATGGAATCAGAGGTGAGCTGCTAAGGTGGATAAGAACTGCCTCAATCATAGAACCGCTGAGCCATAGCCAGCTGCTAAGAACTGGCTCAATCATAGAAAACAGAGGGTAGCGCTGAATAGAGGGCTGTGACAAGCAGCATTCCTCAGGGATCTGTGCTGGGACCTTTGCTGTTTGTAATATACAAATATATAAATGATTTGGAGGAAAATGTAGCTGGTTTGATTGGTAAGTTTGTGGATGACACAAAGGTTAGCAGATAGTGATGAGGGCCAACAGAAGATACAGTAGATATAGATTGGTTGGAAGCTTGGGCAGAGAGATGGCAGATGGAGTTTAATCCAGACAAATGTGAGGTAATGCATTTTGGAAGGTCTAATACAGAGAGAAATTATACAGTAAATGGTAGAAAACCATTAAAAGTATTGATAGGCAGAGGGATCTAGGTCTGCAGATACATACATCACAGAAAGTGGCAAAGCAGGTGGCAAAGCAGGTGCAGTAGTCAAGAAGGCAAATGGCATGCATTCATTAGTCGGGACATTGAGTTTAAAAATTGGTAAGTCGCGTTGCAGCTCTATAGAACCTTAGTTTGGGTGCACTTGGAATATAGACTTCAATTCTTGTCACCACACTACCAGAAGCTGAAAAATAGAAAAAATTTACCAGGATGTTGCCTGATATGGAGGGCATTAGCTATGAGGAGAGGTTGGAGAAACTTGGTTTGTTCTTACTGGAACAACAGAGGTTGAGAGGTGACCTGATAGAAGTCTACAAGATTATGAGGGGCATGGACAGAGTGGATAGTCAGAAGCTTTTTCCCAGGGTGGAAGAGTCAATTACTAGGGGGCATAGATTTACGGTGTAAGGGGCAAGCTTTAAAGGAGATGTACGAAGCAAGTTTTTTTTTTACATAGAGGTTGGTGGGTGCCTGGAGCTCACTGGTGGGGAAATAATGGAGGAAATACAGTAGTGAGTTTTAAGGGAAGTCTGGACAAATACATGAATAGATGGGAATAGAGGATATCATTCCTGGAAGGATAGGGGGTTTTAGTTCAGTTGGACAGCATGGTTAGTACAAGCTTGGAAGGCCAAAGGACTTGTTCCTGTGCTGTAATCTTCTTTGTTTTTCGAATACGAAAAAAAGCAAATAAAGCACAGGTCTTCATTTCCAGGAGTTGAATTGACAACTTGAGAAAGGAATAGAATATGTTTTGGGAGTTAGATGAAGTAAGGTGGAGGAGCATAAATGCTAATATGGATTGATTACAGTGAATGGCTTATTGTAGTAGGACTGCAATAGGAAAGGGGTTTTGAAGTGCAGGTTATGGGCCATAAATATAAATTGGATTAAATGGATTTATTTTAATCTTTATCTGCTTAAGCATAAAAAATGATTTCAAATGGCAGAGAATGTCATAATTTCTTGTTTGTATATCTTAGGAAACTTACAGAAGCCTCGACTCACTATCCATCCAATCCATGTGACTTTAGGAGATTCAATTGAGCTGAGGTGTACATCTGAAGAAATTCCTCCTCTGACCTTCATTTTCTTTAAATATAATGATAGGCAAAAACCACAACGCTTCAGTGACATAAAAAGCAACAACAAATCTGCAATGCACCAACTGAAAGTGACACCAAAGGCTGAGAAAAACTACAGCTGTAAAGTTAAAGTGAACAGCATCAGCGCTCAGTCAGATCACAGTGAAGTAGTACAAATTACCGTACAACGTAAGTTAACTCCAGCATCATGGAATACATGAAAAGTTAAAAATATTATTACATTTATTTATGTAATTCCATGTATTATAAAGCATTTATGTGGATTCCAAAATTCCAAATGGGTTCTTCTAGCCTCCTAATGTAACTCCAGGGTGAAACCAGAGAGACGCCCAGAGAGTAGAAAGCCAGTGTAACCATGTGCTCAGTATTTAAACATTACGGCATGAACATCCTGCAGGTGTTCTTTCTGATGTAGTTCTCAGAGGAAATTGACAGAATCTTCAAAGAATGTTGACATGGAGAGTAGGGTGTTAACTGGTAATTTAACATATTCAGTATTATGTACAACTCCTTAGACACTGAAGCAATCTGTGGATATATGTAGCAAAGCCTGGACAAATTCAGGCTTGGACTGATAAAATAGTAAATATCATGCATGTTACATAAATGCCATACAATGACTATCTCCACCATGAGAGGATCTAATCATCTCCCCTTGGCATTTAACAGAACTACCATTGCTGACTCCCCAAATATCAAAATTCTGGGTTACCGTTGATCAGAAATTGAACTGCATTAGTCATAAATACATGGCAACAAGAGCAGGTTAGAAGCTGGGAATTCTGTGATGAGTATCTCGCCTTCTGACTCTTTCTGAAGGGAGAGGGCAAATAGACAGAGATTGTGGTACATGTAGGTACCAACAATATAGGTATAAAAAGAAATGAGGTCTTGCAGAATTTAAGGAGTTAAGAAGTAAATTAAAAACAGGACCCAGAAGGTAGTAATCTCTGGATTACTTCTGTGCCATGTGCTAATGCGTTTAGAAATAGAAGATTAGACCATATGATTGCATAGCTGGAGAGATGATGCAAGAGGGAGGGCTTTAGATTTCTGGAGCATTGAGACCATTTTTGGGGATAGTGGGATCTATATAAGGCAGACGGGTTTGCACGTGAACCAAAATGGGACAGGTATCCTTGCAGGGAGGTTTACCAGTGCTGTTGTGGAGGGTTTCAACTAACTTGGCAGGGATGTGGTATTCTGAAAGAAGGTTCAGCAGAGACAGGTGCACAGTCAAAGTTAGAAGAGATAGCAAGTGAGTCAGGAAGACATAGAAGTTATAGGCCAGTAAAGGCACAAAGGAGTTTGGCAAGATTGGATGGCTTTTATTATACAAAGAGTCTGACAAGCAAGTTGATGGCACAGATTAAAACATGGGCTATGAAGTCACTGCTGTCACTGAGACATGGTTGAGAGAGAGGCAGGAGTGGCAGCTCCATATTCCAGGGTATACGGTCTGCAGGTGAGACTGGGAAGGAGCTAAAAGAGAAGGGACTGTCAAACTTTGGTTCAGAAATCAATTACATCAGTAAGGAGGGGTGACATCTTAGAAAGCTCTTCTATTGTAGGCTTATGGATAGAACTTAAAAACCAGAAGGGAGCAATCACATTGCGGGGGTGATCTATAGGCCCCCTAAAAGTCCGAGGGAAATAGAAGAGCAGATATGTAGGCAAATTTCAGGGAAGATTAAAGTAACAGGATAGTGGAGAATTTCAACTTTCCCACTATCAACTGGGAGAGTCTTAGTGTGAAAGGTTTAGAGGGAGTGGAATTCTTAAAAAGCATCCAGGAGAGCTTTGTAAGCCAATACGTAGCAGCTCCCATAAGACAGCGAGTGGTCCTGAACTTCATTTTAAATGACAAAGCTGGGCAAGTGGCTGAAGTATCAATGGGGGAGCATTTTGAAAACAGCAATCATAACTCCATCAGTTTCAAGATCTATTTTGAAAAAGGATAAAGATGGGTCAGAGTTCAAAGTTCTAAACTGGAAGCAGGCTGAATTCAATAAGGTCAGATATGATTTGGCCAGAGTGCACTGGGAGCAGACACTTTAAGATAAAGCTGCAATGAAACAGTGGGATATATTCAAGGAGGAAATAGGGAGAGTACACGGCCAACAGGTTCCAATAAAGAAAAAGGGTGGCATCAACAAGTTCAGTGAGCCCTGAATATCAAGTGGTATACAGCATTGGATAAAGAGAAAAGGACAGGCTTACGGCAAACATCAAGGACTCAAAAAAGCAGAAGCCCAAGAGGAATACTGAATGTGTAAGTGGGTACTTAAAAGAAAATTAGGAGAGCAAAAAGGGAACAGGAAAGGCTACTGGCTCGGTAGAATAAAGGAAAATCCCAAATTGTTTTATAGGTGCATTAAGGAAAAAAATATAACCAGGGGAAGAGTAGGGCCTATTAAGGACCACAGTGGTAATTTAACCATGGAGCTGAAGGACACAGGTATGGATCTAAACAAATACTTACAGTCAGCATTCACTAGTGAGAGAAATGGCGTAGGTAAAGAAATCAATGAGAAGGAACTGTGATACAATAAAGAAATTAACGTAGACAGAGAGAAAGCTGAGTGGCCTCGCAGGCTTATAAATGGATAAATCTGCAGAGCCAGTTGAAATATATCCCAGGTTGTTGAGTGAGACAAAGGAGGAAATAGCTGGTAATAATTTTCAATTCCTCTGTGACCTGAGGAGAGGTGCTGGAGACAACCAACGTGGTACCAATATTCAAAAGGGAGGAAGGGAGAAAGCAGGAAACTACAGGCCAGTAAGTCTAACCTCGGTGTGGGCAAACTACTGGAAGCAAATTCGGAGAAACATAATTAATCTGCATTGGAGAGGAATTAATTAAGAATAGTTCACATGGTTTTATTAAGTGGAGGACATGTCTGACAAACTTAATTGAATTGTTCAAAGAGGTTACCAGGGTTTGTAGATGGGGGCAATGCATTTGACATGGTCTTCATGGACTTCAGCAAGGCTTTCATAGCACAAGACCAAGAGAAAAGATAATAACCCATGTTGGAGGGGACACAGACTGTTAGTAGAATAAGGGCACTGAATCATACAGCAAAACAAACAAATCAGAAGCAGTGCAGCTGTATTAAGTTTCAAGGGAATAAGGCCAGGTTGTTTGACCTCTATTTTAACGCCAGGCGCGTTGCAGATAAAACACGAGTTGAGGGCAATAATTAACACATAGAAGTTGAAGAGACATGGTTGAAGGAAGGACATGATTGTCAACTCAACATTCTGGGTATAGAATCTTCAGGTGAGACAGGGGAAGAGGTAAAAGTGGAAGAGGCATGGCATTATTAGTTAAGGAGTCAGTTACTGCTGTACTTGAGGGGGCAACAAATGAAGTTTTGTGGGCAGAGCTTAGGAATAAAAAAGGGGCAGCCACATTGTTAGGTGTTTTTTATGGACCCCAGGTAGTCAGAGGGATGTTGAGGAGCAAATATATGCTCGGTTTGTGATATGTAAAAACAGTAATAATAGGGTTATTAAATTAGATGATTTCAACTTCCCCAACATTAACTGGGATATACATAGTGTTAAGGGCTTAGACGGAAATATTTCTTGAAATGAGTCCAGGAGAATTTTTTTAAATCAATATGTGGAGGGACCAGTAAGGGAAGCAATTGTGCTGGACCTGATTCTGGGAATGAGCCAGATAGATGGTGTTTGGGAGCATTTTAGTGATAGCAATCACAACATGGTACAATTTAAGCTTGTTATGGACAAGGAAATAGACAAGTTTTCTCCGGGTGTTTCGGTTTCCTCCCACATTGAAACCAAATTTGAGACAATTTAGGGAGAATTTGTTTTGCCTATCAGCCTAAGAGCACATCTTTGGGATGTGGGAGGAAACCAGAGCACCTGGAGAAAACCCATGCAAGCACGGGGAGAATGCACAAACTCCAACAGACACAGGCCCAAATCCATATATACCAGAACAGACTCAGCAGAGGTGGCGGGCGGCACAGTGCTACGTAGTCAGGAGGGAGTTGCCGCGAGTGTCCTGAACATCAACTCTGAACCCCCTGAAGTCTCAAAGCACTAGGCAAGGAAACCTCATGCTGATTACTATGTATCATCCCCACAGCTGACAAATCAGTATTCCTCCATGCTGAACACCAGTTGTAGGAAGCAATGAGGGTGGCAGTGATGCAGAATGCACTCTGGGTGGGAGACTTCAATGTCCATCACCAGGTGTGGCTCAGTAGAACCACCACAGACTGATCTGGGCTTTAAAAAACATAGCTGCTAGACTGGGACCGCAGCAGTTGGTGATGGAAACAAGAGGGAAAGACGTACTTGACCTCATCTGCACTAATCTATATGCTGCAGATGCATTTGTCCATGATAGGTTTGGTAAGAGTGACCACTACATAGTCCTTGTGGAGCTGAAGTCTTGTCTTCACATTGAGGATACCTTCTACCATGTTGTGTGGCACTACCATCATGCTAAATGGGATAGACTTCAAACAGATCTAGCATTTCAAAACTGGGCATCCATGAGGTGCTGTGGGCTCAGTGGCATCAGAATTGTACTCCAACACAATGTGCAACCAGATTGCCCAGCGTATCCTGCACTCTACCATATCACCAAGTCAGGAGATCAACCATAGTTCAACGAAGTATGCAGGAGATCAAGCCAGAAGAAAAACTAGGCATATCTAAAAATGAGGAGTCAACCCGGTGAAGCTATAAAACAGGACCTCTTGTATGTCAAACAGCATAAGTAGTAAGTAATAGACAGAACTAAGCAATCCCACAACTGACAGATTAGATCTAAGCTCTGTAATCCTGCCATTCATGAATGGCGGTGGACAACTAAACAACTTATTGGAGGAGGAGGAGGCTCCAAAACGATCCCCATCCTTAATGATAAAAAAGCCCAGTTCAAAGGATGAGGCAGAATTTTCACTAATCTTCAGGTAAAAGTGCTGAGTGGGTGATCCATCTTGGCCTCCTCTGGAGGTCTTCAGCTAATCTGATTTACTTCACGTGATTTCAAGACTCAGTTGAAGGCACTGGATACTGCAAAGGGAATGGGCCCTGACAATATTCCAACAGTGTTCAAAGAATAAATAACAAATAAAATTACAGCACAAGAACAGGCCTTTTAGGCCTCCAAGTCTGCAATGACTGTGCTGCCTCCCTGAACTAAAACCCCCTACCATTATGGGGACCATATTCCTCCATTCCCATCTTATTCATGTATTTGTCCAGATGTCCCTTAAAAGTCGCTATGGTATCTATGTCCACCACCTCCCCTGGTAGTGAGTTCCAGTCACCCATCACCTTCTGTGTAAAAGACTTGCCCCTTGCACCTTAAACGTGTGACTCTTCCACCCTCTGAAACTTCTGACTATCACTCTGCCCATGCCCCTCATAATCTTGTAGACTTCTATCAACCCCCTTCATTCCAGTGAGTACAAACCAAGTTTCTCCAACCTTTCCTCATAGCTAATGCCCTCCATACCAGACAACATCCTGGTAAATCTTTTCTGTACCCTGTCCAAAGCCTCCACATCCTTCTGGGTAGTGTGGTGATCAGAATTGAAGAGTCTATTCCAAGAGAGCCCAATATAAAATTCTATAAAGCTGTAACATGACTTACCAATTTTTAAACTCAATTTCATGGCAATCATGCTATTTGCCTTCTTGGCTATCTTCTCCACCTGCTTTGTCACTTTCTGTGCTATATGTATCTATAGACTCAGATCCCTCTGCCTATCAATGCTGTTAAGGGTTCTGCCATTTACTGTATATTTCCCATCTGTATTATACTTTCCAAAATGCATTAAATCACAGTTGTCTGGATTAAACTCCATCTGTCAACTGTCTGTCCAAGTTTCCAACTGATCTATATCCTATTGTATTCTCTGATGATCAAGACTTGTCCTCCAGAACTTGCTGACCTCTAGCTGAATTGTTCCAGGATAGCTTCAATACTGACATCTATCCAGCAATATGGAAAATTGCCCCCATACATCCTGTACACAAGAAACAGAATAAATCCAGTTACACCCCATCAGCTTACTCTCGATCATCAGAAAAGTGATGGGAAGGGATATCAACAATGCTATCAAGCAGCACCTGCTCAGCAATAACCTGCTCACAGCTAGTGTCCAGTTTGCGTTCTGCCAGGATCATTCAACTCCTGACCTCATTACAGCCTTGGTTCAAACATGAACAAAAGAGCTGAATGCCAGAGGTGAGGGTGAACGACTGCCCTTTATATCAAGGCAGCATTTGGCCAATTTTGGGCATCAATGAACCTAGCAAAACTGGAGTTAATGGGAATCAGGGAGAAGCCCTGGTTGAAGTCATACCTGGCATAAAGGAAAATGATTGTGGAGATTGGATGTCAATCATCTCAGCTCCAGGACATCATTGCAGAAGTTCCTCAGGCTAGTGTCCTAAGCTGCTTCATCAATGACCTTCCTTCCATCATAAGGTGAGAAGTGGGGATGTTCGCTGATGACTACACAATATTCAATATCATTTGTGACTCCTCAGGTACTGAAGCAGTTCGCGTCCAGGACAATGTAGCTTGCTTGATTGCTGCCCCTTCCACAAACATTCAATCTTTCCACCAATGAAGAACAGCAGCTTCTGTGTGTATTGTTTACAAGATGCACCGCAGGAACTCACCAAGGTTTCTTAGGAAGCACCTTTCAAACCCACAATCACTACCACCTAGAAGGACAAGAATAGCAGATACCTGGGGGCACAACCACCCGGAAGTTCCCCTTCAAGTAACTCACCATCCTGACCTGGAAATATATTACTGTTCCTTCACTGTTGCTGGGATCAAAATCCTGGAACTCGCCCCACTGACAGCACTGTGGGTCCACCGCACCTCCGGGATTCAAGAAGGCAGTTCACAACCACCTTCCCAAAGGCAACGAGGGATGGGCAATTAATGTTGGCCTAGCCAACTGCAACCACATCCTATAACTGAATTTTAAAAAGGATAAGCTGGCAGGACATTATTGATTTTCAGGCCTGAGGAGATTCCTGGTTTCTACAGAAACAGGAAAATCAACAGTTCTTTTCAGCTGGCAAGCATTCCAGCCATGTTGTTGGCCAGGAAATAATATAGAATGATCTAAAAGGAAAGCAATACATTAAAAGTTCTCCTATAAAGTAGTCAATTTTGTAATTAACTCACTGCATCTCATTTTCTGTTTCAGATCTATTTTCAGATCCTGTATTTAAAATTGAACCATCCGACACAATATGTGAAGGCAATAAGTTCACCATTAAATGCATGGTTTATTTTACATCTTCACGTTCTGATATTGAAACAAAAATGACCATTATGAAGGATACAACTTCAAAAGCCACAAATGATACTGATGCTGTATTTACTAAGATAGCAAATGCAAATGATGCAGGAGAATACGAGTGCTTAGCAAAGTGGAATGATACATTGAAAATTACAAAAGGACATGTGTTTGTGCAAGGTAAGACTGATATTTACCTCTTTTGAAAAATACATAGCCCAAAAAGGCTGAGCAATGTTGTTGGTATCAGGAATCAAAGCTGGGTTTGCACGCAGTGGTGTAAGTTTAGGAACACAAGACTTGGGTACAGGATTGGCCATTCTGCCCTTAGGTTTATTTGAGGCATCTTCTGCTGTCAATTTCCTACACCAGTGAAGTAGGAGAACACCCAAGTAAATTCCTTCCCTTTGGGCCCGATTTTACCATTTGATTCTAAGTGCTAAATCTGGGCGCAATTCAGATCCGTCTTAGAAATCTGCTTTCAGGTGTCCCTATACACACTCAGCTTGAAAGAAAAATCGCGAGTCTGAATCGCACTGTGGGCACTAGTTATCGTGCCCAAAACACTGCTGCTCCAATCGAAACTTTGAACAGTGCAGGTGCGATGAAAAAGAATTTGAAAAACACACCCTGTCACATCACTCCCGGGCCACAAAAAGCTGATAATGTTGGAACGAAGGCCCCCACACATATTGCCCCACCCTCACAACATAACTGTCCCCCTTATCCATCCACTGTCCTGCTACCCAGACCGATTGCAACCCTCTGCCCCATTTCCCTCCCACCAATCATCCACCAAGTGGCAGCACTGCCCCAAGTGCCCCCAGATCCTGACCTGAGATCCATCTGGCCTCCCTCCACCCCCCCCACCCACCAGAGATGATCGGGCCCTCCCTCCTCCTCCCCACCCCCCACAAGAGAGCAATCGGGCCTCCCCCACCTCCTCCCCCAAAGATACATCTGACCTACCTCCCTCCTTCCCCCTCCACACCAGAGAATGATTGGGCTCCCTCCTCCTTCCTATCCCACAGGTACACATGACCAGCTTCCCTCCTCCTATCAGAGAACGATGGAGCCTCTCTCCTCTCTCCCTGCAACTCCCATCCCCTCACCCCACCAGAGAATGATCTGGCTTCCCTCCTCCCCCCCATCTCATCAGAGAATAATCTGGCCTGCCTTCTTCCCCCCCACTCCCCACCACTGATCTGAGTCAGAGAGCTGCCGCAAGCTCTGAACTTCTGTCTTCAGAAGCTGGAATGACCGAAACAGAACTTTGCTGAGCATGTCTGTTTTGTGCCAAACCTGGATCAGCAAGTGCGATGATAAAGGGGGAAAGTGTTGGTAAATTTGGGCGGGCAGCCCATTAATTTAATGTAAACGTATGCAAATACGTCCATTTTGAGTGCAGCTCTGATCGTGGCCATTTTTGGGCCTTAGTAGACGCGGGTGCGGATCATGCTAATCATCTCATGCTCAATTTTACCAAATTCTTGGTAAAATTGGCACAACACAATAGTAAAATAGGGCCCTTTATCCTCCTGCATGT
This sequence comes from Sphyrna mokarran, assembly GCA_024679065.1. NCBI lineage: Eukaryota > Metazoa > Chordata > Chondrichthyes > Carcharhiniformes > Carcharhinidae > Sphyrna > Sphyrna mokarran. The sequence continues at coordinate 8,921,893 of JAGIQG010000021.1, read as the reverse complement.
CCACAATATTCCAAATCAACATGTCTCATTTTGCTAATCACCAGCCAGAGTGTGCAATGAGAATGGGCAATAAATGCTGTCCTAGCCAGAGAAACCCATAAGTGAATACTTTTAAAAATTCTTATCATGGAAACAAATACTGTGCTAAAAAGCTGCAGCAACACTGGGGGAGATTTTCCTCTTCCTGGTAATTGTAGAGTGCTCAATTCATAATCACAGTGAAGAGGAAGAATGGGCCAGAAGCCCAGTATCATGTGTGTAACTTAGTATAAAATGGGAAGGGGTATTCCCAGTTTTTAGGCACGGTTTTCTGCTAATCCAACTATTAAGTGTCCAATGAAAAAATAAGTTAAAGCTCATTAGCATATGGGAAACTCCAAAGAATATCTAAAAGTCTTCCCCACCCTTAAGGTAACCTGCTCTGATAATATCCAGGTTTTTTTATTCATAATCCTTCTGTTTACACACATCTTCAATTTCTCTCCCAATTGCTACTGACTTTGTCTGGTCCTTTTTATATGTTCCCTACTGTCTTTGTCAGATGCTTACACATTTTTCATAAATCATTAATTATTGTAGCAAAATAAATTATATCCATTGTTTAGGGAATAAAAGCCGAGAGAACATATCATAAAATTGAGAGCTGGATTTTTCAGGGGTAAAATTAGGAAAGACTTCTATCTGCAAAAGATGGTGGAAGGTTGGAATTCACTTCCACAATTAGTAGTTGAAGTTGGTCAATTGGTAATTGTGGATCTAAAGATTGATCAATTTTTGTTAAGAGATGAGAGGGGAAAAGGTTGATGCATTGAGTTAGCTCACAGATGATTTCACCAGATTATAGAAAAAATGGAAGATTTTTATTTAGATAGTCACTTTTACCAGGCCTCTCAAAGCCCTTTACAGCCAATGAAGCGACACTAATCATTGTCATAATGAAGGAAACATGGTGTGTCCTAATTATGTCAGGGATTGTGGATTTAACAAAAAAGAAAAAGATGTGGTTTGCACACATAAATTCACAAGTGAGGTTGCCTATACAGAGTAAAATCTGAAACTAAAACTAAAACAACAGTCTAAATGACATCATCATCAAAATCGTATTTCTGGTTCTTAAAGGATTCGCACAATTACTTAATTGTATAATATCACCCACCAACCCCACTTTTGTAGTCATGATAACACATTACACATTAACATATTATACATAGAATCAGTAATATTCTATACACAATACTATGCTTCATTAATCATTATTTATAGTTAATAAGAAAGTAAATCAGGAGGAGATCTATTGCTCTTTCATTGTATATGATTTTCTGGAATTTGACTGTCCTTGACCTTAGAAGTATGATTTGCAAGTTCAGTAGATACTTTTTCTCTTGGAACGAATTCTGCATTGTTTTCACGCGGTAGAGTAGCACATTCCGATTCAGCTATCTCTTCCGCAGTAGTATTCACATCACTAGGGACTAAAGATATTGGTACACGTGGAGGTGTTGTGAAAAATCATTTCAAGATGATATCAATTGGTCAGTATGGTGTCACAAAACTAGTTCATCTTTAGTTTGAACCACGTGGGAAATTGGACCACGTTTTGCTAAAACAATAGCTGGTGCCTATTTCTCACTCGTAGCATAATTACACAGTTACACTCCATCTCCCTGTTGAATTGCATGTTGTTTTGTCCTCACTTCTTCTCTAGAAACATCGAATCTCTTCAGCTATTGAGCTTGCACTGACAACCTTATCCCTGTAACCCCACATATTTACCCTGCTAATGCCCCTGAAACTAAGGTCAATTTAGCATGGCAGATCCACCAATTTGATGTTGTTGTTGATGCCTTACTATCCTTGAAGTTTCTGGAGGTAATAAAGCAAACATAATTCTCAACATTTTCTTTAAGGGCAGCAATTCAGGTGAGCTTGTGTAGCTGCAGAAGTAGTGTTTCTATTAGATGCCAAAAAGCTATTCACATAGTGTGATAACAAATCTTGGTCTCTTGGAAGTTTTTAAAGATTGTTTCAAGTATTGTACAAATCTTTCAGCTAATCTATTCACTGATGGACGATAAGATATCTTTCATGTAGATGTCCAAGAACTCTTTCATGCGGAGTAGGAAGAATGAACATTTGGATTCATAAGAACATAAGAATTCGGAGTAGGAGTAGGCCATCTAGCCCTCATGCCTGCTCCACCATTCAGTAAGATCATGGCTGATCTTTTCATGGACTCAGCTTCACTTACTCACCCGCTCACCATAACCCCTAATTCCTTTACTATTCAAAAATATACCTATTATTGCCTTAAAAACATTCAGTGAGGCAGCCTCAATTGCTTCACTGGGCAGGTAGTGCCACAAATTCACAACTCTTTTAGGTGAAAAAGTTCCTACTCAACTCATCTACTCCCCTTATTTTGATGCCATGCCTCCTAATTCTAGTTTCACCTTCAATGGAAACACTCTCTGCTTTGCTCTTACTTATTTCCTTCATAATCTTATATGTTTCTATAAAATCTCCCCTCGTTCTTCTGAATTCCCATGATTATAGTCTCAGTCTACTCAGTCTCTCCTGATATGCCAGTGTTCCCCACTATAGACACATGAAAAGTCAACTCAAGCTTTCTTGACACATTTGGTGTCAAATTAAGATGCGTATGACATATTCCAGCTGCGTTCCTTTCAATATATCCATTACCTTCCCCACCACTTCTGGTATGTCCCTGAACTTGAGAAGCTTTCAAGATAAATGATCTTCTGGGGAAAAATAAAGAATATTGACAAAACCAGTTGGTGCTATCTGCTGAATAGGTAAAAGGTAAATATGATGATGCATTAGCACGAGATTTTGATGATATTTTATGTAGTAGGAGTGTAAGATCTAAGATCAGTGACCGTCTGCAATCTGCCAGCAGCTAATGATGGTATTCCTTTATATGTCCCAAAAATGGTAGCTATGGGTTAGTGATCAGCCAATAATATGAAATGAGGTCCATACATGATGGAAGTTTCAAATGCCAAAGATTATATTATAAAGTATACTCAATGCTTTTTCTACTGAGTATACTTAGATTCAACATGAGTCAGAGTGTGCAAACCAACAGCTATTAGTCATTCTTCTGAGGGTATAATATATGAAACTACTGTCTCTGTTAAACAAAGTCCCACAAACAAACAGTAATGGTATCTTTGGATTAAAATGAACCAATACTTAAGACTTCTGCAAAGTATCTTTGATATCCTTGTGCGCATTCTCATATTTTGTTGTCCACTCCCAGACTCTATCACGCATAGTAAATTATGCAATAGCTTCAATAATATAGCTAAGTTAAAACCAAACTTGCCATAATAGTTTACTAATCCTAAAAAGGATCTCAGTTGAATCACATCCTTCGGAAATGGTGCTACTAAAATAGCATCTGTCTTTTTAGGTGCTTTATGGAGGCCTTTACTATCAATAACATGACCTAAATACTAGACTGATACGTGGAAATGGTCACACTTTTCTTTCTTGATACACAGACCATGAGCTTGAAGACATTCTAATGTGCTTCTAAATTATTCAAGTGCTCCTATTCACTGGATGCTGTAATTAGAATATCAACCAGGTATCATTGTACACCAGAGAGACCATCAATCTTTTGAATAGAGCTGGTACAGATGTTACTCCAAAAGGCAATCTTATATAATGAAAAATGATGGCAAGCAATGCTTGAGATTCAGTGGCCACATTCATCTGTTAGTATGCTTACGAAAGATCAATCTTGCTAAATTTCTGCCCACCTGATAACCCAGCAAACAAAACTTCAATCAAAGGTCGCAGATATTGATCACCACAATGGAATATGTGGTTGTTTTAAATACCACAAATACGGACTGAACTATCTGGATTCATGAGAGGGGCAAGGGCATGGGGATGTGGTGGGGAGTGTAGCCCAGTCACTCATTATAACTGTCTCTAACACATCAGTCATATGTCATACTAATTCTTCAGTCTTGGGACCAATTGCATATGGTACCACTTTTTGTGATTGTTTGGTTGACTATTAGGGTTTATCTTGAATTTCACTTGAACTCTCTTCACTGAGCGAAGTGTCTCTTCAAATACAGTCTTATATTTAACCAGAAGGTGCTGGAGATGTGTTTTTGCATCGACCAATCTGTTGACAGCACTCCAGTTAAGATTTATCTTCTCCAACCACAATCTTCAAGGTAGAGTTGGAAAGTTAACCATGGATCATATGGAGAGGCAACTCCACTATTTGACCACTCAATTCTATGTTGAGAATGATGTAACTTTTTAATGGCACTATCTCTTCTGTATCTGTTCTTAAAATCACATCAGTAAGATGCTTCAATTTTTGTTAGTATGTCTCAAGAATTGAAGATGCAGCAGCACCAACATCAACCTCCATCCTAATAGGTAATCCACTTAACTTTGGAATCACCCAGAGTCTATGTGATTTACCCTGTATAGGTAAGACATTCAGTTGGAGTTCTCTATCATATTTCTGGACATTCCCTTCTTCACACATTTAATTGTTTTTTTCATGTTGTAAATTATTTTTGTAGAATGCAACTTATTCTTTAGCTTGAAGATACCCAGATTCTTCTCCTGAATGTTCTTCTCAGGGAGAGCTGTTCTAACCCAACAAGCTTTTGCAATGTGATCTATTTTGCTACAATTCTTGCATTAACTATACTTATTCCAGCATCCACTTGCTGAGTGGCCCATTTTTGTACATCTGCAACATGCTTGCTGCTGCGTTGATCTTTAATGCACAGTTCCCAACTTGTAGAGCTTCATTCTTGCTCTAAATTGTGAAGCCGGTATAGCAGCCAGTTCCATCAACACTGCAATTTCTACTGCTGTCTTTGGTTGAAGCATGGTCAGTGAGCAATCTTCTTTGGAAAGCTCATTTTGTACACCATAAACTAGGTGATCTCAAAGAGTACCTTCAACAAACTCACTAAGTGGTGCCAGCATTTTTAAGGTTGTCACAAACTGAGTAACACTTTCACCTTCCACTTGAGTCCTTTGGTGGAACCTGAACCATTCTGCAATGATCAATGAGTTTGGACAATAATACTTTTCAAGAACTTTTGACAAGTCATTGTAAGTTTTCATTCTTGGCTTTGCAGAAAAACTAAGTTCCAGATCAATTTGAAGATTTTATTCCTATTGTGCTAAGAAAAGCTGGTATAAGCAACTCATTTACAATTTAATTCACTTGCATAAAGTAATAAAAATGCTTTGCATGAGAACTGCAATATTCGTTTTCTTCATCGGAAGGACCTATGGATTGTAATTGACCTGCCATTTCTTTTGCAGGTTCTAGCAATTCAAGACTGCTCAGTACTTTTTTTACTATCTCCCCAGTAATCCCCTTTATATTAGATCTTGACTTGATGTATCTTTTTCAAACAACCCTCGCCACACAGCAATGCATTTCCTTTAAATTGCCACATACTGCCTTTCACTAATTAAAAACAAAAACCACACGGAGAGCTATTTACTTACCGGGTTTTTCTGCATTGGCATTTCAACCTTTAATCCTGTTGTTGCTTTCCCCCAGCCTTCTCACATTTGAAGTATGATTCACCCACAATGATTTTTCTTCTACTTGGGTTCTTTTCTTGATGCTGCCCATGAAATAAAATCCCAACTCGTCACCAATTTCCTTTTTTGTAATTTTCGAACTGTTAGAGCTTGATGTTTTTAAACAAAAAGGAAAAGACATAGTTTGGACACCTAGATTCAAGCTAACAGCAGTAGTTATTGTATGCTGTCAGTCTGTACAAAGTAGGAACTGAAACTAAAACAGCTTAATAATATCACTATCAAATCATGTGGCTGGTTCTTGAAGCAATTATGCAGATACTTAAATATATAACACATGGCAAGTGCCCTATACTGCTTATAGAGATGCCCCCCCACATCCCTTCCCACCCAAAACCTAAACCTGACTGATTTTTGGCTACAACCTGTACCTCACCAGCACAAAAACTGAGGCTGGGTGGAAAACGGCCCTTAAGTAGGCAATAATTGGCCACGTAAGGGCCTGAACTGGGGAAAGGATGGGAAGACTGACCATGTCTTCTCCCACCCTATCATAACATTGTAGTGAAGTTGGGGTGGATGGGAAACCAGTGGAAAGATCATTCAAGGAAATTTACATTCACCCCTACCTACAAACCTGCCCAGTGGGAGAGCATAAAATTCTGTCCTTAGACATGGAGATACTGCCTTGACTATACTCTTCACTGATTTATATATAAATGATAAATATATTTACAAGTAGTCATTGAAGACATGTTGTTAATATACAGATCATAGAAACATGGGAATTAAGAGTGAGGATAGGCAACTCAGCCCATCGACTACACTCTACCATTTCATATGATCGTGGCTCTTCTCCATCTCATGCTAACTCCATTTCTCTGCCTTTTTTTCCCACAGCTTTTTATCCTGCTTTCAAGCAATTACTTATCTATTTCTTTCATGAATCCATTGATTGATTCCGCATCCGCTGCACTCTACAGCAGTGAGTTTCATAGATTCACAACCCTCCATGAGAAGTAGCTTCTCCTTATCTCTGTCTTGAACTGCCTTCCTCTTACTTTACAATTATGACCTTTTTTCCTAGAATGTTCTAGGAGGAGGGACATTTGGTTAACATTTACTTTATCAATCCTGTTGAGTATTTTATAAACCTCAATTAAATCTTCCCTCATTCTTCTATATTTCACAAGTAAAAGCCCAAACTGTTCAACCACTCCCCATACAATAGCTCCTTCAAACCTGGAATCAACCTAGTGAAACTTTTCTGCAATGCCTCCAATGCCACCACATTCCTCCTCAAAGGAGGTGACCAAAACTGAATACTCCAAGTGTGATCTCACCAATGCCTTACACAATTGTAACAACATTTGTCTATTTTTATACTCTGGATCCTTTGCAATAAATGCAGCATGTTACTGTGCAAAGGAACCTGGGATGTTCTTGTGCATGAATTGCAAAGAACTGGTTTGTAGGTGCGGCAGGTAGTTAAGAAGGCAAATAGAATTTTGTCCTGCATTGCTAGAGGGATGGAGTTTAAAAACAGAGGTTATATTATATAACGTGCTAGTGAGATCACACCTGGAGTATTGTGTGCAGTTTTGGTCCCCTTACTTGAGAAAGGAGGGCTGGCACTGGAAGGAATGCAGAGGAGATTCACAAGGTTGATTCCGGAGTTGAGAGGTTGGCTTATGAGGAGAGACTAAGTACATTGGGACTATACTCATTGGAATTTAGAAGAATGAGGGGGGAATCTTATAGAAAAAATAAGTTATGAAGGGAATAGATAACGTAGAAGAAGGAGGTTGCTTCCACTGGTGGGTGAAACCAGAACTAGGGAGCACAGCCTCAAAAGAAGGGGGAGCAGATTTAGGACTGAGTTGAGGAGGAACTTCTTCACCAAAAGGGTTGTGAATCTGTGGAATTCCCTGCCCAGTGAAGCATTTGAGGCTACCTCGTTAAGTGTTTTTAAGGCGAAGATAGATAAATTTTTGAACAATAAATTAAAGATTATGTGAGAGGGCAGATAATTCAAATTGAGTCCACCAAAAGATCAGCCATGATCTTACTGAATGGCGGAGCAGGCTGGAGGGGCCAGATAGCCTACTCCTGTTCCTAATTCTTATGTTTTTATGTTCTTAGATACAATGGGCAGAATGTTTTTTCCTATGTTGTATGAAGAAAGAAATATAAATATCAATTCATAGATTTGAGTTAAAAAAAACTTGATGCAAACTTGTTTAAAATAGTTTTGTAAAAAGGTTGACAGTGCACATCTGAAACTGCAGCTATATAGCAGAAAAGGGCGGGGATTTAATATAGAGGTTTGCACACAGGAAGCTCAAGATACACGCATTAGAAATACAAAAACAAAAATAGCGAGTTCAATATTTACCACATGAAAATTTCAGCATCTAATAAATGAAACCTGCTTTTGGAAAGAGAATAGCTATATTGAATCACAATGGAAAATATTTAGTGAAACTTTCAACATCTCACATATATACTTACGCACACACACTACTGCTGAAAAAAACATTTTTAGTAGTACCAGCACTGTGTCAATTTTTGCACAGGGAACATAGGTTATATGCTGAGGTTATTCACTGGCCTCTCTGAACATTAATCAACTTACAATTGTTAACATTAAAAATACAGTCAGCTTCATTTTAAAGTTGCAAGTATTTAAAAATGTGGACCCCGTGATTTCTTTTAAATATAAAGAATAATTCGGTATTCCTCCATTTTTCCCCAAGATTACAACAAAGATTACTTGCTTGGATGTGAACCCGTCATGGGATCACCCCATGTCCCTTCTCCCCAGAGGCATAGGGGTTGATATAACCCACGAGATAGGAGGGACATGGTGGGTCAGTGCCCTGGCATGGGTTGACACAGCTAGGCTGGCACAGTGTCACCCTGTGACAGGACAGTGGCAAGGGCAGATCTAATGAGAGCCACTTTGGAGGGGAGAGAGGGAGCCATGTATATGTAGTGGGGAGGAAAGACGGAAATACTGGTAATGACTGAGGGTTGGGGGAGAAGAGCGAGAGGGGTGATGTCGACATTGACCAAGTGGGGGGCAAGCAGTTGGTGGAATGCCAGAATTGTAAAGGGGATTGCCAGCTTTGATCGCAGAGTGGGATGTGTATGTGTGTGGAGAATGCCAGCGTAACTGTATAAATGCTGAGTGTCAAGATCTGGAGAGAAACATGCCCATTTCCATTCAGATCCTGACATTTTGCCATTTTTTTGATGAGATTCCAACCTATATGTCAAGAGTATTTCATTGGCTGTAAAAGTTTTGGGAAGTCCTGAGCATGATAACTGTTGTACAACTTGATATAATTTATTTTTGTCTCATGTATTGGGGAAGAGTGAAAAATACTTTTCTTGTGCACTATACAGATAAAATATACCATTCATAAAGTATATAGGGGAGAAGGAAAGAGAGAGTGCAGAATGTCATAGAATTTTAAAAACATACAATGAAGGTAAAAGATAGAATTAGAGGGTGTGCTGAGGACAGCTCCAGCACCACCTTGAACAAAAGTATATAAATGCAGGTTCTTCCTTTCCATGTAACAGCTTCTAGTTTTTGTCTTAGTCAATACAGCAAACAGATTTGTCCTTTAATTAACATTTTAAAGTCTAGTCTTGTGCTCTGCCTCATGGTAAGTTAATTGAAGGGAAGACAAATTAATCAGGCAGGAGGATGGTTCTGGGGATTGTGCAGTAAGAGTGCAATGGGCTTGGCTTTCCTGCCCTACTACCATTTGCCCACTTAAAGGTCTTATCCAATATCACTGGTATTAATCCAGGGGTGGGGAGGAGATTGACCATTTGGGGAGCACAACAAACCCTTTGCTTCCGTGCTTCTGCCAGGATGTGCAGGGAATGGTTTCTTATTTAAAAGTACCAAGGGACCAAGCTTCAGGATATAGAGGCTCGGTATGACTCCCCACAATCACTCATCTGTGTCTGAGATGCTCCTCAATATAAGGCCTCAAATGGGTGGAATGCAAGTCGCAGCCACTGTTTCCCAGATGGCATTGCTGAGTACAGAATCAGGCCATCAGCTCTCAGCAGGCAGTGCTTTTGTTCCCAGTATTCTTTTTGGAAAAGACCACCACTTGCTTATGAGATATCCGAGTGGCACAAAGGCCCTCTTAAAAAGAGGCAATGCAGGGTTCTTGCCAACCCCTCAGCAAGAGGTTGAGATACCTGTCACCTCCATAAGATTCTGCCCTTCATCTTAATTAATTAGTTTTACTCCCTCTCTCCGATTAAATCTCAAGCGTGCTCTGCTTCTCTGATACTGGATGTTAAAGATCCCAATAACTGTATGTATGTTTTCTTTAAACAGCTTGTTCTCGAGTTGCAGCAACAGTCCCAGTGACCTGGATTTTAGTTAGTGCACTGCTCCTCAGTGTCAGCACCATCTGCTCCAACTAACGAAGCTCAGACAAATCTGCAATCTGTGTTTTTCAACTGGACATGAGTTTGGAGATCTGCAAGAACCATTCATCATTAATGTTGAATGTACCTTGAGGAACAATGCCATGTAGCCTTGTTATGGAGATGTTGGCATTGGACCGGGATTGGCACAGTAAGAAATTTCACAACACTAGGTTAAAGTCCAAAAGGTTTATTTGGTGGCACGAATTTTTGGAGCATTGCTCCTTCATGACGTGAGCAGAGGGATGGGTTCACAAACATGGCATATATAGACAGAGACTCAATTGCAAGATAATGGTTGGAATGTGCATCTTTCCAGGTAATCAAATCTTTACAGCTATAGACAGTGTGAGTGGAGAGAGGGATAATCACAGATTAAAGAGGTGCGAATTGTCTCAAGCCGGGACAGTTAGTAGGATTTTCCAAACCCAGGCCAAATGGTGGGGGTTACATGTAGTATGACATGAACCCAAAACCCCGATTGAGGCCTTGTTCACACGTGTGGAACTTGGCTATCAGTTTCAGCTCAGCAAAGTTGCATTATGGTGTGTCTTGAAGGCCTGATGAAGGAGCAGCTCCCTGAAAGCTTGTGAAACCCAATAAACCTGTTGGACTTTAACTTGGTGTTGTGAGACTTCTTAATGTGGTTTTGTGTGTGCAATGCTATAATTTGGAGGAATCTTCCTGTTGATGGGTGAGAAGTCATTGGCTGCTACAGGGATTACAATCAATGGACAGCAAGTTTCCAATAAAAAAATCCAGAAGGATTGCCATGCAGGGAATTCTGCTTTTGTGACCTGGACAAAGAAACACAGTCTGCAGATATTTTCTCAGCATGTTAAGCTGCAGCTCTCATCTTCTTTCCAAAAAAATTATTTTATCGTAAAGTTTAATCATTATGATATTTTCATGTTCATGCTTTTGTACATCTTTCACAAATTTAAAGTTTTTGAAATATTTGTGAAACGTTATTACTTTTAGGTCATAATATAACATTTGGTTGCCTGAAAAACATTGTAGAAATGAGAGAAAATAATACACATTTCCCTGTATCCTCCAGAGGGAATGGCAATTTTCAGGAAAATGTGTCCACCGAGGTGAGATTGCCATGATAGGACCAGTGAGTTGATAATACCCAAAGGTAGATGATCCAAAACCCATTAGCTTCATCAACACAAAATTGCTATATCAAACCTCTGCCCATTTGTAGTCCCAGATCAGAAATACTGGTGAGATTCTTATGCATGATCCCACACAATGTCAGCTGCCCCACTGGAGGGATGTCCTTTTAGTGGATTCCATTCCCCCAAAGTCAGGCCTTCATTTGCTGAAAGCAGCAGCCTTGGTCAGAACTTTCTTTTTCTAAAAAGATTTGAAGCTTTTGGTAGCAGGTAGGAGGTCCCATGCCAGCATTCAGCTGACGTGAGTTCTTTTAAGGTCCATAAAAGATAGAGGGCAAAATTGCCAGGGCTGCTCAGGAATTTCTCCTTCCATACCCCATATTTGTTTCAATGTGAGAAGTGTAACAGGTAAGACAGATGAACTTAAAGTTTGGATTAGTACCAGGAGCTATGATGTAGTTGCCATTATAGAGACTTGGTTAAGGGAAGGACAGGATTGGCAGCTTAACATTCCAGGATAGAGATATTTCAGGCAGGATAGAGGGGGATGCAAAAGGGTTGGGGGAGAACTTCACAATGTAGTGTGAGAGGACACTTTGGAGGGCTCATACAGCGAGGCAATTTGGATGGAGCTCAGGAATAGGAAGGGTGTAGTCACAATGTTGGGATTTAGTATAGGTCACCCAGCGGAGATAGAGGAACAGGTAGGAGATTTTGGCAAGGTATAAAACTATCAGAATTGTTGTGGTGGAAGATTTTAACTTACCATACATTGACTGGGACTCACTTAGTTCTAGGGGCAGAGTTTGTAAGGAGCATCCAGGAGGGCTTCTTGAAACAGTATGTAAGTAGTCCAACTAGGGAAGGACCATACTGGACCCGGTATTGAGAAATGAGTCTGGCCAGGTGGTCAAGTTTCAGTAGGGAAGCAATTCAGGAACAGTGACCATAATTCAGTAAGCTTTAAGATACTGATGGATAAAGACAAGTGTAGTCCTCAAGTTGAAGTGCTAAACTGGGGAAAGTCTGAGTACAATAATATTAGGAAGGAATTGAATAATGTAGGTTGGGGGCGGATGTTTGAGGGCAAATCAACATCTGGCATGTGGGAGGCTTTCAAGTGCAAGTTGATAGGGATTCAGTACCAGCACATACTTATAAGGATGAGGGATAAGTACAGCAAGTTTTGAGAACCTTGGATAACAAAAGATATTGTGAGCCTAGTCAAAGAGAAAAAGGAAGCATTTGTCAAAACTATGAGGCTGGGAACACACAAAACAAGTATGGACTACAAGGAAAGTAGAAAGAAACTTAAGCAAGACATAAAAAGGGCTAAAAAGGGGTCACAAGAAAGCATAAGGAAAATCCCAAGGCTTTTTCTGCATATATAAAGAGCAAGAGAGTAGCCAGGGAGAGGGTTGGCCCACTCAAAGACAAGGGAGGGAATCTATGCGTGGAACCAGAGGAAATGCGCAAGGTATTACATGAATACTTTGCATCAGTATTCACCAAAGAGAAAGACATGGTTGATGATATGTCTGGGAAAGGGTGTGTAGATAGTTTGAGTCGTGTTGAGATCAAAAAGGAAGTGGTTCTTGAAAAACATTAAAGTAGACAGGTCCCCAGGGCCTGAGAGAGACAAGGGAGGAAATTGCTGGGCCTTGAGAGAAATCTTTGTATCCTTACTGGCCACAGAGGAGATCCCAGAGGATTGGAGAATAGCCAATATTGTTCCTTTGTTTAAGAAAGGTAGCAAGAACAACCCAGGTAGTTACAGACCGGTGAGCCTTACATCAATGGTAGGGAAATTATTGGAGATTCTTTGAAACAGGATTTATTCCCACTTGGAAGTAAGTGGATATATTAGCAAGAGGCAACATGGTTTTGTGAAGGGGAGGTTGTGTCTTACTAAATTAATCGAGTGTTTTGAGGAAATGACAAAGATGATTGATGAGGGTAGGGGACTGGATGTTGTCTATGTGGACTTCAGTAAGGCCTTTAATAAGATCCCTCATAGCAGACTGGTACAGAAGGTGAAGTCGCATGGGATCAGAGGTGAGTTGGCAAGGTGGATATAAAATTGGCTCGGTCGAGGAAGACAGAGGGTAGGAGTGGAAGGATGCATTTCTGAATACAGGGCTGTGACAAGTGGTGTTCCTCAGGGATCAGTGCTGGAATCTTTGCTGTTTGCAATATATATTTAAATTATTTGGAGAAAAATATAGTTGGTTTGATTAGTAAGTTTGCTGACAACACAAATGTTGGTAAACTTGCAGATAGCGATGAGGACTACAGAAAATACAGCAGGACATAGATCAGTTGAAGACTTGGGTGGAGAGATGGCAGATGGCCATGCAGACAAATATAAGATAACGCATTTTGGAAGGTCTAATACAAATAGGAAATATACAGTAAATAGCAGAATCCTTAAGAGTATTGATAGGCAGAGGGATCTGGGTGTACACAAGTCACTAAAGTGGCAATACAGGTGAAAAAGGTAGTCAAGAAGGCATACGGCATGTTTGCCTTCATCGTCTGGGGCATTGTGTTTAAAAAAATTGGCAAGTCATGTTGCAGCTTTTACAGAACCTTAGTTAGGCTGCACTTGTCATATAGTGTTCAATTCTGGTTGCCACACTACCAGAAGAATGTGGAGACTTTGGAGAGGGTACCGAAAAGATTTACCAGGATGTTGTCTGGTATGGAAGGCACTAGCTATGAGGAGAGGTTGGAGAAACATTGTTTGTTCTTACTGGAATGACAAAAGTTGAAGGCAACCTGATAGAACTTTACAAGATTATGAGGGGCATGGACAGAATGGATAGTCAGAAGCTTTTTCCCAGGGTGGAAGAGCCAATTACTAGGAGGCATAGATTTAAGGTGCAAGGGACAAGGTTTAAAGATATACGAGGCAGATTTTTTTTTTACACAGAGGGTGGTGGGTGCCTGAACCTCATTGCCAGGGGAGTGATGGAAGTGGATACTGTAGTGACTTTTAAGGGGCGTCTTGACAAATAATGAATAGGATGGGAATAGAAGGATATGGTCCCTGGAAGAGTAGGGAGTTTTAGTTAAATTAGGCAGTATGGTCAGTGCAGGCTTGGAGGGCCGAAGAGCCCGTTCCTGTACTATAATTATCTTTGTTCTTTATTACTGGCAAGAGAATAGTCTTGTTTGGTTCCCATATTGGAAAAGGTCTGTAAATAAAAAGACAGGATGGGCTGCAGATGGGCTCCAGGCCTGGTTCTGTTTGATTTTCTCTCCACTGTAGTGAAACTGGACATTAATTCAAAATCATTTCCCTGTTGCAACTCCTTCTTCACTATTTTGTCCATACTCACAGAAGGTTTTCAGACAAATACAATCTTTCTTAGACATAGCTATGTCTGTGTCTCAGAAGGCTACACCAGTGGGAAAGATGTTTATTGTTGGTGACAGACTACAGCATATTTCTACCGGGACAGAGTTATAGAAGTTTACAGCATGGAAACAGGCCCTTCGGCCCAACTTGTCTATGCTGCCCTTACTTTTTAAGAACCTCTAAGCTAATCCCAATTGCCTGCATATCTCTCTATACCCATGTAATTATCTAAATGTTTTTTAAAAGACAAAATAGTCTTTTCTAGTAGTGTTGCAAATCTGCAACACTACTAGCTCTGGCAGCTGTTCTCGGCACTCACCACCCTCTGGGTGAAAAAGTTGCCCCTCTGGAGACTTTTGTATCTCTCCTCTCTCATCTTAAACCATAGAAAATTATAGCTCAGAAACAAGCCTTTTGGCCCTTCTTGTCTGTGCGAAACTATTTTTTGCCTAGTCCCACTGACCTGCACTTGGACCATATCCCTCCACACCCCTCTCATCCATGAACCCATCCAAGATTTTCTTAAATGTTAAAAGTGACCCTGCATTTACCACTTTATCCGCAGCTCATTCCACACTCCCACCACTCTCTGTGTGAAGAATCCCCCCTAATATTCCCTTTGAACTTTTCTCCTTTCACCCTCAACCCATGCCCTCTGGTTTTTTTCTCTTCTAGCCTCAATGGAAAAAGTATCTATATCCATCAAAATCTTGTACACCTTTATCAAATCTCCCCTCATTCTTCTACGCTCTACAGAATAAAATCCTAACCTATTCGAGCTCTCTGTAACTCAGCTTCTCAAGTCCCGGCAACAACCTATCCACCTGTGATGCCACTTTTAGGGAATTCTATACCTGTATTCCCAAATCCTTCTGTTCAACTGCACTCTAAAGAGTCCTACCATTTACCTTGTGCCCTCTAGTTTTAGACTCCCCTACCTTTGGAAAAAGATATTGACTATCTAGCTGATCTATGCCCCTCATTATTTTATAGACCTCTATAAGATCACCCCTCGGTCTCCTATGCTCCAGAGAAAAATCCCAGTCTATCCAGCCTCTCCTTATAATTCAATCCATCAGGTCCTGGTAGCATCCTAGTAAATCTTTTCTGCACTCTCTAATTTAATAATATCCTATAATAGGATGACCAGAATTGCACACAGTATTCCAAGTGTGGCTTTACCAATGTCTTATACAACTTCAACAAGAATTCCAACTCCTGTACTCAATGTTCTCACTGATGAAACTGAGCAGGCCACGTGCCTTCTTCACCACTCTGTCCACCTGTAACCCCACTTTCAAGGAGCTATGAACATGTATCCTAGATCTCTTTGTTCTATAACTGGATGTAATCATTAGGCTATCTAGATGATATCTAGTGATATCATCATTAGGCTAAGAAGTCCTAGATAGAGATATCTAGCAACTGGTTCGAATCTCAGTAGGATTCAAGTTTAATAATTAAATTTGGAATAAAAATCAGCAACAGTAATGATTACAACTAAGTATTGACTGTTGTAAAAGATCATCTGGTTCACGCTCCTCAGCTCAGTTGGCTGATGGCTGATTAGCAATGTAGAGCTATGCCAACCAGCTGAGGTTATTCACGAAGACCCCACATTCTCACTTTTGCCCCTTGCTTGAAGCATGGCAATAATCAGGTTAAATCACCATGAATCAGCTCTCAAAGATAAGAGCAGCCTATAGTTTTCTGGTGCAATGGTGACTTTATGTGAAGGAAGGCAGTTTGTGGGTGGCTCTACACCCACAACAATATGACTGACTCTTAACCGCCTTCTAAAGTGACCTCTCTTAGGCACTCGGCTAAGAGAATTAGCAACAGGCAATAAGTGCTAGCCTTGTCAGTGAATGAATAAAAGAAGCACTGCCTACCGGACATGGTAACCCAGCTATCTTAGAATCTGCTGTATTTCTAATCTCAGTCTTCCAATCAATCCTACTGTGCATCACCTCACATCACAACCTTGCACATTTCAGTTCTATATCTGCCTTACCACACTGCTTCTCAGCTTCAAAATGTACATGTGAACTGTTCATCAGTTACATGCCCCAGCCGCAGGTTATCTTTGAAGTGTAATGCAAAGCTTTGCTGTTTTAAAATGGCAATACAAATTGCTGTACTTTTTCCATTTCATGATGCATAGCTTTGGATAAGAAATAAAAGGTGTGTATTTTTAAAACTGGTTGTCTAGAACTCTATGGTTGCAGATTTGGGATCGTTAATGCACATTGTTTGCTTATGAGTGCTGTACAGGGACCAAAATGAAATCCATTGTGCTTGGACACATTTCTGCCGTGAATCACACTGGGTGCTAGCTCTGTGATGGAGTTAGCGTATCATGACATTAATCAGCTCTGTAATTTTGGAACTCAAGTCTTGATGCAGCCAAAACCCACTTTTAAGTTCGCACAGCTGAGCACATGTTCAGCAACATGAAGTAAACTCCTAGATGACCTCCATTTTTTAAAAAAATCAGTCAAGTATTTATAAGTTATTTGCTGGCTATTGTTACAATTCTGTAAGTGCTTGGTGTTTTCTGCAGTTGTTTGGAGTTGCATTAGTTACTGGCAGGTGCTAAAAGTCTTTGCTGATTTCAAGGCTTCTGCAAATATATGGTTTTTTTTGCACTAGTTGGCCTTCCTGTTGCAAAATTGCACGATTGGGAGAATGAGCAGAGGATACTCACATCAGGATCGCTTATTAGACTAGGGAGAAGGAGACATGGGCTTTAAACAGGAGGTCATATCCACTTACCCATTCAAGGAGCAATTCTACAGTTTGAAGATCAACAAGAAACAATAGGGATTCTTTGTATAATGGATTTCAGGATGCCTTTGACAAAGCTGGAGAGATTCTCACATCATTGCCCGATACGACGGGGTGACCAGGTGTGTTTGCCTTGGTGTATCTTCAGGAGACAGTAGAGATCTCCAGTGCAGGGAATATGTGGAATGAATGCACAGAGGGTGCCCTGAAGGTTCAGATCAAAAGGTCTTGATCAGTCTGTTGAGTATAATTTTTGACTGGACCTGCATTGCTCCTCATTGTTCAATTATTGATATACTTCTTTGCCGTAATCCATTCTGTTCAGTATGACAATGGCCACTCCTTTGCCTGCTGGTTTGATGACAACGTTACAATTGGTCTTGAGTGCGTGGGTGTCATTTCGTTGTGCTTGGGTGATATTCAGAGCTGTCTTGTGAGTGCAGTTGATGAATCTGGTGTTGATGCACCTCCTCACGGTTTGGGCATACATGTCAAGTCGAGGGTGGTGGCCTTCCAGAGGAGTCCAATTCGACTCTTTCCTCTTTGGTCGCTGCACTGCGTCAGCTGTTCCAGTTCATTGGCTGTCTCATTGTGTTTGCTGTTGGTCTCTTGGGGTTTGTGGAAGAACCCCCGCAGCTTCATTCGCCTGATGAATTCCTCTGTGTCTACTGTGAGACTGATGGGTCTATTTTGGTGGTGGGGCAGAAATTGAGCCCTCACCTGAGAGCTTCGACTTCATCTGGTTGAAGTGTGTAGTCCAACAAGTTGATAATGGACTTCCCTGCAGTGGTACTGTTTTCTACTTGGTACTGGGGGAAGTTTAGTTTCTGCTGGTGGTGATGTCGAGATTCTTAAGTTTCCTGTTCTTGGTGTGCATGTAGATGATGTAGTTTCTTTGTCGCATCTGCTTCACAGAATTTCGAAGCTGGTCTGCATCCTGAGCACAAGTTGAGAATCTGGACTCTATCTTGGTTTCCAGGTTGCGACGTTTGCTGTAGAGCTGGTGTATGAGGTAGTTGAGAAGTGTGAAAGAAGTGTGATTGCAAAGTCTCTTGGCATAGTCTGTGTTATAGGTTGACCTGAGTGGGTTTGTGATCTATGGCTCTTTCAGTATTTTGTCTGCTTTCTTGCATCTTCGTAGAAATTTGATGTCTAGGTTAATATGCGCAATCCTCTTGAAGATCCTCTGCACTTGGAACCAGCAGTTTGCAGTGTCGATGGTAGAGGTGATGTGGAGATGCCAGCGTTGGACTGGGGTAAACACAGTAAGCTTCCACCCTAAACACATTAAAGAAACTATCTCCTATGGACAAGCCCTCCACGTACACAAGATGCGCTCAGATGAGGAGGATTGCAACAGACACCTCCCAGAAACTGAAAGATGCCCTCATAAGAGCAGGATGTGGTGCTCAACTCATCAACAGTTCTGATGTGCCACAGCAAAAAATCACACCGACCTCCTCAGAAGACAAACATGGGACACAGCGGACAGAGGACCTACCCTTCGTCGTCCAATACTTCCCTGGAGCAGAGAAGCTACGGCATCTTCTCTGGAGCCTTCAACGTGTCATTGATGAAGATGAACATCTCGCCAAGGCCAACCGCACACCCCCACTTCTTGCATTCAAACAATCGCAAAACCTCAAGCAGATCCTTGTCTGCAGCAAACTACCCAGCCTTCAGGAGAACAGTGACCACGGTACCACATAACCCTGCCACAGCAACCTCTGCAAGATGTGCCGGATCATCGACACGGATGCCATCATCTCACGTGAGAACACCATCCACCAGGTACACAGTACATACTCTTGCAACTCAGCCAACATATCTACCTAATACGCTGCAGGAAAGGATGTCCCAAGTCATGGTACACTGGGGAGACCATGCAGATGCTACAACAACGGATGAATGAACACTGCTCGACAATAACCAGGCAAGAGTGTTCTCTTCCTGTTGGGGAACACTTCAGAGGTCACGGGCATTCGGCTCCTGATCTTCGGGTAAGCGTTCTCCAAGGCAGCCTTCATGACACATGACAACGTAGAATCGCTGAGCAGAGACTAATAGTCAAGTTCTGCACATGAGGATGGCCTCAACTGGGATCATCTCAGACTATCTGTAACCTCCACGACTTGGCTTGCAAAATCTCAGTAACTGTCCTGTCTGGAGACAATACACATCTCTTTAACCTGTGCTTAACACTCCCTCCACTCACATTGTCTATACCTTTGAGACTTGATTACCTGTAAAAACTCACATTCCAATCATTATTTTGTAAATTGAGTTTGTGTCTTTATATGCCCTGTTTGTGAACAGAATTCCTACTCACTTGATGAAGGAGCAGCAAACGCTCCAAAAGCTAGTGGCTTTTGCTACCAAATAAACTGTTGGATTTTAACCTGGTGTTATGAAACTTCTTACTACTATGTCCAATGCCGGCATGTCCACATCGTGTATAAAAAAAGTCATTGATCCAAAGACAGCTAACCACATTTCATTCTCTCTCACCAAGGCAAACATGCAGACTGAGCATAAGGGTTTGCTAGGTTTGCAAGCTTTCCATGGTGTAGGGCATCCTTAACTACATAGAACATAACAGCACAGTACAGGCCCTACAGCCCTCAATGTTATGCCAAGCTATGTCCAATCCCAAGATCAAGTTATCCCATCCCTATAATTCTGGAGTGCTCCATGTGCCTATCCAATAATTGCTTGAAAGTTCCTAAAGTGTCCAACTCCACTATCCCAGCAAGCAGTCTATTCCAAACCCCAACCACTCTGAGTAAAGAATCTATCTCGGACCTCCTT
Organism: Sphyrna mokarran; assembly: GCA_024679065.1. Classification (NCBI taxonomy): domain Eukaryota; kingdom Metazoa; phylum Chordata; class Chondrichthyes; order Carcharhiniformes; family Carcharhinidae; genus Sphyrna; species Sphyrna mokarran. Next base: position 8,901,796 of record JAGIQG010000021.1, on the reverse strand, counting down.
CCTATATCTCCCACCATGAGCCTTATAGTTACGATCGTAGTAACAGTTACATCCACCCACGGAAACAGTCTCTGCACATCCACTCTACCTATCCCTTTTGTCATCTTATAAACCTCTATTAAGTTGCCTCTCGTCCTCCTCTGCTCCAAAGAGAAAAGCCCCAGCTCCCTCAACCTTTCCTCATAAGACCTACCCTCCAAACTAGGCAGCATCTGGTAAATCTCCTCTGCACTCTCTCCAATGCTTCCACATCCATCTTATAAAGGAGGTGACCAGAGCTGAACACAATACTCCAAATGTGGTCTCACCAACATCCAGCATAGTTGCAGCATAACCCCACAGCTCTTAAACTCAAACCCCCTGTTAATAAACACTAATACACTACAAGCCTTCTTCACGGCTCTATCCAAATGAGTGGCAACTTTCAGAGATCTGTGGATATGAACCCCAAGGTCTCTCTGTTCTTCCACATTCCTTAGAACACCGCCGTTGACCCTGTAATCTGCATTCAAATTTGTCCTACAAAATGAATCACCTCATACTTATCAGGGTTAAACTCCATCTACCACTTTTCGGCCCAGCTCTGCATCCTATCAATGTCTCTTTGCAGCCTAAAGAACCCTTCACTTCATCCATACTCCACCAAATCTCAGTGTCGTCAGCAAATTTATTAACCCACCCTTCAGCCCCTTCTTCCAAGTCATTGATAAAAATCACAAAAAGCAGAGGACTCAGCACTGACCCCTGTGGTACACCATTGGTAACTGGCCTCCAGTCTCAAAATTTTCCCTCCTCCACCACCACCCTCTGTCTTCAATGATACAGCCAGTTACTTATCCAATTGGTAAAATTTCCTTTTGTTCCACACTTCCTTATCTTCTTCATGAGCCTACCGTGGGGAACCTTATCAAACACCTTACTAAAATCCATATATATGACATCAACTGCTCTACCTTTGTCCACATACTTAGTTACCTCCTCAAAGAATTCAATCAAATTTGTGAGGCAGGACCCACCCCTCATGCAACCATGCTGATTATCCCAGATTAAACTGAATCTTTCCAAATGGTCATAAATCCTATCTCTCAGAACCCTTTCCATTAACTTACAAACAACCGAAGTAAGGCTAACCGGCCAATAATTACCAGGGTCATTCCTATTTCCTTTCTTGATAAAAGGAACAACATTCGCCACTCTCCAGTCCTCTGGCACTGTTGCTGTGGACAGTGAGGACCCAAAGATCAAAGCTAAAGGCTCTGCAATCTCAACCTTTCCCTCCCAAAGTATTTTAGGTTGTATCCCATCCGGCCCAGGAGACTTATCCACCCTTAGGTTTTTCAAATTTGCTAATACATCTTCGCTCAGAACATCTACCTCCTCCATCCTATCTGCCTGTATCATGCACTCCTCCTCAAAAATATGGCCTCTCTCCTTAGGGAACATTGAAGAAAAATATTCATTCAACACCTCACCTATCTCTTCTGGCTGCATGCACAAGTTCCCACTACTACCCTTGAATGGCCCTAACCTCACCCTGATCATTCTTTTATTTCTCATATAAGAGTAAAAAGCCTTGGGGTTTTCTTTTATCCGACCCACCAAGGATTTCTCATGCCCCCTCCTAGCTCTCCTAAGCCCTTCCTCTCATTCCTATCTACCTTGTAATAGTCAAGCAACCCAACTGAACCTTGTTTTTTTCATCCTTACATACGCTTCCCTTTTCCTCTTGACAAGACATTCAACCTCCTTTCTGAGCCATGGTTCCCTCACTCAGCCATTCCCTCCCTGCCTGCCAGGGACATTCCTATCAAGCTCACACGTATTTGTTCCTTGAAAAAGCTCCACTTTTCATTTGTGCCCATACCTGACAGTTTCTGCTCCCATCTTATGCTCCCTAATTCTTGCCTAATCGCATCATAATTACCCCTGCCTCAACTATAAACCTTGCCCTGAGATGTGACCCTAACATTCTTCATTGAAGTAATGAAAGACACTGAATTGTGGTCACTATCTCCACTTTCTCCAAAGTGCTCTCCCATAAACAAATCTAACACTTGGCCTGGTTCATTACCCAGTACCAAGTCCAACGTGGCCCCACCTCTTGTCGGCTTATCCACATATTGTGTCAGGAAACTCTCCTGCACGCACTGTACAAAAAAAAGTGTCCCATCTGAACTATTCAACTTATAAAAGGTTCCAATCAATATTTGAAAAGTTAAAGTTGCCCATGATATCTGTGACCTCCACACCTATCCATAACCTGCTTTGCCATTTCCTCCTCCACATCTCTATTACTATTTGGGGGCCTATAGAAAACTCCTAACAACGTGACTGCTCCTTCCTATTTCTAACTTTAGGCCATATTACCCCAGTAGGCAGATCCCCTTCGAAATGCCTCTCAACAGCCATTAAACTATCCTTAATTAACAAAGCTACTCCTCCATCTCTTTTACCACCTTCCCTACTCTTACTGAAACATCTATACCCCGGAGCTGCCAACAACCATTCTTGTCCCTGTTCTAACCGTGTCTCCATAATGACCACAACATCATAGTCCCCAGTACCAATCCACGATCCAAGTTCACCGACGTTATTCCTGATGCTCCTTGCATTAAAGTAGATACATTTCAATTCACCATTCTGTTTGTCTGTACATTCCTGTGATTTTGGTACCTTCCTCAGTACCTCGCGATCTTCAACACTGCCTTTTGGATTACATCTCATTTTTTTTTAACCCCCCCGACAAGTTAGTTTAAACCAACACCCCCCCCCTCCCCGAACAGCAGAAACAAATTTCCCTCCCAGGATTCCAGTGCCTCTCTGGTTCAGATGCAAACCGTCCTGTTTGTATAGGTCCCACCTTCCCCAGAATGTGCTCCAATTATCTATGAAACCCTCTCTCCTACACCATCCTTGCAGCAATGTGTTAATCTGCACTCTCTCTCTCTGCTCCTCAACTCACTAGCATGTGGCACTGGCAACAAACCAGAGATGACAACATGCTTTGTCTTAGCTTTCAGCTTCCAGCCTAGCTCCCTAAATTCCTGTTTTAAATCCCCATCCCTCTCTCTACCTACATCGTTGGTACCAATATGCATTATGACCTGTGACTGATCCTCCTCCTCCTCAAGAATCTTGAAAACACAGTCCGAGACACCTTGGACTCTTGCACCAGGAGGCAGCATATCATCTGCGAGTCTCTTTTGCTGCTGCAAAACCTCCTATCTGTCCCTCTAACCATCGTGTCCCCATTTACTATTGCTCTCCTCCCTTTCCTTCTGATGCACAGGGACGGACTCAGTGCTTGAAGTCCAGTCACTCTGGCTTACCACTGGTAGGTTATCCCCTTCAACAGAATCCAACACAAAAAACTTGTTGCTGAGGGGAACAACCACGGGGGATTCCAGCGCTGGCTGCCTCCTCCCAGCCCCGCCCACTCTCACCCATCTATTTTCATTTCTTGGAGTCTCCAAATCCCTGAAGCTCTTATCTATGATCATCTCTGCCTCCCGAATGATGGAAAGTTCATCCAGCTCCGGTTCCCTAATGCGGTTTTTAAAGAGCTGGAGGTGCGTGCAATTCCTACAGGTGAATTCAGCAGGGATACGAACAGCATCCCTCACCTCAAACATCGTGCAGGAGGAACATTGCACTGCTTTCACTGCCATTCCCTCTAGATAAAAAGAAAGAAAGATCTTGCCTGATTTTCCTCACCTCCTTAGATTAGAAAAATAAGTGAAAAAAGAAAAAAGCTTAGCTGCTGTCACTTTTTTTTAAGATTAGAGGAGAGACTCTAGGAGTCTAGCATCTCAGGTTTCCTCTCCATTCAAATTTATTGGAGAAAAAGAACCTTCCTAGCAGTCACTGGGACCTACACTCCCAGGTTAACCTCTGAGAAAAGTAAAGTAAAAATCCTTCTTACCTTCAAGCTCTCTGCACTGAGTCTCCACTCCAACTGTTTCCACAGGAGCAATGAGATCAAACCCTCTAAGGTAAGCTCTTTCTAAAAGGGGAAAAAAAAACCTTCCCAGAAGCCACTGGGGCCTACGCTCCCAGTTAAGAAAAAAAACCTCCGAGAAAAGTAAAGTAAGAAACTCTCTTACCCTCAAGCTCTCTACACTGAGTCTCCACTCCAACTGCTCCTCCCTCTGGAAACAATGAATATTGCTTTGAGTTTCTCAAAGTTCTTGGTTCCATGTGGCTCCTGTACTGTCGACATGTTCAGGTAATGTCAGGGATTCAGTGAGCCACATGTAGAGCAGATGACCCACATCAAACATCTGGATCGTTGTGATAGTTTGAACATGAACGAATAGCTGAGTGGAACACGGTGAAGCATTGTGGTTGCAGCCATGCTAGCGATGTAATAATCTCACCAAAGCCAGACTTCCAAAACCAGTCACTCTTTATTAAAGTACTGCCTTCATCCAAGTGATTTGTATATATTGTAAATAGTTGAGGTAAAGCTCAGGAATCCTTTGAATGTCGGCCTGTGTGAAATCAGCTCATTTTAAACTCCTTTCTTATTGTCAAGCTTCCGTTTGCTTAATAGGGAAGCTCATATTCCATAACGCTCACAGGGAGATCTATTGACGATCCCTCGTGGCTATCATAGCAAGCAGACATTCAGCAACATCATTCAGTGCCTGTGGTAGCACACCAACTACACTATAAAGGAGTGATAGCCTTTGAAGTTGCAGTACATCTTCCTACTGCTACACAGCCAATGGAGATGGCTCTCTATACTATTAGGAATCTACTATTCTGACAGAAAGCCATATGTCTATCTGCTTCTCTCTGTGGGAGAGAAAATTATGAACTCCTTGTATACAGATCTTCTCTTCCCTCTCCAAGGTAGGAAGTGGTGCGATACTAGCAATGCCACTAGCTGCAACCTGAAAGATCTGCTGGATTAGAAATCATGGGCCACATTGATCTTGACTTCTATTTTTCCTTTCTCTGGCTAAAGATTTAGTTGCAGAACTTGTCACTTAGTGACCATATTCCTGGTGAATTGTAGCTGCCTCTGACACTACTCCTGCCTGAGGTGAGGAGGAGAAATATTGCCTGAATGCTATAGATAGGACATGCCTTTCTGGAACAGCACTCCTCCCTCTGCTGTCTGTGCTCCCTATTCAAGAGGTTCTACAGTTCTGTAGATCCATAGAAAATCTACAGTGCAGAAAGAGGCCCTTCAGCTCAAAATAGCATCCTTCCCAGGTCTGATGAGTAAACAGTAGGCTTTCTACACACAGGCCTCCTGACCCCAACAATGTTTTACGACTCCTCAAAAACACAGTTCATGCACTAATTGAGCAGTAGCCAAAGAAAGCTAAAAGCAACTCAGCTGAACAAAGCATACAAACAAGGAGCAGGGAGTAAGCCATTCTTGAGCCTGCTCACCCATTTAATTAGATCATTGCTGACCTGACCGTAATCTCAATCCACCTACCCCCGATAAGCTTTCATTATTGCTTACCAAGAATCTACCCACCTCTGACTTAAAAATACTCTAATTCTCGGCTTCCACCTACTTTTCAGGAAGAACGTTTCAAAGACTCACAACCCTCTGAGAGAAAAAATGTATCCTTGTCTTCAATTTTTAAATGGCAACTTTTTATTTTTAAATAGTGACTCCTAGTTTAAGTTTCTCCCACAACTTGAAATATCCACTTCACACGCAGCTACCTGTCAAGACCACCCTTAGAAGCCCAGCCTGTCCAACTTTTCCTCATGAGACAATCCGCCTATTCCAGGTATTTGTCTAGTAAATCTTCTCCGAGCTGCTTCCAATGCATTTACATCTTTCCTCGAATAAGGTTGCCAGTACTATACTCCAATGTGATCTTATTAGTGTCCTATGAGACTGAAGCACATTCTCCCTACTTTTATATTCAATTCCCCTTATAATAAATGATAACATTCTATTAGCTTTCTTAATTACTTGCTGTATCTGCATACTGATATTTTGTGATTTATGCACTCATATCCCTCTCACCTCCAATTTCTCCCCACTTTAAAATGCTTTTTCTCATTCTTTCTGCCAAAATGGAAAATTTCACACTTTCCCAAATTATACCCTTTTGCCCTCTCAAACAACCTATATCTTTTTGTGGCCTCCTTATATCCTCTTCACAACTTACTTTCCTACTTTGTGTTATCAGCAAATATAGCAACCATCTCTCCAATCCCTTCATCCAAGTTATTTATTGTAAATAGTTAAAATCCCAGCACTGATCCATATGGCACACCACTTATTACATCCTACCCTGCAAAACCCTAGAACTGAATCCTGAGGTTTTATATTAGTTTTTCTTTTTGAAATGGTATTGTTTATTATTGTTTGGTGCCTTGCATGACACATAAAAAGGTTAAAGTTAGCAAACCTTCCTTCTTCCAATTGGGAATCACATTCAGTCATCAGATGGTAATATTATAACATCAATTCTTTGGCCTGCACTGACTAGTTGAGCCTCTGTACCGGGAGCATAGAATCTATACGTTCACTCAATAAAGTTTAAATCCATGGAGCAATTTTGACCTAAGTACAGGACAGGAAAAGCAGTGATGTAGAAAGGGGTGGTGAAACACTTTTTATACAATTTTCTTTTCAGCAGTCACTCACACTAACTTCCAAATCCTTCTACAAACACTGAAGACTGTGAACACACTTGTGTGTGGATGCCATTCAGCGTGAAAGTGCTGGAAGAGAGGTTGCATTGGCACTGACTGCTACTTGCAACAAGCAGGCATGGTAACACCTCTCCATTTCCTTCCTTGTCTATCTTGGATAGCAATACATTCTTCATCCAGTAACACCCCCATAACTAATCTTTCACTGAGTTCCCTAGTAAATGGGGGTGGAGGGGGGAAGGCGGAGGGTTGGTTGGAGTAGGACCACTCCGATTCAGCATCTTGCACTCTGACCACACAGCATCCGTCACATTAGTTACTCACAACCACGTTCCTGGGTGTTAGATTCATTTTAACTGCTTCATATCCCTCACCCCCAAGTCTGTTACATCACCTAGCCTGTGCCACCTTTCAGGCAGTCCTCAACTATTGCCCTTAATTCATGCATTCTACTCACTTGCAGAACAACTGGTAAACAATGCCACATATAGAAAGATTACCAGATATAAATCATTATCTTTAAACCCCTCCTGCCATGTTACTGAGTGTACTATACTCCTGATATCCCACACGGCCATAACCAATGGCCATTGTCTCTACCATTTTGATCTCAAGAGGGCGATGTCCACTCATTTTTAGATTCTGTTCTCCTTTCCTTGCAAGTTCACCGTAGCTGTGGATGGTCCAACACAGGGGAGAGGGTGGTGATGAGGAATGACAACTGCAGGATATTCTCCAATGCAGCAGCACATCTAGCCGCATACCCTTTCCCCCTCCGCTCACATCGTGCTATGCCAGTGAAACTAGGGAGCCAACACCAAGCTTATCGAGGAGCAAATTGACCTGTGACAAAAGCCACTTCAATCCTAGCTATTGTCGAGCTGACGATCAGCTTCCCCTGGAGTCCTGGCCCTCAGGTAGCACAAAGAAAAATAGGGTGAGGTATCTACAGGACATGATCCACAGAGAAGCCCTGGGAGGTGGGCTCTAGTTTGAGAAACAGTCTGAAGGCTGTGTGGGGTATAACTACAACAATTATTTTCTTAAAACTGCTTTAAAAATCACCTCCACCTGTAGAAGTCCGAATATGAAGGATTCTGACCTCTTCTTCAATATCGTGGCTAGGCTTTCAACTCCTAACACCAGATTGACTGCAGCAATTTAAGAAAGCGGTTCACCAACATCTTCTCAAGGACAATTAATGATGGGTAATTTGCCACCGCCACTAACAAGACTTTAAAACTCCTGGTCAGTTTTTAGGGGCTCTCTGGAAGATGCACTGCTGTGAACATCAGATGAGAATAAGATTGGCTGAGATTGAGATGTTCCCATAGTCGAACAGCCTATAAATCCCAAAATTAAATCAAAATATAGTGGATGCTGGAGGTCTGATGTTAAAGTGGGAAGTGCTGGAAAAAACTCAGCAGAAGTGTGAAGAGAGAAATAGAAAAACATTTCAAGTCCATTATGAGTCCTCTTCAGAACAATCCACATAAACTCTGTATATAGGACGCCAAGGTGAGATCATACAGAACTGGCTCCATCAGCATGAGTTCATGCTCATAATTTTTGGGTTTCTATTCTGTTCTTTCTTGGAATGTTCTTATAAACAGATCTAAGCAATCCCACAGCCAACAGAGCAGATCTAAGCTCTGCAGTCCTACCAGTCACGAATGATGGTGGACAATTAAACAATTCATTGTAGGAGGAGGCCCCACAAACATCCCCATCCTCAATGATGAAGGAGCCCAGCACAAAAGATAAGGTGGAAGAATTCACAACCACCTTCAGCCTGATAAGCTGATTGGATGATCCATTACAGCTTCATCTTGAGTTGCCCAGTGTCACAGATGGCAATTTTGAGCCAATTTGACTCATTCCATCCAATATCAAAAAATTGGTTTAAGGCTCTAGAGACTGCACAGGCCCAGCAGCACAGTTGAAGACTTGTGCTCCAGAATTAGCCGTAGCTCGAGCCAAGCTATCTCAATATAACTATAACACTGGCATCTACCCAGCAATGTGGAAAATTGCCCAGATATGATTCTTGTCCACAAAAAAAAATGGAACAAATCCAATCCAGTGAATCGCCAGCCTATCAGTTTACTCTCAATCATTGGCAAAGTGACAGAAGTGGTCATCAGTTGTGCTCCCAAGCAGCATTTGCGTATCAATAACCTGATGCATGGCACTCAGTTTGTTCAATCAGGGCTACTCAACTCTGACCTCATTGCAGGTTTGGTTTAAACCTTAGATAAAAGAGCTGAACACCAGAGATGAGATAAGAGTGACTGCTCTTAACAAGGCACAAAGTCTGGCATCAAAGAGCCCCACTAAAACTTATGGGAATAACGGGGAAAACTTTCCACTGGTTGGAGTCATACTTAGCACAAAAGGAAGATGGTTATTAGAGGTCAATCATCTCAATCCCAGGACATCACTGTGGGAGTTCCTCAGGTTAGTATCCTAGGCCCAAATATCTTCAGCTGCTTCAATGACGTTGATCTGCCATAACGTTACAGGAGTGTGGGTTTGGGCTGATAAGTGGAAAGTTACATTCATGTTACACAAATGCCAGGCAATACCCATCTCCAAAAGAGAGATTCTAACCGTCGCCCTTTGACATGGCCATTGTTGAATTCTGCCATCCTGGGAGTTGTAAGAACTCAGTAAGAATTTAGCAACACCAATTATTAATCCAACCGATTTATTTGATAGTAAAATAGCGAGCTTTCAACACTCCCGTGTCTTCATCAGGCAAGTGCAGTGTTCTGGTCTGCAGATGATCTTTACATCATCCTGGGAATTACCATTGACCAGAAACTGAACTGGACTGGCTGTGTAAATACTGCAGCTACAAAAGAAAGTCAGAAGGTAGGAATCCTGTAATGAATAACTTGCCTCTTGACTCACCAAAACCTGCCCCCCATCTACAAGGCACAAGTCAGGAAAGTAATGGAATACTCTCACTTGTCTGAAATAGTGCAACTCCAACAACACTGAAGAAGATCAACATCCTCCAGGGCAAAGTTGCCCACTTGTTTGACATGCCATCTACCACCTTAAATATTCGCTCCCTTAACTATCAACACAGCAATAGCAGTGTGTAGCATCTACTAGATGCACTGAAGTTCTTTCACAGCACTTTTTAAACTCATGATCTCTATCACCTAAAAAGGGCGAGGGCAGCAGATGCATAGAAACATCACCTCCTGCAAGTTCCCCTCCAATACATTCACCATCCTGACTTGGAAATATGTTGCCATTTATTGGCTGTCACTGAGTTAAAATTCTGTAACTCACTCCCTAACAGCACTGTGGGTGCACCTACATCACAGAACCTGCAGCGAATCAAGAAGGCAGCTCACCACCACCTTCTCAATGGCAATTCAGGATGGGTAATAATTACAGGCTACATTATGTGAACAAATATGTTAAAACAATATTTACAGGCTCACTAGGAAATGTTTGGACACGTATTGTCCCAAGTATATGATCCACAAGCACCACCTTGTGGTAAATTTATGTAAGTGCTACTCATACTATTTTTCCAGAGGGCACAATGGTCTCCCTGGAGACAATCTGGCTTTACAGCAGATTTATAATCAGAAAGGAAGGATCCACCCTAATAAAGTCATGATGGGAGGGGTTGAGGATGCTCTACTGTACAGAGGTTGAAATAACTCTTCAGAGGCTGGTTTTCATTCACTGGATTCCTTTTATTTACAAACTCAATTCCAAACCTAGTGTGCTTCAGGTACAAAGTCAGAATCTGGAGTGTCAGTAGTCCTAATACTCCTCATATATGTATAATACTCCTCATATATATATACACACATATATATACAGGTGAGACTCACTAATTGGGCAGATAATCACTATTCAAAGAGCTCATATTCCAAAGCCAACCTCATGGGCTTGCTGAGGTCATGACATGCACCCAACAAGCCCAAGGACCCTCAGCAGTTCATACACTTCACAGATCTTTTGCGCATTTCAGTTCCAGGTCCGGTTCCATGAACTCAGGGTCTGATGTGGGTAGGATATATCAAACATGTACTCATCTCTTACAACACAAGCACCGGAGTTCTGGTTCACTCCATTCCTCAGGCAGCAGAGGATTAGCCGCAGCTTTATCTGCAGTGTCCTTTTCGGACTCCGAGTTCCTAACTATGAGTGATGAAGAACAGGTGGGGGTGGGGGAGGATGGTCCAGAAGGAAGCTCCTCAGTTCTCAGTCTACTGGGCATAGTTGGTTCCTGAACAAACTGTGATTTCAAGGCCTACTACACCTGGTCCAGATGTTTTCTCTGGGTGACTTCACTCACATGTATTTTGTAGAACACCGGTCCTATCCTAGAATAAACTGTTCCTGGTAGCCATGCAGTGTCATTGGCGTAATTCTGTACAGTAGTTTATTATTACTGGCCTCCAATTGTCTCTCCAGGCTGTTGTTGGCATGGCCTCTTCACTGAATTAGAACAAAAAACAATTCAGCACAACACAGGAACAGGCCCATCAAGTCTGCGCTGTCTCTCTACTCTAATATTTTCTTGCCTCAATGTGGTCCACATCCCTCTGTTCCCTGCCTATTCATGTATCTGTCCAGATGCCTCTTGAATGTTGTTGTAGAATCTGCTTCCACCACCTCCTCCAGCAGCACATTTACAAGCATTCACCACCCTCTGTGTGAAAAATTTGCTCCTTACATCTCTTTCAAACTTTCCCCTTCTCACTTTCAACATAAGCCCCCAAGTAATTGACCCTTCAACCCTGGAAAAAGACTCTGACTATCCATTCTATCCAAGCCTGTCATAGTCTTGTAAACCCCAATCCTTTGAAATTCCAATGAAAGCAATCCAAGTTTGTTCAATTTTTCTTCATAATCCATATTCTCCAAACTAGGAAACATCTTTGTATATCTCTTCTGCATCCTTTCCAATATATCAACATCCTTCTGGCAATCAGAATTGTGTACAATGTGGACATATGTGGCATAACCGAAGTCTTATACAGCTACAGCATGATTTTCCAATTCCTATACTGAACATCCTGAACAATGAAAGCCAACATGCCACAGACCTTCTTGACCACTTTGTCTACTGGAGTTGCCACCTTCAGGGAACTGTGGATCTGCACACCTAGATTCCTCTGTATGCTAATATTTCTAAGGGCTCTACCACTTACTGTTTAGTTTCCTTCTATAGTAGATCTTCCAAATCACATTATCCCACATTTGTCCTGATTAAATTTCATCTGCCAAGTTTCATCCCAGCCGATTTATATCCTGCTGCATCCCCAGATCTGCAGGCACTACTTCTGTAGTGGCATAGGGGAGTTGCCCTGTAATCAAATAAACAACAGGAGAGTTTGGCATCCATTGAGGATGCCGGCTGTTTTTAACCCAACTTTTAAAGGTCAGGACCACTAAGCTGCTTGATGATGGATGATATGGTGCTGCTCTGATATGCCGAATCCCATTCGACTTCACAAACCTGGTGAACCCCAATCCATTATCAGAGACCAACTCTGGATCCTACGTGTCGAAAAGGAGATATGAAGTTTCTCTACCATTACTGCTGTGGTTGCTGAATGCATCCTATGAACATCCAGAGTGGATATCTGCTATGGTAGAAATATCGAGCTCATGAATGGGCCTGCATTATCCACGTGCAGTCTGGACCATGGTCTACCCAGCCATTCCCATGGGTGGAGGAGAGCTTCTAGTGGTAATTTCTGTCCTTGCTGGCATTGACCCACAAGTGCTGCTATATCCTTGTGCATTCCAGACCACCAAACATAGCTTCTTGACAACATCTTCATTTTGGATACTCCCGGGTGTCCATGATGTAGTCCAGCCAGTATGGAATGGCATCCCTGACTCGGAACAACCTCATGTGGATCCCATTCCCCATAGCAGCATACCATCTTCTACAGTGAGCTGTTCTCTTCCACCCCAATACGGTCACAGTTCAAGATGAGAGGGGGTAGTTTTAGGGGAAAAGTTTTTCACAGAGGGTTGCAGGTGCCTGGATTGCATTGCCAGTGAAGATGGTGGAAGCAAGTGCATAGCAATGTTGAAGGCATATATTGATAGACACCTGACCAGGAGGCAAACAGATGGATAGAAGCTGCATCTGGGCAGTAAATCAGAAGTTTACAGCATGTTTCAGTCCAATTTGTCCATGCTGCCCCTTTTTATTTTTAAAAACAACCAAGTTAGTCCCAGTTGCCCACATTTAATCCATATCCCTCTACACCCATCTTCTTCATGTAACTGTCTAAAAGCTTTTTAAAAGACAAAATTGTATCCGCTTCTGCTACTGCCTCAGGCAGTTTGTTCCAGACATTCACTACCATCTGTGAAAAAATTGCCCCTCTGGAATCTTTTTGTAACTCTCTCCTCATTTTAAATCTATGCCTTCTAGTTTTAGACTCCCCTATCTTTGGGAAAAGGTATTGACTACCTAGCTGATGTATGCCCCTCATTATTTTATAGACTTCTATAACATCACCCCTAAGCCTTCTATGCTCCAGAGGAAAAAGTCCCATCTATCCAGCCTCTCCTTATAACTCAAACCATTAAGTCCTTGCAGCATCCAGGAAAACCTTTTCTGCACTCTTTCTAGTTCAATAATATCCTTTCTGTAATAGGGGACTAGAACTGTACACAGTATTCCAAGTGTGGCCTTGCTAATGCCTTGTACAACTTCAACAAGATGTCCCAACTCCTGTATTCAATGTTCTGACCAATGAAACCAAGCATGCCAAATGCCTTCTTCACCTACTTGTCCATCTGTGATTTCACTTTCAATGAGCTATGAACATGTACACCCTAGATCTTCTTGTTCTATAATTCTCCCCAACACCCTACCATTAACTGAGTAAGTTCTGTCCTGATTTAAATTGACCAAAATGCATCACCTCACATTTATCTAAATTAAACTCCATCTGCCATTCGTCAGCCCACTGACCCAATTGATCAAGATCCTGTTGCAATGGAGATAACCTTTATCACTGTTCACTATGCCACCAATCTTGGTGTCATCTGCAAACTTAATAATCATGCCTCCTAAATTCTCATCCAAATCATTAATATAAATGACAAATAACAGTGGACCCAGCACCAATCCACGAGGCACACTGCTGGTCACAGGCCTCCAGTTTGAAAAACAACGCTTTACAACCACCCTATGGTTTCTGTCATCAAGCCAATTTTGTGTCCATTTCGTACCTCACCCTGGACCCCGTGAGATTTAATCTTATGCAACAAAATATCATGTGGTACCTTGTCAAAGGCCTTGCTAAAGACCACGCAGACAACATCAACTGCACTGGCCTCAGCTACCTAAGTAAATGGGTCTAAGTAAGGCTTAGGAATCAGCGCAGGCTTGCTGGGCCGCAGGACCTGTTCCTGTGCTATATTGTTCTTTTTTATTTGTCTCTTTGAATTAGGGCAATACTGGTCTTTCCGTTTCTCACGTCAGCACTAATTGTTTAAGTTATATGTCTTTGAAATGTCTTTGGATGCAAGGACTAGTCCTTTTGTATCCAAAGACATATATTACGTATGGCCACTGAGAGGGTACCCAGAAAATTCAGAGTCTTTACCGTTTCTTCTGCTTGTGGTACCACTAGTGGGGTGTCTGCTATCAGCAGCCTATCAAGGCATCTGCATTGGCCCCGCAGCCTCCTGGCTGGTGTTCTAAATGATAGCTATAGGGTGGCCAATAGTAAAGCCCACCACTAAATAGGGGCCAATGCTATTGGTTGCACCATTTTGTCTTCTCTTAGTAGCCCCAGTAGCGACTTGTGATCATTGACAATCACAAATTTCCTCCCATAAAGATATTGAAGGAATTTTTTTCACTCCAAATATTACCGCCAATCCTTCTTTTTCAAGGTGGACATACTTTCTTTCTGCTATGGCCAAGATCTTGGAGGCATACACTATTAAGCATTCCTCTCCATTTGGCCATCTATGTGCTAATACTGACCCAATGCTGTATGGAGACACATCACAGGTTAGCACTAACTCTTTTCTAGGATCACAAAGTGCTAATGCCTTTGATGATAATAGCTGTTGCTTTATTCTTTAAAAGCCAACTCTTGACAGGTGGACCATTCCCAAGTTTGACCTATTTTAAAGAGAAACTAGAAGCAGGAGTAGGCCATTCGGCCCTTCAAGCCTGCTCCGCCATTCATTTTGATCATGGCTGATCAAATTCAATTTCCTGATTCTCACCTTTTTTAGCGGTTGACGTAGAGGAATCAAGATGGAAATACAGTTTGATAGAAATTTTCTATAGTACATCACCAGCCCGAGAAACGAGGCAACTCCTGAATGGAGGTGGGAGCTGAAATGTCTTCAATCACCTGCACCTGGACCTCCAAAGGATGTAGACCTGACTTTTCCACTTTGTATCCTAGATAGGTACCAGGTACCTGGAATATGCATTGCTCCTTTCTTAGACGCATATAGGGGCTAGAAATTCCTCTAGGTTCTATAGATGTTCCAACTTTATTTTACTTGTAACGATAACATCATTCAGATAAATGGCCATCTGGGATAAACCTTGAAACATGATCTCCATTGTTCTCTGGAAAATTGAGGGGGCAGATGGTACCCCAAGAGGGTAATCTTGTTTATTGATAGAGACTCTTTGCAGTATTGATTGTAGGATATTTCTGCAAATCCTCATCCAGCTACAACTCTAAATATGCATGATTAATGTATAATTTTGAGAATAAAAGTCCCCCTGCCAACTTTGCATACAAGTCTTCAATCCAGGGAATCGGTTATTTGTCCAACTGTGAATAGAGGTTTAGTTAAAAGAGACTGAACCATCTGGTTTCAAAATAGGCACCACTAGTGCTGCCCATTCTGTGAACCGGATAGATTTGATAACATCTGCTTGCTCCAGTCTCCGAATTTCTGTTTCCACGTCTTCCCTTAAAGCAAACGATAGTGGGCGGGCCTTGTAAAATCATGGGACTGCATCAGGTCAACATGTAAGGTCACCTTGACTCCTTTCATAGTTCCTAGCCCTTCTCGGAAAACTTCTGGGTGTTTACACAGGACTTCATTCAAGTAACCATATTCTAACTGGAAGATGTTTACATAATCCAGGTGGATTTCTCTCAACTGGTTTTGCCCCATTAAATTCAGGCCCAAGCCCTTCACTACCATTAATGGCAACTGAATCAGTTGTCTTTTGTAAGAGACAGGAACAAAGATTGTACCACAGCTCTCAAAGGTTCCCCTGTAACAGTTCTCAGTCTTGCCAAAGCCCTTGATTAAAATTAAGGGTTGAAATCTAGTGCAAATTTGACAAAACATTGATTCAAGCGCATCCGTATCAATATCCATTAATATTGGATGTCCATTTAATTTTACTATTATCTTAATTAGGCCAGATTTGGACATTGCTTTGCAGTTTAATTATTCCACATCAGATGTAGGTTGACCTTCCAGAGTGTGCACTCTCCTAGACACCAGTCTATGTATCGTTTTCCTAAATCTAGTTTTTGAAGGCTAACTTTGTTGCCAGTGTGCAGCATCAGAGCAGCAATTACAAAGTCTTGTCAGGTAGGATTCTGAAGGGACTGTTGAATGTCTGATCAAAGCTTGGCTTGGCATTGGGACTGTAACTGCAGGCAGATTTGGGTTTATTTGTATCCAGATACTTCCCGAGAAAGGCTATGTAATCACCTGTGCTCAAGTGGTGGTCCCCAAACTCAGTTGAATTAGTGATTGGGTCCACTTTCATCAGGATACCTCACAACTCAAATATCCCACTTGTAGCATTTTGCAATGAAAAGGCCAGCTGTAGCTGTACCATTTGGTACATAGGGTAAATAATACAACTAACCAAAAATGTCAATATTCATCCCACGAACCAAATGGTGTCTAGGCATCTGATTAAGAGTCAACGCAAATTTACATGCTTCCACCAGTCATCTCAAGCTTGTTAGGAAACCCATAACAGACTTCCCCATTTCCCAGAGTGCCCAAGTAAAACCAGTACCTTCTCAGGAACGGAGGTGGCTCAACATCGTAATACTCCCTTACTAGGTCCACCAATTGCTAGACTGCTTTGGTATCTGGTGCCTCCAGGAAAGGTAAGCTGCAAATAATGGCAAATGCTGACAGTCCACAAAGCGTCAGAAGGATGACTAATTGCTTATCACCTGCCACAATGTCATTAGCTCTAAAAAGGTAACATAGGTGTTCTACGTATTGGATCCGGCTTTCACAGCAGAGTCAAAGAAGTCTTGTTTCCCAGAGGTATGATGCCTGAAAATGCTTTCCCCCCCCCTCCATGGCTGTTAGCGAGCAAGTTCCTTAGTGTTGTTCTTTTTCCTCATCAGCACTGAAATAACTCATCAGCAACGATGTCCCTTCACCAGATTCCCTTTATTTACAAACTCCATTCTACTCCTAAAGTGCTTCATGTATGAAGTCAAAATCTGGAGTGTCAATAGCCCTGACACTCCTTAATTGCCTGCACAATCAGACTTACTGATTGTGCAGGAAATCATTACTTCAATCAGAGAAGGGCTTGTATCCCAAGAGCCCAACTTTTTGGGCCTCATTAAGGTGATTGCAGAGGTCAATTGGGGCCGCCCTCTGTTTGCCACCCTCTGTTTGCCGCCCTCTGTTTATACTTGTAGTATAAACAAGAAGCCAACAAATGGCTTCATCCCACCACCTCTAGTAGTCAAACTGTGACAAGTGAAGTCCACACTTTAGCACTACAAAATTTTTTTGGGAAGATTGCCTTCTGAGGTTGGGATTCCCCCTGATCTTGGCAAGAATTGCATCACCAACTAGGTAAGTGTCTGACTGGCATTAAATCAAAATGAGGAGTGGGTGAGGATTTGGCACAGAGTATCTGTGGCAGGTTAGCCACCAGTTTGTAGTCAGTGGACAGGCTCATTGCGATGAACATTCTGATGCTAGAGGACCAGGAGAATATCCAGAGAGGGGTGGATTAATGCAGAAAACTGTGAAATGATTCATTTTGATGTGAAGGTAAAGAATGATAATACAAGCTAAACGATACAATTTTAAAAACATGCAAGATGAGTCACGTGCAGACCCTTGTGCACAACTGTCAGCAGGCAGCAGGGTATTAAGGCAGTTAATAAAACAAACAGGATGCGGAGCTTTATTAATCAAAACAAAGAATACAAAAAAACACAAAGTTTTTTGTAATGTTGGCGGTGACTGCTGCTTCTGGTTGCACTGATGTAAATCACTAATTCGGACCCACCTGGAGTATTATACCAAGATCTGTGCATACAGTTTTGTAAGGATTTGAAAGTTTTGGAAAGAGTGCTGAACAGATTCACTAGAATGCTTCTGCAAATTAGAGAATACATTGTAGGTCAGAGAAACTGGGAATTTATTCTTTTAGAGCAGAGAAGGCTAAGAGGACATTTGAGATACTCAAAATAATGAAAAGTTTAAATAAGAGTAAATAATGAGTTGCAGGATTGAAAAGAAGGCAGCACACATTTAAGATGATTGGCAAAGGAACCGAAAAACCACAGGAAGGTGCCAGAATGTGTTTAGGACTTAGAATGCACTGTCTGATAGGGTAACTGTTACAGATTCAAATAGCGGCCATCAAAGGAGAACAGGAGAAATATTCGAAGGAGAAAAGAAATTGCAGGTATATGGAAAGAGGGTCAATAAAATTCAAAACGTTAGCTCTTGTCTCTCTAGAGAAGCTGTCAGACATGCATTGTCTTAATCACAAAATCTACATTGCAGAAGGAGGCCATTTGGTACATCAAATCTGCACTGACAACAATTCCACCCAAGGCACTGTTTTACGCCGGTAACCCCATAAATTTAATCTCCTAATCCCCCTGACATACAGAAGCAATTTATCATGGCCATTCAACTTGACCCACACATATTTGGACTGTGGAAGGAAACCAAAGCACCCGGAGGCAACCCACGAAGACATGGGGGGAATGACCATCATCCAGGCTCATGTTGGCTCTGTTCTCTCTCCACAGATGCTGTCAGATCTGCTGATGTGTGTAATTAGCTAAAAAAAAAATGGCGTTAGCTCTTATTTCACTATTGACCATTGTAGACCCATTGGCTATTTCCAACAATCCAAAAGAGAAAATGCTGGAAAATCTCAGCAGGTCTGGCAGAATCTGTAAGAAAAGAAAAAAGCTGACATTTCAAGTCCAGATGACCCTTTGTCAAAAGTTTGTTTGCTATTTCCAACAACCTGGCTAAGGTAGGCTTACAACATCTTTTGGATTTAAAATAAAGACCTTAAGAAACCACGTTTGTTAACATATTATCCACATTTTCTGAGTATTGTTTCACTTCTCAGTATGATCAATTGAAGGAGTGGTGAAATGTCTGCTCAATTTTTAAGTTCAAGCTCTCTCCTCTTATTGTTAATGAAAGTAGTTGCTGTTAATTGGCTTTTTGCTTTTTATCTTTGACTTGTTCTCTTTCTGCCTTTTAATGATTAATAAACCCTTTGGATGAACTATTTAAAATGTTCATGCTTGTTAAATGGTAATGCCATATAGAACCTGATTTGAGTCACAACTGGGGGGCTTTTACAAACTGTCTAAGCCTGGAAATCAAACTTCAACATCGTTGCCAGTGATTTAATTATGACCCTGAGCACTGTTTCAGATTGACACAGACAACTTGCAACTCAGCATCTCTGAACCCACATCCTTTCTAATCAGAAAGACCACTTACTTCCACAGAACATCTGCTGCCTTTACCTCTGCCTCAGCTTAAATGCTGCTGAAACTCTCATACGTGCTATTGTCTCAACTATTCCAATGCTCTGTAAGCAAGTTTCAGAATAGAATGGCCCTGGTCTCTTGGCTGTCCTCACAGAGTGCCCCTCTGTGAAGCAAACAAATGATATATTTTTAGAAGGTCAGTTGGATTAACTATTAGAATGTAGCAATGTCAAAATATGCAACAGTACAAGTTACTGCCTAATTACTGTGTGTCATCAAATGACTGCACATAGCCTTGTCAACCAAATGTTACAAAAATTGTACAAGTACGTACTAATGGCAAGGAACTTAGATGAAAATGTACAGCAATCCACTTGAAATTTTCTAATTTACTGGAAATGTTATTGCTGTAACCAAAAAGAGGGTACAAAGCAAGATACACGTCAGGACAGAGGTGGATAAGCATGAGGTAGTTGGTCCTTCCTGCCAAAACTTGAGAGCAACCAAGGAACAATAATGTAAACATAGCCACATATTATTTTGACTGGGACCATTTGAATGTTGTGGAAAGGCTACTCAAAATGACAACCGCACAATTTTAACATACATGTTTATGTAGCTCATCGCTACACCGGAAAGATGAGATGAATAATTTGTAATAGTGTTTGGAAGATCCCTTGATCTCATCATTCAAAGAATTGTCACAAAAATTTCCCTACATTGGTAAATAAAAGGTCTTCATTAAAACTTAGACTCACATATAGCTTTAAAAGGGGGAAAATAGTGACTGATTTCTTATCTTTTGTGACATTGATGTTATGACTGCCCAATGTGACTTTATTAAGCCAGGAAGAATCTTTCTCCTTTGGACCTACTGTAAACGAGCATTCAAGTGCAATCAGGATGAAGTATACCAGGGGGCGACTATCCCATCCCATCCCACTGCGCTGTTTTTGTAGTGCAGCAGGTTGAGAGACTCAAGCGGAGGCCATTTCACAGGCTTCATGCTGGGCGTCATGGCCTCCATGAGTCTCTGATAGCCAGGTTTCCAGTGCTGTCAGCTGCGCATCAGAAATCAGTGAGGAGCTGCATAAATTATTCAAACGAGCATTTCAGTATAATTTGAATGTATTTTGTGGGCCCAGGGCTGAAATCTCTGGGCCCGCTAGCCTTCCCCCCCCCCCCCCCCCGGCCTTCCCAATGGGGTTTACAATAGCTCCTCACTTGCAGGGAGCTGGCAGCCCAATCTAGATGGAATGAAGGGGGGCTATTGAGGTCTCCAAGGAGGTTGGGGATAAACAGTTGTCCTCTAGGCACTGCCACCTTGACAGCACCAGCCTGGCTTCCTGGTACTGCCCAAGAGACAAAGTGGCATTGCCCACTGGGCATTGGGCAGTGTTAGGAGCAGGGTCAGGGGGCGTAATGAGGTAGTACCTCTTGGGGGGGAGAGGAGGGCGATTGGTGGAGTGGGCTCACTGCCACTCTGCACACAGAGGAAGGAGGGCAGCAATAGGAACATGGCATTGGGGTGGGGTTTGACCTGCCAGAGGCGGGGGATGATAGAGTGGATCGGATTTGGGAGATCATTGCTGTTGGGGGGGAGATCGAAATGGGCCAGAGGCAGCACATGTTGAGGGGGCCAGTAACTGAGCTAGCCAACAATGACGAGGTTGGCAGTGTGGGGCCACGGCGCACGTGCTGATCTCAGCCCTGACAGATCGGCACATAACTGCCTGGCACATAATACTGCCTGGCACATAATACTGCCTGCTTCTCCAGCAGGAATACTCCCCTCCTTTTTCCCCCTCAACTGACTTTCAACACAATTTACATTAGTGCACTCTGCACTGCACAGAGTGTGGGAGATTAATTTTGAAACTTCCGCTGAAAAAAACAACAGGATTTATGTAAGGTTTAATACAAATTTGATACAGAATTTTTTCAGAAAATTGCCCCCCAAAATTCTGACAATTTACTCTTGAAAGCAATGAAGCAAAACGTTAAGGAATTTACCTTCAAAGTCCATCTCTCTCTCAGCAAGAAATCTCACAATATCAAGTTAAAGTCCAACAGGTTTATTTGGTAGTAAGCACCACGAGCTTTCAGGGTTTGCCCCTTTGTCAGGTCACCTTTAACCTGGGTTCATACTGCGTTTATCTCAGTCCAACACTGGCATCTCCACACCATCTCTCTCTCGCCAGGGCAAGTCATCCTCCCATACCAACAGCTAGATTTTGTGGCATATTTTAAACAGGTACACAATTCAGACATTAATCCAAAGCTACCCTTTACATTATATCTCAGGGGACTAAACAAATTCATCCTGGGGGAGATTTTCTTCCTGTAATGAATACAAAATCTGTTTGGTAATTTTATTAAACGAATAGGACTTAACCACAAGAGGGGGCAGGGAGAACATATAATTCAGTTTGGGCAACAACATTCTATTTTTGTATGTTTCGATCTTCAACAGCATTGCCACGTGCAACAATTTTTTTTCACTCATTATCGAAGGGCTATTAGCATTTTTTCCAAAGTGATGTCTCCATTTCCAGCTGCTGAAGTTCCTCCGGTTTTCAGCTAACGGTGGAGCAGGCAGATAAACTGCTCAGCAACCATCGCTCATGTTGGTTTGAAACCACATAGCAAGAGATACACATCAGTTGATCTGGATGATTATCTGTTTCTTCCTATTGCGTAAGGAGCTGCCTAGTGTCACCTTTACCTTCACACGACACGCGGTGCCCCTCTTAATCCTCTGAGCATACTAAGCTTCATATTAACAATGTGTGTTGTGCACACAGTTGTTTTTCTACAAGAAGCCAGCCCAATACTTCATATATATTCATTTATGCAGGGAATGTGGGGATATTATCAACACAGAGTTGTCTGTTTTACACCAAATAAAAACTTGGAGACAGCCAAGAGTTGAAAATCAGGGCAATAATCTCAACTAACCACAGCCTGACAATTCATCATATCTGATGCCAGAGAAAAGGTCTAAGGATGCTTTACTGTACAAATCAAATCCTGGGTTGTAGGGCCTCAAAAGTACAATTCCAGTACAACTGGACAGAGTTAAAAGTTTAGAAAGTTCAATTTGTAGATTTTGTTTCTAATCTTACTCCCTTCTCTGGCCTCTAAGCTCAGAATTTAATACTTAAAAATGAAACTACAAAATTGGTGCAGATCCCTGATTCCTACCTCTGAATTTTCTTCACTTTCAAACATCATAAGTGTTGCAAGGTGACCTTTGAAATCAGTACTTCAAAGTAAATAGGCTGAGCTGGCTTAGTTTTCTATCTCCTTGAAGAAAAGTACCAGCATGACTACATGGAAGGGTTTTGTTTGCTGCTAGGTTTACCACCTTATTCTGTGCAAGCTTTGAGTTCACCCCTAAAGGACAATGCTGTTTAATATTAGCCACTGTAAAATCGAATGCATAAACTTGATTGCATTACTGCTACTTCAGTCAAAGCTAATAAAACAGAGCCACACAGAGAAGGAAAAGAATGTTATAAATTAATTCTTAAATATCGCAATCTCTCTCTAGAAGACTGCTTTCATGTGATGTTTTAAAAAAAATTGCGGTAATGAATGTTACCATCCTACGCCATCTGAAGTTGCATTATGCAAACTGTGCTTCCTCTTCTAATTCAGAGTCTGCCTTCATTTGGAGAAATACGGTTCTTTGTTCCTTTTTTTTAAAGTCATCTCATTTGCTTCATTAACAGCGCATCAAATCAATCCTAGATCCAGTACATCGTCAATCATTTGATACTGTTCTTACAGGAAAAACATTTATTTGATCAAAGGATGGCAACAAAAATGTCGAAAATCATTTTTCCATTTCTAATGTTACCACTAAGTAAGTAAAGTTTGATTTGTTATTTCACCAAGTAAACGTGGAGTGAAGATCAGAAGATTTCCTGTTAGCTATGCGCAAAAAACGTTCTCACCCTTTTTTTGTAGGATGTGTTTAGAATGTTTTTAACACAGGGTACAAAGGAAATATTTCTTCTCTTCCACAAAAGTAAAGGAATACTTATCAGACACCACAAAGCACTACGTAGTTATGCATATTTCTTAAGATTTATTTAAAAGTCGGTGTCACACTCAACAGGTAAAACCCATGCAATCTGGAAAATCCTTGGTCTTCCTGAATCAATAGATAATTGTTACATCAGATCTTATTTAAAAACAAATGTATGACATGATTAATTATTCTAATTTTGAATTTTTAAACAGACAAGTGCAATATATGAGATCTAAACTTTTGTTTTTGTTATTTCAGTTCAAATGAATCCATCGGAGATACAGAAAGGTAAGAAATGTTAAAAGCTGATTCTTAAATGTTCTGACTTTGCTGTATAGGATCTTGTCAGCAAGGCAAAAAGGCACGTGAGAACAAACTTTTAACTTCTGCAATTTTTCTCTATATCTGAATCAGCAAATGAGCTGTAAAACTGTTTAGTCTATCAGTGTTACTGGTGTATGAAGGGTTCTAAAATGATCCTTCCCTTATCTATAAATGTTGCTTTGGTTTATTAGATATAAAACTGAGCTTAAAATGTTGGGGTAGGTCATGATTTTGACAAAAAAGTCAACGGACGTAAAAATGGGAAGGGATGTAAAGCCAGTTGCCACCTCGTAATCCCCCATTTTACACAAATCTACCCCATTTTAGCTAACTGAACGGACAGCATTTTAGCATGTTGGAGAATCAGTATATTTGTTTAATCTGTTTGCATGTATTTTTGTGGTGATACATTCGTCAGCTCGTGCAAATGTCTTATCGTAGATACTTCATCATTTTTGAGGTTTCCGTCAACGAGAAATGAAATGCGTGGAAGTTATCTACAAATTGTACTCTTAAATATAAACAGGTGTTGATTTTTCACATCTGTTCAGAAAACACATATACTTCCTTGATCCAGACAATCAACTGCTTCTTAAATAATTCAGAATTTTCTTTGTTAATTACCCAGTTGACAGCCCATTCCATGTATTGAGCACTCAGGTCCAATTTTCACACCCAGAATAGGACATTTCCTGACCCTACAAATCTGGCCCAGGAAAAGGATCTGTAAAAATTGGATTTTCCTTCTGGGAAGGGGCTGGCTGGCTGGGTTAGAAGGCAGGCCCAGCAGAGCAGAACAAGAATGAAGACTACTGGGTGTGAAGACTAGCAGGGTAGAAGGCCTGCCTTTGCTTTAACTCTTCATTGAGTTTATTTAAAACATGATTAAAACAAAAACAGCCCTTCAGCCCTCACCACCTCTGCCCCTCCCTTTCCCTCACATCTCACACATGTATAAGCCATATTCATGTCATCTAAAGCCACTTCATGTTTTCCACCCAACACCCCCATTCCCCATTATACCTCCATGCCACCCTATATTCTCTATCCATCCCCCAACTGTTACTCACAGCTGTGAACCATTCCAGACCAGTCTTTTGGTTGTTTTTCCAGCTTTTTTTTAATTTCCTTATAAGCCAATGGACAATAATTCTAATTTTTCTCACCAAGAATATGATAACCCCGGTGTGTTAGAGTATCCATTGGCATGTGCAGCATTACTAAAAATGACCAATCTCATACGCTCTGGCACACTCAATGTTGGAAACTGGAGCATACAGCTTTTCGAATGTAACTTTTTAGTGTTTTATTTGCTCTCAGGATTTTATTAGATGTATGTTTCATCCTGGTACATCACTCTAACACACCACAGCTAATATCATATCCAGTTTGAGTACCTAGCCAGTTCAACTACCCTATCCAAGTTCTGAGTAGTTCTGTTTCTTCCTTGGTAGCTGGATCCTCTTTTTTTGTGAGGATCTAACCCGAGTTTTATAGATATGATTAATGTTTTCTAGATAAGACTATTGATTCAATGTCACTCCCAACTTATTTGGCTTAGTATCTGACTGTATGTATTTGAAGACCCTGAAGCCTGACTTTCTCCCTTGAATTCTTTCTTTAACTTCCTGATTACTTTTCTTGCTCAAGTTCAACAGAGCCTCTTCACAGGGAATCATCAACATGCACAATGAAAATTCCAGCTAGCTTCCTGTTTTGGTACCAGTAGAATATTATGTGGTTCACCTTTAAAAGAACACAACCTCTTTTAAGAGAACAGATCTCATGGGAAGAATACTATATCAACACAAAATTCAATCTATCGACACACTTGTTAAACTTCAATTCCTTTTCTTTTACATCACTAGTGTCTTTGGATAGTTTCAAAAAAACTTCTTTTTCAAACTTTTTACTTGTAAGACAGTCTTCATGTCAATAATCAAAAAAATCCTCAAACTTACTTCGTCTGCAGTGAGTCCACCCTGATATCCTGATTCCCCTAATCATCTTCGTAGCCTCAGGCTAATGATATTACCTTGGTCTTGTACATGCCATCTATGTGTACTTTTTCTGTACAGATCCACCAGTAAGATGAAGATAGTTGTCCCTTTAAGTTCTTCAACAAAGACACCAAATTCCTTCCATTTTTCTACTCTTTTCGTTAGGCCTCCTTTATAAGCTTATTTTCCAGTTACTAAAGCACGTACTAAAATCTCTTGTTCACAAGGACTACTGCTTCTATTGAGATTGTTAGCTTGCTCCCGAGGTCTCATTCTCATCAAACTATTGTCTTTACTTTCATTCCTGTATCTTTTTGGACTACTACTGTATGATCTTTCTCCCATGTGAGCAGAACTTCATTCACAACTTCATGATTTTTTTTCTGGAATCAAGCCACTTACTGGTTCAGCGTCAGAAGATACACAGTTTCTTATTTTAAACAGCAAGTTTCTGCCTCAAGTTTCTAAGAGAAGCATAATATACCTCTCTGCCTCTCTCTCCAGAAGTGCTCTGTGAACTCTAGGACTGGCAATCTAGCTATAGCACAAAGTCTGTGTGTTGTTAACTGACTCTGAAGGAGTTTTAAGTCTATAAAAGGAATATTGCATGAATTGGAATTCATAGGGATAGATTAGCAACTAAGAATTGTACCTTGTCAAGTTTAAGTATTATTCAATTGTTAAATATTAAGTAATTTGTTTGTTATAGTTAAACTGTGTTGTTAGATAAAGTTTGTTTTGATTAAAAGCTTCCCAGAGTGTCGGTAGAATCATGCCTGAAGTGAAACATCATATCCCCACGCTAATGCCAAAAATAGCAAATTGTTGAAGTCTAGTCTAACTTCATATTATACATTGGGGTTTTCGATCCATAACAATATATATCGTTCTCCTGTCATTTTCAAATTATCTTCTTTTTGTCCACCAAATTCTTATTCTCCGTGTTTACCAAAATTTCATTTTTTGTTGCGAAATCTGTGGCTTCCTTAATGGTAAACTTTACTGGCCTGATTGAGTAAAATGCAGATCCACACATTTTACGAACATGACTTCTTTATTGAGACCAGCTGCTTTCCATTCTACATAGAACATAGAACATAGAACATTACAGCACAGAACAGGCCCTTCGGCCTTCGATGTTGCGCCGACCAATATAAAAAGCAATGCCCCTCCAAACTAAACCATTCCCTTCTCTTCCATATACTTATCAACTAACCTCTTAAACGCCACCAAACTTGGCGCATCTACAACTGCTGCAGGCAGGGCATTCCACTCCCGAACCACCCTTTGGGTAAAGAACCTACCTCTGATATCCGTCCTATAACTATCACCCCTTAATTTAAAGCTGTGTCCCCTCGTGCTAGCTTTTTCCATCCTAGGAAAAAGGCTATCACTGTCCACCCTATCTAAACCTCTAATCATCTTATATGTTTCGATTAGGTCCCCTCTTAGCCGCCTCCTTTCTAACGAAAACAACCTCAAATCCCTCAGCCTCTCTTCATAAGACCTGCCCTCCATACCAGGCAACATCCTGGTAAACCTCCTCTGTACCCTCTCCAATGCCTCCACATCTTTCTTATAATGTGGGGACCAGAACTGCACACAATACTCCAAGTGCGGCCGCACTAGAGTTTTGTACAGTTGCAACATGACGTTGCGGCTCCGAAATTCAATCCCTCTACCAATAAAAGCCAAGACACCATATGCCTTCCTAACAACCTTCTCGACCTGACTGCCTACTTTCAGGGATCTATGCACATACACACCAAGATCCCTCTGTTCATCTAGACTACTAAGAATCCTACCATTTGCCCTATACTCTACACATTTATTATTTCTGCCATAGTGCATTACCTCACACTTTTCCACATTAAACTCCATTTGCCACCTCTCGGCCCAGCTCTGCAACTTGTCCAAGTCCCTCTGCAAACTATAACACCCCTCTTCACTATCTACCACTCCACCGACTTTAGTGTCATCTGCAAATTTACTAATCCATCCTTCAATACCCTCATCCAGATCATTTATAAAAATTACAAACAGTAATTTTTCTGAAAATCTCTTTCTCCTTATCTTATACTTTGGCTGGTAACGATAATACTAATGTCATATCTTGCTTCTTTCGGGGCATGGAGTTAAAATACATTCATATTTCAACTTCTTTCCTTCCATTTTTGATAATGATTCTGTCAGCAAAAGTTGGTGCATAGTCAAAGCTTGCAATATTTCATCGTCCTTCCACCATTCTGTAACATAAGTTGACTGCAACAATACACTTGTTTTCCTTCAGAGGACTAGAACAAAAAAGACTTCACATCAGTCAATCACCAAGCATAAGGCTCGTTATCTGCCACTGTTACTCACATTAAGCAACTTTGATAGAAGAATCATTCCAGACTGGTCTCTAGGTTCAAGCTGGTTTATGGAAGACACTTCCTCAGTGCTACTAATCTACAAGAAAGCACTGCCCTCAAAGTGTTCTAGCTGTCTCTATTTATGGTACAATCAGTGTCATATATTTACACTAGCCATTTGTTTAACAAGGTGATTGCCATGCACTGTGATTAGTGATACATTGACACCAAATCCCCTCATACCGTCATGCCAGCCTTTGTTTCTCTACCCACCCCCCTTCAGGGCCCCTCGCATCCCATGTTACCCTATGCCCCTTTACCCACCCCATAGTCACTCATTCCTCATGCCAACCTATGCCTCTATTCACCCCAATGGTCCTTTACAGCCCTTATACCAAACCATGACCCTCATCAACAACCTCTTACTCCTCCATGCCAACTCACCTAGTCTCTACAATGGTCAAACCTCAGAAATTGTGCTGATAACAGTAATATGCTTGCTTATGACATTACAACTTAAAAATAAATACTCATTCATAAAAAAAGAACATTTAATATATTGAACTTGCTTCAGCTAATTTATTATGAAAGTAAACATTTATGATTTGTAATCAGTACCACTTGGAACTATCAAATTCCCACTAAACAGGCATCCTACTGCAAAAATATTAAATTGTAAAATCAGTTAGACAGCACAAATCTCAAAATCATAACCGTCAGGAGGATTTCAACAGAGAGAGTGAAATATTACGCACTGATTTTTCTTTAAAGACTGCACTTTTTAAAAATTTGAAGCCGGAAAGTAAAATCCTTTGATAGTTCCCAAGAGTTTTAACAGTTTGTTGACAACTCCGATAGTTATTGACAGCTATGATAGTTCCAATGAGTTTACGTACTTCTAACTCATAATCACACCTGTTTTTAACATTCCCAAAGAACACCTGTCCTATCCCAAAGGTTGCCTTGTCTCTCCCAAAGATATTCCAGAACCATATCTAAAGATGTACATTACCTTTTCAAAAAGATATCCTGGCTATTCAAAAGAATCTATAGGGTTCAGCCCTACTCCTACTAAACCTAATCTGCACACTTGGGGTTTCAGACACTACAGCGGTGACTGCTGATTTCTATGGGTAGTTGCCTCCACGAACTACAAATTTTGAAACTGCCCTGATTCCCCCCACCACTGTGAAAATGGTAGGGACTGGGGTTTGAAGGCAGGATTTCCAGTTCCATGGTTCCGCTGACTTTTTTGCTCGGTGCAAAACCGCAGTCAGAGGCCTGACTCCAGATGCCTAGTTCCTGAACTTGGCACCTCCCATTTTCACAGTTTTGGGAGGGTAAATAGAAAGGTTTTAAATAGCACCTAAAAAGATTCTGAAGGGGCTTTCCATCTGTGGGGAAAATTAGCCTGTGTGTGGGAGAACCCTGTGACATAAATGTCAGATTTCCCTTTCATTCACTTTTCTTTTGTGATTTCTCATTTTTCACCTCCTTATTCACTCGAACCTACCTATTTCTGACCTTGCTGCAATTTGTTCTCTCAAGTTCAACTCTGATATTGTCATTAAGTCTGTTGGCAAGAGCAGCACTGTGGTTTTTTTTGCTGAATTCTGCATTGTGGAGGCTGAACACCAACTTTCCAGTGCCTTGTTCTATTTTCCTAAACCACAACTTTGCCAGTAAGTATCTAGCTATCATTTTTCAGACCTCATCTCTCCCAAAGCCTCCAACTTCATAGACCCAAATGCTGTACAGACTATTTCTAATAAATTCCCAAAATCCACAAACAGCATTGAATTTCCATTTCAGCCTGTGCTTATCCTACAAACTGATTTCTTCCGATCTCGACTGATCCTACTTTCCCCCCCATCCAGTTTCTTTCTGCCTATATCTTGCCAGAGCTCTCTTCCATTTTTAACAGTTTCCACATTTCTCTCCCTAACCACATTCTTTTCACTATGGACACAATCACTTTCATGTCCCACAAGGAAGGCTTGAGTGACATTCAATTTCATCCACCACACGCTCCATCTGTTAAATTTGTTCCTATATTTAGAATGTTTAGACTCCACTCATTTCATTCAAATAAAAGTTGTCACTCCAGGAATCTACACGAGTATGTCCCACTTTTCATAAGATATGTGGAACATGCTTTGTTCCAATCCTACAAGGAGTCCCTCCCTCACTACTTTTCTGGTACCTTGATTGATGACTGTAATGGTGCTGCTCCCTGCTCTTCGCATGAACTGGAAAACTTCATCAATTTTGCTTCCAACTTTCACCTTTTCCTCACCATCGCATGGACCATACCTAAATCTTCACATCTTCGACTTCTCCATTTCAGCAGATGACTACAGGCCAAAAGTCTTCTCCAACAGCTGATTTAATTACACTTTCTCTTACCCCACTTCCAATAAGGACTCAATCCCATTCTCCCAGTTTCTCTATCACATCTGCTCTGCTAATGCCATCTGATATATTTTCTTTTGCCTCCACTGAGGATTCTTCTCCATCCTGATTGACCAGACACTTAATTATACCTATTCTATTCCCCACAATTCTGCTTTCATTCCTTCCCTCCCAACCATAACAACAATGGCTTCCCATTATCCACACTTCCATCCCACCAATTTTCGTATAGCTCGATTACAGTTCCTCAAGCACTGTCTCCTTGAAGGATTCCATTTATATTCTCCCAGAGTTTCTGTCCTGTCTCACCTGCAATCTTTCATAGCTTCTGTAATATCTACCTTTGTCTCAATGGAGGGTTCGCCGCATTTTCTCCATCCCACCCAACCACAACCACTGCTGCCAAGGCACCCCACCATGTCGAACCTTTTTCTTGCACGTTTGCTCTCATTCCTTCCCTTACCTCCCAGAACTGTGAAAGGGTTTCCCTTATCCTCACTTCCTGGACATCCAGTCTCCCTATTCAAAGGATTATCCTTCATCAGTTGTGCCACCTGCGTCATGACCAAACACATCTTTCCCTTTCCTCTCTTATCAGCATTCAGAATATTCTGGTCCACTTCTTACCACACCCCACACTGCTCCAGCTCCCCTAGTTTTCCTTTAAAGTTAATATGCTGCTCTCTTTTATACTGAATGGACCAAATGCAGCTTGGGTAGTAGCTTGATGGAACAACATTTTGCAAGCATGAATCTGAATTGCTTGCTATTTTAATTCACCACTTTGGTCTCGCTCACCTTTCTGTCCTCGGCATGCTGCAATATTTCAGTGAGGCTCAATACAAGCTCGAGGAATAGCATCTTGTCTTCCAGTTGGGCATTCACAGCTTATAGGCTCCAACATTCAGTTCAACAATTTCAGACTATGAACTCTGTTTTCAATTTTGATTGTTTCGCTTACCATGTGTTGTTTTTGAATCTTGTTTTTCGCATTTTCATTTTAGTTCAGTGTTGTTCATTATTCTGCCATTCATTCTCACTCTGAACAAATGCTTTGCTTCTATGTACCCATTTCTACTCCTTTTGCCTATTATGCTATGATGTATTTTTAACTTAATCTCCCCTGACTTGGATGCTATCCCACACCAATCTGCTGCTCGGTACTTTCAACAGCATAAATCCAATATATTTCTACTTTCTTTCAAATATAAAAGGAAGTCATATTTGACTTGAAATGTTAAATCATTTATAGAATCCCTACAGTGGAGAAGAAGGCCGATCAGTTCTTCAAGCCTCCACTGACAACATTCCTACCCAGGCCCTATCCCCTTAACTCCACACATTTACCTTGCTGGTCCCCCTGACTCTAAGGGGCAATTTAGCATGGCCAATTCATCTAATCTGCACATCTTTGGAGCATGGGAGGAAATGGAGCACCAGGAGGAAATCCATGCAGACAGGGGGAGAATGTGCAAACTCCACCCAAAGCTAAAATCAAACCTGGGAAGCTGGCGCTGTGCGGTAACTTGGTTAACTACACTGCCACCTTACCACCACTGTTTCTTTGTTTCTCTCTACACAGATGCTGCCAGATCTGCTGAGTATGCCAGCATTTTCTGTTTTACTTCTGATTTCCAGCACTTGCAGTATTTTGCTTTCATTTTCATATTCAGACATCCATCACCTGCAGTGTGATGCCACCACCAAATACTTTTTTCATTCCCCTTCCCATTCTGGAGGAATTGTTTTTTCCACAACACTTGTAATAATCCTCAGGACTTGCATGGGGAATCACTGATTGACTTCTATGTAGGACTCGTTGGATACAAGCTCCCTGGTGATTGGTAATTATCTTATTAGGTGGAGTTCATATACTGATCCCTTTATAAAGCAGGCCCCAGAATGGGTCCATTATCACATTGTCTGAGTTAGGGTCAGTTTGTGTTCACTACAGGCATTTGACTTGGCTCAGCTTGGCCCGGCCCGGCCCAGAGTAGGTCATTGTCACATTGTCTGAGTTGTGATTTCTTTGTGTTCACCACAGACTGTGGCTTGGCTTGGCTTTACTACCCTTTATCTTTGTCTTTGTCTTGTGCAATAAAGCACTGTTCCTTTACAGCTGAGCTCTGGAGTTACTATAACAGCCTAACCTGATCTTAACCTCCCCAAACCAGATTTAATAACTCTTTTACGAAACGTCTCCATTTAATCTTAAATGTGTGACTCTGTCGCAGTGTACTAGTTAGAACATAGAACATTACAGCGCAGTACAGGCCCTTCAGCCCTCAATGTTGCGCCGACCAATGTAACCAATTTTATGACCCTCTGTCCTAAACTATTCCAATGCTATCCATATGCCTATCCACTGCCCACTTGAACACCCTTAAACTTGACGAGTCCACAACTGCTACAGGCAGGGCATTCCATGCCCTTACTACCCTCTGAGTAAAGAACCCACCTCTAGCATCTGTCCTATAACTACCACCTCTTAATTTAAAGCTATGTGCCCTCATGCCATCCATCTCCATTTGAGGAAAATGGCTCTCACTATCCACCCTATCTAACTCTCCGATCATCTTATGTCTCAATTAAGTCACCTCGTAGCCACCTTCTCTCTAATGAAAATAACTTAAGTCCCTCAGCCTTTCCTCATAAGACCTATCCATCATACCAGGCAACATCCTGATAAACCTCTCCTGTGCCCTTTCCAATGCCTCCACAACTTTCTTATAACGTGGTGACCAAAACTGTACGCAATACTCCAAGTGCGGCCGCACCAGAGTTTTGTACAGTTGCAACATAACATCTCGGCTCTGAAATTCAATCCCTTTACCAATAAATGCTAACACTCTATACGCCTTCTTAACCTTATCAACTTGAGTACCAACTTTCAGAGATCTATGCACCTGTACACCGAGATCTCTCTGCTCATCTACACTACCAGTTGGCAGTTTCTGTCCAGTCACCTATCACTTTAATTCTCTGTTCCCCATGTAACCCCTCCGTCCCTAAAATCATCCATTGAACTTCACTAAAAAAGTGTTAGCTCAAGGAAGAGAAGCTCACTATTCAATTAGTGAACCTACCATCCTAACATTGAATTCATAACTTCTGCCTTATGTTTCACAGTTAAAAAGTATTTTTTTTTTAAGCAACACAGCACGGGAAACAGGCCCTTCGGCCCAACGAGCCCACGCCGCCGTCATACTATATAGCAGCAAATACATTATCCTATTTTAATATTCCTATATAATAATATATATATTATTCCTAATATGGAAAATTTTCACCATAGGGACAATTTGTTTCCCAATCAGCCT